>OY979766.1:68343401-68892506 GCA_963855975.1 Andrena chrysosceles
TCATTTGCTCACTTGCTCACTTGATCATTTTCTCACTTGCCCATTTGCTCGTTTGTTGATTTGCTCATTTGCTCATTTGCCCATTTGCCCATTTGCTCATTTGCTCATTTACTCATTTGCTCATTTGCTCTTTTGCTCATTTGCTCATTTGCTCATTTGCTAATTTGCTCATTTGCTCGGTTGCTCATTTGCTCATTTGCTAATTTGCTCACTTGCTCTTATGCTCATTTGCTCATTTGCTCATTTGCTCATTTGCTCATTTGCTCATTTGCTCATTTGCTCAACTGGTGTTGCTCCCATGTGTACGCCTCTAATTGCTTTGGATTTTGGATATGTTTTAGAGCAGGGTTGTCTAACTGACGACTCACGAGATGCCGGGGGCTCCTCCGCCTTGCGGCCACGCTGACAATCGCAATAAAATTCGTCCGTCCCTACACAGACATAAATACATTTGATTGCTACGGCCGGCCACGGCCATACGTTTACATATAATTATAATTAATACGACAATACGAACTGATATACCCTTAACAGCGAAGACCAAGAAATGTATTATCGGGTTGCATTGTGTAATTTGCAAGCAGATCCGTTCGTTCATCAATGTTTGGTTCTACATACAGATGCGAAAGTGCGTTTTCCGTTATGACAAAAATAAAAAGTAAATATCGGTCAAGATTAGCGGACCATTCATTATCTTCGCTGTTAAGGATACCCATAACAAAAATTTATGTGGATATACCATCCCTTGTCAATAATATGACGCGGACTCAATGGCACGTTCACATTCACAGAGACGAGTAAAAGTAAGTATATATCAATTCGTATTGTCGTATTAATTATAATTATATGTAAATGTATGGCCGTAGCCGGCCGTAGCAATCGAATGTATTTATGTCTGTTACTTATTATGTCTTAGGGACGGACGAATTCGACTGCGATCGTCAGCGTGGCCGCAAGGCGGAGGAGCCCCCGGCATCTCGTGAGTCGTCAGTTAGACAACCCTGTTTTAGAGGGCAGAAAAATAAGATATACGTGTTTTTTATTTTGACGCGTTTGCATGTTTAGGGGATGAAACCACCCCTCAACTGTTTTCAGATGTTCGTCTCCGATTGTTTTGGATTTTGCTTATGTTTTAGAGGATCGAAAAATAAGATACACGTGAGTAGTAAGGCTAGGAGAGTTCCAATTCAAATTTGAGTTTCAAGGCCATTTCCCCCACCCCTCCCCCGACTTTGAAACTCAAATTTGAGTTTCAAGGTCGCAGGAAATCCATCGCAGTGGGGCGGCGGGCAGCGGCGGCGGGCAGCGGCGGCGGATGACATCATACAGATGACGAAGTGGTGGGGGTATAGCGCGAGACCAGATATCGATAAATCGATAACCGATACCGAAACCGCATCGAGGAGGAACCGCGGGTGAAATGCTACTCTGGAGCATGGTAACCGAGACTACAGTCGATAAGGAAGGAAATATTAATTTTATGATATTAATTTAAATGAAAAAACTGAATCTAGGGCGACGGGCCTTCCCCCTCCAGGGTCGACCGCCTTGAGCGTGGTGAGGGGGCTCTGGGAAAGCGGCTATGTTCCCCTTCGGGCGCTACGCGAGGGATTGGTTCCTTGCTTAGTGGCCGATGGGGGATGCTGCCTTCCTGGCTAAGGGTCGGCCAGACGAGTGATCCGCGTCCCAGCACATATAACTGCGCAGAATGCGTGACCTGCTCACCAGGCTTTGAGGGTGGGAAACCTGTGTATAACCGGTAGTTGAAAACTTTTATACCTTCACGCTATGTTAGGAGAGTGTGGTACCTCCGCAGTGTCGTCTTGGTGTACGCCACTCGGGGATCCTGTAACAAAAACGGTGGAACAAAGAAATAGTCCAAACTACATCTAGGATAAATGGAATAGTAGTACGTATCTCATCGTTCCATGTGGCTGCCATAGTCACGGGTCCCGGATGGGACGGGGGTAGTACTCCTCTGCGTGGTGACGTCATCACGGGTTCTGCTGCCCAATGCTGGTGCCTGTAACATTTAAAGAGGAGTGCAGTTGTAAGTGGGTTGGTTGTGGGAGTGCGTTGGTTGCCCGCGGTGGTTCCCTCCCCTCCTCACGCTGTGGCGTGGGGACGGGTGGGGCCCTCCGGGGGTTGGTAATGTTTGAAGGAGTGGCACTTCTAAAAAGGATTTTGACTCGGACAGGGATACTGGCTGGCTGGAGACCGGAATAGTTAAGGATTCCCACAAGGAGAAAGTGGGGGATAAGGACCCCGAGAAGAAGAGTAAGGGGAAAAGTGGTCTACTGAGGGAGCCCATCCTTAGGCCCCCCATAGGAGGAGGGGGAGTGGGACAATCCACACCTGGAAGGAAGGGGTCGGGTACGCAGGGTTTCGAGCTGATATATCTCGAAGAGGCGACTGCGATGATTCCTGAGACCCCCCCCCCCCCCCCCTCCGCGGACATCTTTAGGGTAGGACGCTGAAAAGGACCCCCACCCGCTCGTCCCAGCAGACTGGTTCTGGTGGCGATGCAAAGAGGGACAGCAAGGAGAACGAGACAGCGAAGGAGGTGGTTTCAAGCGAATCCGTACCAAAGGAGCAGAGGATGAAGACCCTGCAAGTTAGGCTGGCTAAGCTACCTGATCAGGAGTGCGTCCAGATTTAGGTCGGCCTCTGCCGCGAGGGTGGAAGATAATAAGCGGCGGAGTGGGCTAGGGGAGACCACCATACACAATTTCCTAGTCCCCAGTGTCCCGAACGGGAAAAATGAAAGGGCCCAACCCCGGCTAAGCCTGAATAGAGAGACCCCGGAGGTTAAGGCGGGCAGACTACTGGGAGAGGTCGCTTCCCTGCTGAACAGTCTGACAAAGGCCTGTACGGATCTGGCGATCAATGCCGGGAAAGGAATTACGGCAAAAGAAATAATGCAGTTTGCTAGAGGAATGGCAGTGGACTGCGGTGAGGCGACGGAAACAGTCGCTGAGGCGATGGCGACCCATGCTATTCAGCAGTGGACCGCGGAATCGAATGAGGGGAAGGCCCCCAAAATAAAGACAGGGAGACTAGAGGTGGGGGAGTTCCCCGTCCCCCTCAGCCCGATCTGATGTCGGCCCCCCCTAGGGGATAGGGGTGGGGCGAACCCTCCCCTGGAGCGGAAGGAGGAGCCGGGAAACCAGCCGATGGGTACAGCGCCCAGCCACACGACTCCCACTCAGCCTCGAGATGGAAAGGTGAGGAACGGTGGGGGGAAAATAATAAGAGAACGAGGACGTCCCCGCTGGAGAAGTCGGGAGATAAGGCCGCTAAGAGTAGGCTGTTCTCTGAGGTGGCGCAGGGTAATCCCCCACCGCCACCCCCCACCCCCGGGCTCGCAGGCTCAGGCCAGAGGTAAGTCTGTCGGGCTGGTGGAAGATCCACCCCCCATTATGAGTCCTGAGTCGGGTGAGGATGCCGAACAAGAGGGCTCGACACGGCAACCCACCCGTGGGCCGCGAAAGAGGGAGAAGCGGCTGAAGCACCAGGAGGACCGTCAGGCGCAGAAGCTGCAACAACAGCAGCAGCAGGGGGCGCAACGCCAACCTGGGACCCAGGCCCAGGCGGAGCGAAATCCTCGCCCCGACCAACGGGAGGTCACGGCCCCAGGTCGCACCAGGAAACCCAGACCCCCGAGAAGGAAGCCGGAGGCAGTCCTGGTGAAGGTCCCCCCCCCCTCATCCACCTATATCGACACGTATAGGACTCTCCTAACCAAGGGCAGGGAGACACTCCAGGGTGTGGTGGAGGTGAAGAAAACCAGGCAGGGTCATGTCCTCCTGGAACTCGCGAAGAAATCGTCGGCAGGGGCACTGGTTGCGGCAATAAGGGGGAAGTTCTCTGCAGGAGAGATCGAGTGCTCCCCACTCCAGGAGAAGATCTCCCTGGAGATAAGGGGAATCGATCCAATGGTCGAGGGACCGAAGCTGCTGGCTGACTTAGGAGAGGCGGCCAAAGCAGTGCCGCAGGATCTGATGCTGAAAATGCTCAGAATGGGCCCTATGGGCACCCAGACTGCGGTGGTGGATATGCCGGCTAACTCGACAGCCAAATACCCGGACAGGTTGCGGTTTAGGACGGGGTTGACCGTGGTCCGATGTAGGGTCCTCCCGAAGCTGAGTCGGTGTTTTCACTGCCATCAGTTGGGGCACATGGCCAGGGAGTGTCAGGCCCCGAAAGAGAGGGGGGAGGTGTGTAGGAGGTGTGGCACTTCTGGTCACCAGATCTCCGAATGCCCCAACCGTCCCAAGTGCATCATTTGCACAATGAGGGGAATCACGGGTAGCGGATGTGACGGCCTCGCTGGGATGCCCAGCAAACAGGAAGGTGTTGGGGACGGGGGCCCATGCGATAGTAGGGAGTAAGAGGTTAACCCAGAATAATGGGAGTTAAAATCTTGCAAATTAACCTCAACAGGTCAAGATTAGCGCAGGACATCATGGTGCAGAATGCCACTATGCTTAACGCCGATGTCGTGATCATCGCTGAGCCCTATCGGCAGTCGGATAAGTGGTTCAACGACGTCTCCGGGGACACATCGGTGTGGCTAACGGGGTTTGGGGGAAGCTTCCCACGAGTGCCCCAGTGCTTGCAGCGGCGGGGGTGGCAGTGGCGGTGGTGGGTGACTTGGCCATCATTGGCTGCTACTGCTCCCCTAGAACGAAGACCCGGGAGTTCGCGGAATACCTGGATTCCCTGGGAGAGGTGATAATCGAGGCCAGACTGCGGAGTAGGGGAGTGTTGGTTGCGGGTGATTTTAATGCCAAATCCCCGGCTTGGGGTGGTATTAAGCTGGACCAGCAGGGCCAGGCCTGTATGGAGGCCCTGGCGAGACATGGTCTGGTCCCCAACAGACTTAGGGAACGAGCCACGTTTGCCCATCACTCCCACGTGGGGACGTCAGTCATCGACGTGATGGCCACCGACCGAGTGACGGCCCGCAGAATTAGGAAGAGTGTGGTGTTGGGACATTCGTCATTCTCAGATCATATGGATGTGTGTCATACGCTCGAGGAGCCAAGGAGAATGGCGCCGCCCTCCCCCGCATGGACACAGTTCTCGGTGCGGGACATGAACCCGGAGGAGGTGCTGGCTAGGTATGCCGAGATCGCCCAGGGACAAAGTGGACCTGGGGCGGCCAACGGAGCGGCACCAACAGCAACAACAGCAACAACAGCACCAACATTGCCAGCGCCGACTCCCCCCACCACGGAATCTAGCGCTGAGAAGATGCAGAGGTGCCTGGAGGAGGTTACGGTGGGGCCCCTCCCTAAAAAGGCCCTTCCAAGAGGGGGCCGCAAGCCGAATTTTTGGTGGAACCCAGAGATAGCGGAGGCCAAGCGGGTATCGTGTAGGGCGCGGAGGTGGTTCCAGCGGCGCAGAAAGAAGGGGTACCCTGATGCCGAGGAAGCAAGAGTGGCGTACGCCAAAACACGGAAGGAACTCCAAAAAAAGATCTGGAGGTCGAAGGAGGCCCATTGGGGCGAGCTCTGTGCGTCGGTGGACCTTAACCCCTGGGGAAAGCCATACAAGGCGGTGATGGCTACATTAAAGGGCCGATCCCCAGAGGTGGAAATGACGCCCACCCAGGTTAGGGCCATCATTGACCGGCTGTTCGTGACGTCCCCCCCTCTACGGGCGGATTCACGTGTGAGGGAAGATCCCGTCTCCCTGAGCAGCTGGTTGGTCAGGGGTGTTGAGGAGGACGTCATCGGAAGGGTGGACGAGGAGCTCATCAGAAGCGCAACGGCTAAAATTAAGCCAACTAAGGCACCAGGCCTCGGCGCGGTCTCCTCCCAGGTAGTGGCGTGCGTCGCGCAGAATTGCCAGGACCACCTGATGGAGATTGTGAGGGACACTCTCCGGAGGGGGGACATCCCACCCTCTTGGAGGAGGGCGAGGGTGGTTCTCATCCCTAAGGTGGGTAAGGACCCGTCCTCCACCACGGCATATAGGCCCATTAGCATACTCCCTGCCTTGAGTAAGGCATGGGAGTATGCAATTAAGGCGTTAATTGAGACTTATACCGGTCCGGACCCATTCCACCCTGGGCAATTTGGGTTTCGCAGGGGGTGGGTACGGCGGACGCGGCGTTGGAGGTTACGCGGTTCGCGAAGAGCTGCGCGTCTAAGAACCGCCTTTGCGTCATGGTGGCCATCGATGTGTGCAACGCCTTCAACTCGATAAGCTGGGACCTCATTATTGAGGTCCTGGCAAGAAAAAGTATCCCGACCACAATCAGAAGGGTGGTTAGGGGATACTTCCGGGACAGATGGGTTGTAGTCCACAGCCCCACCGAGAATGTGGAGGTGCAGATCTGGGCCGGGGTCCCGCAGGGTTCCCTGTTGGGCCCGATCTTCTGGAACCTGGTGTATGACGACCTCCTGGGGCAGCTAAACGAGGAACGGCAGGTCAAGACCGTAGCGTACGCCGACGATCTGGGGATAATGTTCTCAGCGAGGGATTCGGCTCACTTCGAAGGTATGCTGGCCTCGACTATGGCCAAGGTGAGCCAATGGTTCAGGAGAACGGGCCTGGAGGTGGCCTCAGAGAAAACTGAGATGATTTTTCTCACGGGGCGAAGGGGGGCTAAGATCGAAACCTTCAATGTGCTGGGCACCGCAGTGACATCCTCGGAGACGATCCGCTACCTGTGGATAATACTTGACTGCCGCCGGAACTTCAAGGCTCACCTGGTGGATGCGGCGGCCCGAGGGGATAGGGTCATGGGGGCACTCTCGTCCCTGCTGCCTAACATCGGTGGCCCATCGACGCACTCCAGGCGCCTTTACTACTCGGTGTGGGAGTCGATCGTCCTGTACGCGGCACCGGCATGGGCTTCGGCACTAGAGAGGGAGTGCAATAGGGCCACCCTGAAGAGAGCACAAAGATCGGCCCTAATAAGGACAACGACGGCGTACAGGACGGTCGCGTTCCATGCCCTGTGCGTGCTGGCGGGGCGTATGCCGGTTCACCTCAGGATAGGCATGTGGAACAAACTATTCCAGGCAAAGGTGGCGGACCGGGCGAACCTGGAACTAAGGGAAGACCCCGGAGTAACTGGACCAGGAGGTTGGTTGGATCGGTTGGTACCTTTGTAGGTGGGGCGGGACTGGTTTTTCACGCCGACTACTGGCTGTCGCAGTTGTTGACATCGCACGGTGCCTTCCAAGCCTTTAAATATAAGATTGGTAAGGCGTCGAACTGTGTGTGCGAGGATTGCGGTGGTGACACGCGGGATGATGCGGAGCATGTCCTCACGTCGTGCCCCACCTACGAGGAGGACAGACAAGCCCTGGCGAACGCACTGAGGGCCCCAGTTGAAGTGGCTAAGATAGTGGGCCTGGCCACCAGGTCGGAGGAGAACTGGGACGCCCTGAAGCGGTTCGCCTATAGGATGATGAAGGATAGGGCCGATAAGGAGCGGGCCCAGGCCTTGGAAGCTAGGGCGGTCAGGAACGAGGCCCTTAGACGTGAGGCTGCGGAAAAGGCTGCCGCCAAGAAGGCGGAAGTGGTGCGGAAGCGGGGGAAGAGGAAGTCCGCGAATATGCACTTGGCCTCAGACCAGGTCCCCAAGAAGAGGAGGGTCCTCCCGCCGATCCTCCCCTTGGATACCGGATAAAAGGAGGAAGGGGATGAAACCTAGGGGGGTGGGCAATACTGTTAATCCGTCTTGGTTTAACGAGCCCCCGTTTTTACTGTGTGTTCGGTGGGGAGCCCCCGCGTTTTATTTTTATCCGCGTTGTGAAGTCCCCGCGTAATTTAACCGATCGTGTAGTGTGTCGTCTTCTGTGTCTTCTGTGTGTTCTTATTCGCGTCCTTTGGGTCTTGGGACTCTGTCAGTTGTCCCTTATACTTTGCCCTTGGTGTTTGTTATGTGTTATCTTCCGCGTATTTAACCGCGTATTGTAACAGTTTGTGTATATATGGACTCCGCGTATTTAACCGCTATATATATATTATACATATGCGTGTTGTTACGAGCCGGGGCTGCGGCAACGCGAGAGGCCGGCGAGAAGGGTATTTCCCAAGGAATACGGTTTATGAATTTGTTAGTTAGGTGCGCGGACGAACCTGATGCGAAATCAGGGAGCCGCTAGGATTATTGACGGCGAGGACGAACCTCATGCGAAATCAGGGAGCCTCTAGGAATGGAGTCACACGCGGACGAACCTGATGCGAAATCAGGGAGCCGCAGGAGGGTGAAACGTCGTGAACTAACCCGATGCGAAATCGGGGAGTCACTAGGATGAAGTTCACTGACGAACCTGGTGCGAAACCAGGGAGCTGTTAGGAGGTTGGATTATTCACAGACGAACCTGGTGCGAAACCAGGGAGCTGTTCGGAAGTTGGTAGACTTACAGACGAACCTGATGCGAAATCAGGGAGCTGTAGGATACGGACGAACCTGATGCGAAATCAGGGAGCCGTAGGAAGGGTGAGTTTTCGTGGACAAACCCGATGCGAAATCGGGGAGCCACTGGGTTGGAGAAGATGGCTTGTTTTGGTAAAGGGTTGCGAACGAACCTGATGTGAAATCAGGGAGTCGCGGAAAATGTTAGTAATGCCTCGTAACTCTTAATTAAAATTGATACAACTCGAGCGGTAAAGTTGTATCGGTGGGTGAGTGCTACTAATATTATAAGGATCGCTGAGTAAGAGATGGGTTTAACGTAATCGACTCGATTTACACGTGAACACCATTCGTATATTCAATAATTAGTTATTGTACAAATGTAAGTGTCGCGATTAAATATTAAATAGAATGTGTGTGTTACCACTAATTGCACGGTGTTGACGCACTGGCGATGCGGGGCGTACGAGTGGCTATTTCACAGTGCCAAATAGAATATAAACCGAACTCGCGGATTCTATGATGTTAACTATGATTCCGATGGAGACTTTAGCCCGATCTTGCTGGATATAACCGACTCTGTACGAGCGTGACACGACGTGACTTTACGCGTGACTCTATAGCTTTGAACCAACGAGGGATGAAACCAAAGGGTTTATATAGTCCCGAAAATGAGTGGGGGTTCGTTAGATGTTTCCATATAAGGAGATCTTTCGGGGTCGTCGTCGCGTCCCTCCCGTTCCCATGGTCGTGATCCAGATGGTCGAGATCATGACCCCCATTAGTGGTATGTGATAAACAAAAAGGATTTTAGGGCGTTTTCCCTTCGTAGACGCGAGCTCGAAAAACGGTTGAGAGCAGCGTATGGGAAAAATTCCACATACGTAACAGTGTTATGTTTATATGCTGTCCACGTGTTTATATATTGGTGCGCCCATCGGGTGCGGTTAGGTGGAACGCCTAGCTGGGCGTAGTGTGTGCTAAGGGAGGCGGTGACTATTGTCTGCCGCTCCCATGAGGAGGGTGCCCCCAGTTATGGGGGAGGGGGGAGCAAGTAGTGCCAAGAAGTACGCCCCCCCCCTCTAAGGGCACGGTACGAGGTGGCACACCCGGAGTGGGTTTTTAGTGAGTATCCCACCTATCGGCGGTGAGTCTCACATAACCCTGGCAGCCATGCCGGGGTATGCATAAAGCATTTTCCCCCTCCAAAAAAAAAAGAAAAAAAAGGGCGACGGGCCTCGAACCCAAGACCTCCGCGGTACGAGTCAGCCGTCTAACCAACTCCCCCAACGCCCACTCTCTAACATTAGTCTTTCCCGAATGATACATATACCAAGCGTCACACGCGTCCGTTTTTTTATCGGACAATCTCGGGAAAGATCGGCTTTTTACACACCGCGTCTTCAGAGGAGGGAAAGAGACAGAGCATTACTTTAAAGCTAAAATTCTGGGAGGAGGGAGAGAGATGGCGCTACTTGTTGGTACAATAGCATGCATTCTATAGATAACAATTTTTAAAGCATCGCAGCCTCTCGTGAGATCTCGCGAAATCTGACTCCTCTGAGAAAGCTATGCAAGATGATGTCATTTAACGGCGCGAAGAACGAAATATAATACATGTAGAAACGTCGAATCATAAAATTATGTGGCGAAAGGAGAAAGAAGTCGGGTAAATAAAATGGAGACAGAATACGCGTTTACATATATATATATAGGCCATATATATGGCCTATAAAAATATATATATATATACAGGGTGTCCCACGGTAGACTGGACAGCGCCGTAGCTCCTAAAGTATTGGAGATAAAAATTTTTAAAAAATAGGGAATTGCATGGTTCGAGGGGGCTAATAAATTAGCCCGAACGAATTTTTTTTCGATTATTATTTTAAAAAATACGATGGTCAAGTTCGGTTTTTCAAATGGAACTATTTTTTTTGAAGTCCTGAGTTGATAGTGCGTTCCAAGACAAATTCAATAAGCATCACTGTACACACTTTATTTCCACTGGTTTTTGAGATATTGCGCTTGCAAATTTACTGATTTTCACTGCAAGAAACTCCTCTGGAATAGCAAGGACCGGGGACGGTCTTACTGGCGCCACGGGTGGCACTGCCTGTTGAAATAGATACATACCTGCGACACCTTCTCTCGCACGGAATACGTCAACGCATGGTTTTGTTTTGATATCGAAGCTCATGTTTATACTCGTTAAGTTAAACTACAATGGCGGATGCCCCATGTGACGTTAAATGACGTTAATAAGCTATCGTTGCTACATACTTTGGAAAGTGGACAAAACCTGAGCATTTGTTTTCAATCGTGGGATCTGTATGAGTATCCTCTCTTACAGAGCACGACCGAGCATTCATGGGCCGTGAAGGCATCTGCACAGCTGGGGAAGCCGCGCTGTATCATCCTTGCTCTACAGACTGACCGAAGAAATGTGATGAGCGAAGACGTTACTATGTTCAACAATTGCAAATTGGTCAATGTAAAACTTTTTCTCAACTCGGAATTTTACCCATATGATGACCCGAACTTGGACTTTGACAAGAATAAGCACGCCATTTTGTACCACATGTATACGCAATTCCGTAAATCATATTATGGGTATAGTTGCAACGAGGCATTATTCACCGTGGCTGAATTTGTACAATTTGGCCCCCTCGTGGTGATTGATTGCTCGCGACAAAATGAGTCGATCAAGAATGATAAAGAGAATGTGCCTGCAAATACTACGACCTACTCTCTGATTCTGGACGATCGGGTGGTTGAATACAATCGGCTGACAAACATGGTGCGCAAAATAATTTAAATTGCCACGCTACTTGCCTGCCCTCTCCTGTACGAAATTCATACAAAATTTCATCGTGAAAATCGAGATGCTTTACGAGAAAGACTGCATTCTCTCGTCTGCCTTGGAAGCGAGTGGACCTCCAAATTGTACCGATAATGGTTGTACCAATGTTCGTTGACCTGCAAGGGTTCATCGTTGATGGAATATTTATCGCGAAGGAAGTGGCCGTCCTACGAAAGGGGACAATTCTCTCGCACTATATTTTTGAGAGTCCTATGCCACAATTTCTTCTTACGAAATTCGACAAATCGAGCATCCGATGGTTGGTGGCAAAACATCATGGACTACGTTGGGACGATGGAGACGTTCCGTACAGTATGGCTAAACAGCTAATTACGAAAGCTGTAGCTGATGCGATCGATGAAGAAGACGCATCCCATATCGTATATGTTAAAGGGCTGCAGAAACGCGACTGGCTTGCAGATTTCCTCGATGAAAATATGAGAGCGGACGCGGTCATTGAGACGCTCGATATTGACTACGAGAATATCAAATCTCTAAATAAGCTAAATGTAGTTAATACTCTGCGATGCGGCAGACACGCGAAACACTGTGCCATGCAAAATGTATTTAAAATATTCAACTGGTGGTCTAAACACCAGAGAAATGCATAAATAAAATATAATCAATTTTTAATGTATGTTTTTCTTCACCCTCCTTCCAATCCAACTTCATACATGTGATGTACGCTAGATTAAGACGATACTTATCATTATTATGTAGAAGTCGTTCGATACCCGTTCGATACCCGATCGAAGTCGTTCGATTCACGTTCAGAGTGGTACGGTGCACGTTCGATACCCGTTCGATATACATTCAAAACCGTTCAGTACCCGTTCAATATGTGTTCGAAGCCGTTCGATACCCGTTCGATAACAATTAAAGCCGTTCAATACCCGTTTAAAACCGTTCGATGCACGTTCGATACATGATCACAGCCGTTCAATACCCGTTCGATATCCATTCAAAGTGATTTGGTCTAGTCGCTTGATGTGTCCAAAGAAGAAGGGAAAGAAGATGCATGTGAACAAGGAGAGGATGGTCGGCGAAAATGAATGTGGAAACAAAGGCATCTTACTTTTGCAAAGCAATGCATTTTTCGGTTTCAAGATATGAGATTACATGCGAGAGCCAGGAGATGCAGCGAAACCAGTTGTCTGTCGAACAGTGTAGACCAGGCATGGAACTAAAGTGAACACAGCGGCCGTTTTTCGGAGGCAACGCCTCCTTTCTCCCGCCGCGCGTCTTGGCCCCCGCGGCGGGCCTAGGAGCTTCGAGCGCCTCAGACCCGTACCATATGAACCGCGCGTGGCGTATTAGGATGACATTGTATCAATAGGTTTCCACATCGTCCCAGAGAGCACGATTGTCGATGCGTTTTTTTTTTGTCAACGCGCCACGCGCGGTTCATATGGTACGGGCCTGAGGCGCTCCAAGCTCCAAGGCCGCCGCGGGGGCCAAGACGTGCGGCAGGAGAAAGGAGGCGTTGCCTCTGAAAATCGGCCGCTGCGTTCACTTTAGTTCCATGCCTGGTGTAGACAACAGTCAGATTTTTGAAGTGAAAATTTATGGTCTATACAACGATGGGAATAACGCGGTTAGCACAAGAGTGCGACCCAGAGGTATGTACATAACTACATTTTGACATTTGTCGCGTTCAACCGTAGAAATCGAGTGCTATTAAATCAGACGTTCGTGTGAATATTATATTGCGGGTTTCTATCTTTTAGGGCTCGCCACCACCGTCGCCCACCTGGTCGGCGGATTGGGATGCATCGCCATCACCGCCGTCGCCCCCTTCGCCGTCATCGCCGCCACCACAGGTATGTAGTACAATACATTGTATTGTGTGTTTCATGGTTAATACGTTTGATGTACTAATATTATATCGATGTTTGTGTCCGTGTCCTAGGACCTACCACTACATATTGTGCGGGTCAGGCTGGCGAATCTGGAGGCCCGAGCACATCAGGTTGCACCCCGAGGGATGCAGATGCGGCGGTCGGGACCAGTAATTGGTCCCGCGATGGCGGCTCGGCTGCGGCAGCCGCCGCCGGTTGGGCCGAGGTTTGTCCCATATTGGATCCCATCGCCCCCCTCGCCTCCATCACCCCCATCACCACCCTCATAGTTTTCTTTTCTTTTATATATTTTTTCTTTTATATTTTCTATTTATATTGTATTATTATATTCTATTCTATTTTTATATTTCTATTTTTATATTTCTATTTTTATATTTCTATTTTTATATTTCTATTTTTATATTTCTATTTTTATATTTCTATTTTATATTTCTATTTTTATATTTCTATTTTTATTATTATTATTGTTTTTTTGTAACAATATATATATATATAAATAGAAATATAAATATATATATATATAGTAGTAAATAGGTTTATTTTTTGCCTTTCGGCCTCAAAATGGGGTTACATGTGTTATATGTGTAAGTGTTTCTGAGACTGTTAACTCAAGGATGCGCTTTCGATTTGATTTCTTCCTTCACCTTGTTCTTCTTTTCTTCTCCTTTTTTCCAGAACCATTCGCATCCACTCCACTCCTTCTTCTTTTCCCTTTAGAATCGCTCTGATCGTTGAATTCTCTCTTTTCAGCTCCTTACAGTCTTGTAGCATGTGCCTCAGCGTCTCTTTAGCCCCTATATATATATACAGGGTCATCGTTTAATCCTGCAACCCGCACGCGCGCGAACAGACGAAAATGGCAACACCGCCTCACGGACGCATACCACTACAACCATGCACCGGCCCAGCGCAGAGCTGCCTGCGACCGTTGGACAAGAGTGATGCCCGAACTTCGAAAATTTTAGCGTCGCAAAGAGCTAGGTATTGGAAATTTCCCGACCCAGGTAATCGAGCCGCGCGCTCCGCTTTTATGATCGGTCTACCACTCGCACCCCAGATCACTGTAATGAGGTTTGAAAATAATGTCAACAGATCTCGTACCCGACTCAATTTCAAAAATTTTAGCCACGACAGGGTTGACGGTTCCTTGTACGGAGAGATTTTTCGCCACCTGCTTGTTAAAACCACAGTAACGGCACATCGTTCCAAAAAATGGCATTAACGGAAGCCGGTATAGGCGTGGCGTTGAGTAGCTAAAACATTCTAACACAAAAATTCTAGAAAAAAAATTCAAACACCGCTACAATCAAAGACACGTCGCATTAGTTACCCCTTACGTCTGATCTAGGTATGCACCGCATTAAGGATAAAATCATAAAAAAGAAAACCAGAACAATAGATTCTGAGGTCTGCAGAACTAACATATAATTGAATAAAAATTTAATTTCTCAATTTATAAATGTAATGATACAGAATCAACTAGCCTATTGTTTATCAATTCAGCGTTAAATACATTATCAAATAAACAGTTTCCAACAGCTTTTTAAACAATTATGGTTAAAAAATTGATAAAAGAAAAATTAAGTAAACGTAAAATATGTTAAATTATCCATCATTAAGAGGGATTAATTTTTCCTCATTTTTTTGGCGCAAATTGCATTCCGATATGTCTTACAGTTCAAAAGTTATACGAAAAAGACCCCAAAATTTTCAACCGGGGCCGGGAAATTCTGAATAGTTCTTTGCAACGTTAATTTGACAAGGACCAGCCAAAAATTCACTGCTGTCCAGCGGTCGCTAGCAGCTCTCCGAACACGGTGACGGTGCATGGTTGTAGTGGAATACGTCCGTGAGGCGGTGTTGCCATTTTACAAGTTCGCGCGCGCGCGGGTTGCAGGATTAAACGATGACCCTGTATGCAGGGTGTCCCACGGTAGACTGGACAGCGCCGTAGCTCCTAAAGTATTGGAGATAAAAATTTTTAAAAAATAGGGAATTGCATGGTTCGAGGGGGCTAATAAATTAGCCCGAATGTTCAATTTCGTGGGGTATATAAAAAAGTACGCTCAACAAATTAAAAGTACATTTTAATCTTATTAGTTATATCTTCCAAACATATTTTCTATTGCTTTTAGCATTACAGAGTAAATTTGTATTATTTTGAAATATCTCAATGGCATCATTGCACTCAATATTCATATTGAAATATATAAATAATTCGTTTTTTATTAGATTCAGAGTTTCGTTACGTTTCACGTAATATCATTCATTGTGAAATAAGGTATTTACGCGTAATTTATTGTTATTCAAATGTATAGAGTACATTTACCTATAATAACGTAAGATACTTTATTTTAAACTACAAATGGCAACCCTACCTCGAAGTGATAGAAAATGTAACCTCTATGCTACATGACAAAAAATGTTTACTGGCTATGCCGTTCTTTGACGCTACATTTGTGAACTTTGTATGACTTAACATCCTGCAAAATATTATTATTACTCCGCAACTGTATCTTAATGAAATCTGGTATAGCATATAGGTTATGTTTTCTGTCACTTCGAGGAGGGGACCACATCATAATCACACACATCGAACCTGCGCATTTTCATGTACCATTCCAAAACATGACATAAGCGGAAGACACTACAAGCGTGGCGTATAATAGGTAAAGGGTTAAGACATTCAGACACAAAAATTGTAGAAAAAATTCAAAGAATGCTAGAGAAACAGCGACACGTCACATTAGTTACCCCTTACTTCCGATCTCTGCATGCACTACTGTTGCGTACCGCGCAACCTCGAATTGGTAACAATGCATTTTCCACTATAAGAAAGACTTGGGGGGTTTCTGCTAGAAGGTTGTCTGCCATGATAATTAGCCAGAGTTTAAATTCGACTCTTTTTCTAATAAGAATGCAAATTGTACATATGAAAAGATTATAATTATGTTCAGTTCATGTTTATTAAGATGGGTTAGGTTATTATATTGTTATTTATAATTCTTGTACGCGTCGTATATTCAATCATAACGAAGCCAGCAACGTGTTTGAACTTCGACTTTTGCATAGCATGTGTAACGTTCTCGAACGAGACGTTGCCGTTCTTTACAGGAGATTCACAAGTAGAGCGGTTTACCTGTGAATTTGTGGGATTGGTTCGGGTGGCGTGCGATTAAGAAATGAATTTCAAGATACGAGAGTCCTTCTTTTAACGTGAAAATAACAAAGGTTTATTCAAGAATAAATGGTAGTGACTCTAGGTCGAAATTGAACATATAGTACGACGCTCAGTCGTGTGGATTATTATAATTAATTAACCCTAGGATGCATAACGTGGGTATTTCATACCCACACGAATATTTAACCTCCCACTCACCCACTTGTATAATGAAATAATTTCATGGGGCTTTGTGTATTCCTTCCTTGCGATTTCATGTACGTAACAATGACTTCTTAAGCTTATTAACAAAATAATTAAGAAAAAGAATGTAGAAATTCTACTTTTATCGCAATTTTCATAAGGTGGGTGTTTTATACCCACTAATTAGATATACAGACATAACTTTGTACAGATTTGGTTTACACATCCAGTGGACTCTAGTGTTTATTATTTGACATTGTGTAATTTATAGTGATGGGATTTCAAGTAGACCAAACATATTCAGAATGTTATGATTATATTTGTTATGAATGTTATGACTGTATTGTTATCAACGATTCAGTATTCATTTGTGCTTATATGTATGAAGACATTACAGTTGAAAAGTGAAAATTAGTTTTGTGTTTTTAATATTTTGAAGAAACAATTTGGGAAATAGAATCGCTACTAAATAGGTACGTTCTTTATCTCTTATATTTCTTTTACATCTTGTTGTGTGTTTTGTTCTTTCTTTGTAACGGTTGATGTATCTTTGTAACAGATGGCTTCCACTCGTCAGAAAAGAGTTCGTAGTGATCCTGATGTCGAAAATATTGTTCATCAGTGGCTTGATGAATCTTCGTATGCTGGATCAGAATCAAGTGACAATTCGAATGTTTCAGATGTTTGTGATAGTGATATTGATATTGATGCTCAACATGACCCCGATTACATAGCAACATCTGAAAGCGATAGTGATCATTCCAGCGACAGCGATGTGGTTCCATTTATTCAAAACGAAAATTTTATGATTGCACGCAATGGTAAAGAATGGTCGAAGAAGCCAAAGAATAGTTCAAAATATGCGCCACACAATATAATACGTTTTACTCCAGGGCCAAAAAGACAAGGTGAGATATTCACGCCTTTGGATGCTTGGAAATCATTCATAATTTCAAATATTACTGACGAAATAGTTATTTGCACTAATGCCGAAGCAACTCGTGCGTGTTCCCTAAAAAAAAAATATGGCAATCTATCGAGAAAGACGAGATGGATGCATTTTGTGGGCTATTACTTATGGCAGGTGTTCTAAAAAGTTGGGACGTACCAGACAGGGAACTTTTTTTAGATAAATATTCAAACCCAATTTTTAGAGCGTGTATGTCTGTCAACAGATTTGAAGATATCAAAAGATTTTTGAGATTTGATAACAAAAGAACACGAGATGAAAGATTAAAATCAGATAAATTGGCTCCTATTTCTTATGTATGGACTTTGTTTTTGAAACAGTGTCGGACAGTAATGGTACCAAAAATCTTTGTCACAATCGATGAACAATTAGTTAGTTTTCGAGGAAGATGTGGATTTATCCAGTATATGCCGAGCAAACCGGCGAAATATGGTATAAAGTTCTTCTGGCTGTGTGAATCTGATACAGGATATGCAATAGATGGTCAAATTTATGTTGGAAAACAACCTGGAGGCGAAGTGCAACGATATTTGGGAATGAACACTGTACTATCACTAGTAAGATCAATTCAGACTTCTTCAAGAAACGTTACAGTTGATAATTTCTTTACAAGTACTGAACTTTTTGAAAAATTATTAACGATGAAGATTAGTGCAGTGGGGACAATTCGGAAAAATAAACGAGACATACCAAAAGAAATGCAAGCTAATAAAGAAAGAGCAATATATTCATCATGTTTTGGATTTCATAATAATATGACACTCGTTAGTTATGTACCTAAAAAAAAGAAAGCTGTAATACTGTTGAGTACACTAAATAATAACGATGAAGTCGATAACAGCACTAGCAAAACAAAGCCTGATATTATAAATTTTTACAATAAGACGAAAGGAGGAGTGGATATAATGGATCAAAAGATAATAAATTATACTTGCAAGAGACAAACACAAAGATGGCCGTTCGTAATTTGGAGTAATATAATGGATGTAGCTGCATTAAATGCTTTTACTTTATTTATGAACGAAAATCCTGATTATAAAAAAGAGAGAAGTGACAAAAGAAGACTATTTTTGAAAGAGTTGGCTACGCAGCTCATTATGCCATATATGAACAGGAGATTGAAAAATATTAATTTACAAAGGAGTATTGTGGAAAATATTAGGAAATTCATCGATGTACAAGAAAAAGAAGATATACCTACAAAAATTCCGAGAAAAAAACGATGCTTTATATGTCCAACCAAAAAAGACAGAAAATGTGAGAGAGTTTGTATAAAATGCAATAATGCAATATGTAAAGAACATACTATTTATATGTGTCCGAAATGTAGTGAATAAGTTTTCATACTAATATCACATGTATTTTTATAAATGGACTAATTAATGAATAAATAATTTGTTTTATACTGTGTAAGCTTCTGTGGGTCGTTTTCACCCACGGTATGTAAATCTGATGAACGCCATAGTCATGCATCCTAGGGTTAATAGAACTAATGTTAATACGTAACGACGTATCGGTCGGTGATTGATTGACGCTAAGTCGGTAACGATGAATATAATTCGGTTTTTGGTTACGACGCTAAGTCGGTAATAAAGAAAATAGAATTTGTTGTTTCGCTCGGTAACACGGGAACACAAGAATCGTTCTAGTTGTTGATATAGAATGTCTAGAACTAATGGTTAATTGATATTTAAAGGTAATATAATGTAACGATACTAAATCGCTAATTGAACGTAAAGTCTCGACGCTAAATCGATGTATAATACAGAAAGTGATCCGTGATCGGTCTAATATGTTAGAGTTTGAGAACTGGAAAGGGTTCCTTCTCTCGGATTTGGAGTAGCTTCCAGTTGCCTATAAGCTTGCCCACGCTTTCTAGGATGGTAGCTGAGTGCTAGTGAAAGCGATCTCAGATGGTAGCCAGGTAGCCGGTTAGGGCGTCCCCAGATGGAAGTTGAATTAGTAGCTTCCTTCCTTCGATTTGATAGTGGCTTCTGGTGCCTATCAGCTGGCCCACGCTTGGGAGGATTGAGGTATCGAGGGGGCTAGTAAAAGCGACCTCGGATGGAACGTGAGAAGGCTAGTTAAAGCGACCTCGTAAAGGTGTTGAGGGGGCTAGCTAAAGCGACCTCGAAAGGTAGTTTGGTAGTGTGATTTTAATATAAACTTCCTTTAGACCTTTTTGAAACAGAGGGGGCTAGTTAAAGCGACCTAAGTCTTCTTGTTGGTTCGGTGGCAGAACCAAGTCTGCCTTTCTGCTGCTGGCGGGCCTGTATTTATACCTATCTGTGGTACGTAGCCCGCACCAATCACTGGCTGTGCGATGTCGCGAACCAATTATAATTAACATCCGGTTCGCGCCACTTGCACACTATGCTCGGTATATTCGGCGTCCGGTTTATCGTACGGTGTGCGCATGCGTGCGCGGTTCACTCGCGGCACTGAGTCTGCTGCTTGAATACGCGGCTATGCGCATGCGTTACGCGTCACTTGAGTTCAATGTTTTTCCCGCCGCATGGGATGTCGCTTGCATGTGTTTCGCCTGTTACAACTTAGGTATAACTAAAACAATGGTTAAATTAGGAAAAATGTATGGCGGTTCGTAGCGGTACGTTACACATATATGGAAGCCGCTCGATGTGCTGGATTTTGTCACTTTCACCATAGAAACGAAAGATAACAACTCTGAAAGACAACGCATTCCAATCCTGTCTGTACTAGCGATTGCACGTTTATTTTCTGAGTTCAATTACAACACGAACGCGCAACTCCAAGCAGAGCGGTTCTGCGCTCTATGGGCGACGACCCAGCCCCTAGGACCATCGCCTGGCTGCAGGATCATGCAACACTACATTATCGATAAAATCGCATAAAAGGAAACCAAAGCATTACATTCTGAGGCTGCTAAAGTAATGATACAGGGACAACTAACCTATTGTTTATCTGCGCCATGAATTTGAAAAAGAGCATTCCCATTTTATGGTGCAAATTGCATTCCGATCTCTTTTGTAGTTCAACAGTTATGCGAAAAATGCCCTAAATTCATCAAGACCGGACCACTAACGCGTCGGCGTGGTCTAATACCGCTGCTGGACCATTGCATACGTAGATAACGGGATCGGCGCGGTCGCACTCTTAAAATGGCAACAGTTTTCTTACCCGTCTGCTACGTCAAATTTAACCCTCGGTTGTCACACCTACTTTTTCGAACGCCGTTGTCACACTGGGTCAATTTGACCCTGCCAATTTTCAATCAGTTGTTATTTAAAAACTATTTGTTAAATTAAGTCTCAATAATTCTGAGATAAAGTTTGAATATTGTAGAATATATGCCCATTGTTGTAAGTTGACACTTAAATAAAGTGTCATCATGTTTAAAGAAAAAATTGAAACAATAAGAGTTCCGATAAAAAGGCTTTTTGCCTAAAAAATCATAACTTTTTCATTTTTAATATTTTTAGCAACAAAATTACAGTTATACACCTGAGATATGCTGCTTTGATAAAAAAATAGTCCTCTATCGGAGCATTCAAAAAAGGTATTTATTGTGCAAACTGAATGGTGGCATCATTTGGGTTGACAAATTCTTGCATTTGTATAGGAATTTTTTTTTTATTATTATTCCAAGAATATAAAATTTAATTTCAGCAATAACAAAGTATGTTAAATTAAAAATAAGTCTAGTACAGACTGTCACAGTCATTACATAAATAAGTACGGTGCCGGTTGCACATCGGGCGCAAGCATGTGGGACACTGCATTTGTGTCCCGTAATACAATAGCAAATGTGTCCTGATTGTCGCTTCAGTAAAAGAAAAAACAATTCGTATGACAATACTTCTATTTTTACTTTTCTGGTCGCTTTCAGACACAAAAATGAATGTATCCGATTTGGAGTAAAAACGACACCGTTGTCACACATGAGTCAATTTGACTAAAAGACCCTACATTTTCATCATTAGAATGCGTCTGTGAGGCGGTGTTGCCATTTTACAAGTTCGCGCGCGCGCGGGTTGCAGGATTAAACGCTGACCCAAAGAGGATAAGATAGAGTAGAAGCATGATGTAAGGACATAAGGTGTGCTCTTGCGCAAGCCTTCCAGAATAGCCAATAACGTGCCCTTCCCAAAATCCTCCATATTGGATCTCAACCAATAGAATACAATGAATTTATCAACATTTCAATAACGCGTCCGTACACATACATATGCATTCATATCCATATATATTTTAATATGGCGGAAATTGGGAATGCGCAGTAGAAGACGCAAATGAGCTGCCGGTCGAGCACACCTTATGTCCTTACATCATGAGTAGAAGCTTCCCATAAGAGCCCGTGTTAAAAAGTAATATACGAGATTCAGCACCCTCTGGTGCTTCAGGCCCTCGTATTTTCGATAAAAGCGGCAATATTTAAAAATTTTAAAGTTAGAAATGAATGAATTAAAATATTAATTAAAGGAGAAATAATGAAAAGAACAGTAAATTTGATATTATTTTAAATTTTATTAATGGTGAATTATATTATGAATATTACATACATATTCCATACATATGTACATCACATTGCATATACGTATATAAATAAAACATAATAAAGATAAATTAATTTTTAAAATTATACATAAAGTATAAGTATAAGCAAGTAATCGAAAATCAAAACATAAGTTAACAAAGTTAACAGCAAAATTTTTTCATCATATTCTGTTTAACATTTTGATTCTTAGCTTCTTGAATGGCTTGTCGCCTGAATCATGCTTCCCAAAAACTCGAAATCTGATGAATGAATTCACGAAAGCATTTGTAGCTGCTGGCGTACATAATTAAAAACGGGGACTGTGCTCGCGTAAAATAGGATTAAAATGTTCACAATTTTTTTAAAATGAAAGATTTTTCTATGAAGGATTGATTTTCTGCCATTTTAAAGCAGATTCGAATAACATTTGTGATGAGTACTTAAGTTTATGAATATCAGCGTGCTCTTTCATAAGCGTAAACAATTCATTGTCATTAAGAGTAGCGCGCCGTAATACCGATAAGTGGCAAATAAAATGAGCAAATCCCAAACATGGGTTGGGATTTTTCGTTTTCCGTCCTTATATGAGCAGATTTTGGGCTGGGCGAGATCTCATTCGAAAGAGGAAGGTTCAATGCGGAGCGCTCTACTCACCGTTTGAGTCATAAAACTCTTTTAGTGACCTAAAAATGCTTGGATTCTATGGGTGTATTTTGTCAACTTTTGCTCTACTTTGGACACACATATTATTACATATCAACAGAATCTCGTTGAATCATGAGCACAACGCTCCGCATTGAACCTTCCTCTTTCGAATGAGACCTCGCCCAGTCCAGAATCTGCTCATATAAGGACGAAAAACGAAAAATCCCAACCCATGTTTCGGGCCAGATTGTCGGTATTACCCCCTTAACTTCATTATTTAATAACATTGAAAGTTAGGTTATGGTTTGAAATCAGTGTACGTACACCAGGCATGGTATTTAAGTGAACTTGACGGCCGCTTTCCAGAGGCAACGCCTCCTTTCTCCCGCCTCACGTCTTGGCCCCCGCGGCGGCCTAGGTGCTTGGAACGCCTCAGGCCCGTACCACGTGAACCGCGACAAACAAAACAAAAACGAATCGACAATCGTGCTCTCTGGAACGATGTGGAACCATATTGATACAATGTCGCCCATTGCGCCACGCGCGGTTCATATGGTACGGTTCTGAGGCGTTCCAAGCACCTAGGCCGCCGCGGGGCCAAGACGCGCGGCGGGAGAAAGGAGGCGTTGCCTCTGGAAATCGGCCGTCAAGTTCACTTAAATACCATCATTAAATTTGCAGGTTCTGAGAAAAAGTGATGATTTTTGTCTTTGGCTTGTGATCTATGGCATCCGTTAACGTGACAACGAACCATTTTTTACACTTTCTTCACCTTTAAATCAACAAATATCTCAAGCCCACTACAAACAGCTACAAATGGCTACAAACAGGGGTCTGGCTTAGCTTCTTTACCTCCCAATTTGCTCCCCGCAAACTAAATAATATTGATCCTGAACAGACAGGTGTCGCTGCCATCGCATATTTCTGCTTCTACTCTATCTTATCCTCTTTGCGCTGACCCTGCATAGATGAAGCGTAAGCTCAAAGCTATCACATTAGGCGAGGATGGTCAAAACGCTCGTGTGACCGCGGCCTAAGCGTTGATAGTTCTCTTCAGTTCCCTTGGTTCTCTTCCGTAGGGGAATTGTGCTCAAGATGACATACTTTTTGTTCTGAGGTAAATATCTTAAACATTTAAGGTGGTATCAAAATAAAACCAAAGAGCAGTCTTTATTTCTTTATTAATGGAACATAAAGCGCCAGTCTCATGACTCCAACGGCAATAACAAAAATAAGAGAAATAAAAAATGATATGCCTGTGCATCTGTGTAAGTTGACATACTTCTGTATAAGATGACATACTGTAGCAAACCCCCAAAACTGCCCCTTTCTTTTTTCGTTAATAAACTTAATTAATAATTACTTAAATACTTATATTCTTACTATATTCTTATTATTCTTACTTCTATCAAGAGTGTTTAGCGTTAATATTAATATTAGCTCAGGATACCGCGAGGCGTGAGTGCGATGAAAGAGAGAATTGTGTGTAAGGGAGTGGGAGAATTGAACGCATGCGCAATCCTCAGTCGATCAGCGGATCGACGAGAGCAAGGATCAGGAGCAGCGATGTGTGCATGGTGATGAGAGAGGAAACCGAGCATTCCACGCGCGCCTACGCATTAACCAGTCGCTCAGTAGACCGACTAGAGAATGGATCATGCGAGACGAGAATGATTGACGCGTTATTACGTGAATTCCGTTCCTATTGGTGCGCTCTCAGTACTCCGAATATGTATAAATAGGGGCAAGAACGCCCAGAAAGACTCATTTAGATTCAGACGAGCATTCAAGTCATTACTATTGCATTTTCAGAATCATTTAAGGTTCAAAACAGATTCCAACCTAAGGTTAGGCTTCAACTTTGGAAGCCGCCTCGTAGGCTCCTGGGTAATGTCGAGCGTTTTGACCAAGGCCATAATCGCCTGCTTTAATGACGTATCTGCCTTGGAAGCCGCCTTGCAGGCCCCTTAGTTGTCAAGCTAGATTATTGATTTATTATTCTCAGGTTAGTAATATTACTCCTGAGCGACGAGGGAATAAGATTATCCCAGACGGCAATACCTGCCCCTGACGAAACGAAGAAACAGCTTCAAACGATTCTCAACTTAAACATATTCAAACTCCTAGATCCATAAGCCAACTCCTAGATGTATAAGCTAATTCCTACATTGACCGAGAGTCATTATCCACAAATTAATTCCTACATCGACCGAGAGTCATTATCCACAAATTAATTCCTACATCGATCGCGAGTCATTATCCACGAATTAATTCCTTTCATTCGTCTAAACTTCACTATTAGTTATTTAAGTTACATTCATCCAAACCGATCGTTCAAACGGCCATTCTTTTGTACCGACCAAGAGTCGTAACCTAATTAATTTCTTTAATCTCTTTAGTATTAAGGCGTTATTTACGATTTCCGAATTTACGTTTTCATGTATCATTTAGAAGTGTTTTTCTTGAATAAACACTATTAAGTTCTTGTTCTGAAATTTTAATTCTTTATCGCACGCCACTCGAACCAATCCCGAAGTCCTGTAAGGAGCGTTACGCCACGCCACGCCACGCCACCGTTACAATACTCTAAACAAGGAGGAGATATAATAAGAGGCGTCAGTCCGGGGGGAACCTTTGAAGTCCTTACTTGACCTTGGCATTTAAATTGGTTGTCTATTCCAGCGGGATATTCAAATCGACAAAATGTACCTTAACGCAATTGGCTGATTATTGCCGAAGTTTACCGATCATTACCGAATGGGGCCGAATGGGCATTTAAATTGGTAGTCTAGTGATTTCCGTCCTTGTCGAGTGACGCCTCTTATTATATCTCCTCTTTGCTCTAAAGCGGGCTTGCTTAGTTTGGTCCAGAGAAATTAGACGAAAATCTGCCCAATCTACGGAATAATTCCCACCAAGCTAAATTTTGGAATGGGCCTTTATTTGGTCGTTTTAAACAATATGTCAAAAGTCTCCATCGATCCGACTGCCGCTAAAAATTGTACAGAGGGTTGAAAAAATACCACTGTTTTTTGCGAATATGTCGTTATCTAGCAGTTTTGCGTTAAAAATAGTTATTATGAAATTTATAGTTAAGGAAATTCTCTACAAAAAAGGTCCTATGAGTTTTTTTCGTAGGAATATCCATTTTCATGTCATTTTAAACGGACGTTCATTATGCCATCTTACCCAAAAGTGAACGAAGAAATGTATTACTTTCTAGTGACAAAAACTTTATGATTTCTTTCTCAGTTGTATAGTATTCATGATGCAAATTAACGCTACTTTACACAAAATTCATCTAATAAATTGGATTCCTTATCTGACGGACATTTTTGTAACAATACATAAATCAGAATAATTCTTTTTTCGGTCACAGAATCAGACAACTCACCAGCACGTCTAAACGTGCGTCCGCCGGTGATCATAATATGTTGTATACATGGCTCAAACGATTGTGGCCGATCGAGATTCGATTGCATTCGAGCTTACCAGGGTTGGCTTTTTCTCATCGCTAACATTCTACTGTATTTCATGAACATGGTGAGGGCACTGCCAAGAAATATCACTGTGGGCGGTATTCAGAGTCGTTGCTTAAGCATGTGCTTAAGAATGTCTTAACAAAGTTAGCCTTATTCGTGTAAGCTAAGCTTAAGAAGTCATGTATTCATAGTCCGAACTTAAGATTTGCTTAATCAAGAAAATGGTGCTTAAGCCGTGCTTAGTCAAGCAAATCCTTAAGCAAATTTTATATTACGTTGGCAAATGTCGGAAACTTTCCCGTGTAGCCGAGCGGAATTACCCAATCAGGAATGATATTGAAAATACATCTTGTTTTTCTTTTCCCGCACCGCCGGAAAAGAAATGATAATATATATATTTATTTATATATATATATATATATATATATATTTATACCGTAACGGCAGAACGGTCACTCCGAGAAATCAGCAGGCAGTAGGTTAGTAAGAAAGAGCTTTGAAAAGAAAAAGTGAATCATTTTAAAGAAGTTTATATATATATATATATATATATATATATATATAGATGATTACCCTTATGATTGTAAGGTACAAAATAAACTTCTTTAAAATGATTCACTTTTTCTTTTCAAAGCTCTTTCTTACTAACCTACTGCCTGCTGATTTCTCGGAGTGACCGTTCTGCCGTTACGGTTCGAAAAATAACAACCGACTCCCTACTCTACGCGTTACCAACCTGTGAGGACAGTAACACTGCATGTATTGCCAACAGTAGCACACGTCTCTCACCGTCTTCACTCCTAATAACATGGTCTTAAGTCAACTAAAACCTTGCCTTGAAAATCTAACCCCACTTTGCGAGAATAAGGTCGCTTTATCCTCCAATAAGAAGTTCTTACTCGACTGTGCATACTTACGTTCTTAAGATCATCTTAAGAGCTGACCATGAAACATGATTCAATAAGGATTGCTTAACAAAGTAAATACAGTAATGCCTCGTTAGAATCCCGACGATCGGGGCTGACGGCGTGACACTAACGCGAGGCGGACACTATTCCGTGCGGCCGTTGTCGCGAGTGAGAAAACCCAAGAGCCGAGCGAGAGGGAACAAAACAGTCGGCACGAAGTTGCCGTCGGTTATGAAAGAGAGAAAGCATGATACTTTGTCTCGCTCCGCCTTCCAGCTCGAGCTCGAGCTCGATCCGCGTGCGGGATTACAATGCATCGGCGCTTTTCGTATTTATAATACATATTGTAATTTGTTTCGTTTGAGCCGTGTTGCGACTCCCGTCTAGCGGCGTGTAGTATAAACTTTAGAACCGCTAAATTCGAATCGGATCACACGAATTTAATAGGTGTTGCGTGGCCGTCTGGTTTCCTTGGATCTTTCGTAGGGAATTCGGCGAGGAACGATGCCCGTGAAGTGCTAAGGCACTCTGCTTCTTGGACGCAGATTTTTAAAGATGATTATAATAATAAGAAAGAATAAAACAATAAAACGATTGAACCACAAATAACTGGTAATTTTAATAAACTTAGTGAAACGATTTGAACACAAAGACGCAAAGTCGCAACATTTCCCTCCTTACAAAAAGGAGATATAATAAGAGGCGTCACTCGACAAGGACAGAAATAACCTAGGGAAATCACTAGACAACCAATTTAAATGCCCATTTGGCTGTTACGGTACCGCGTGGTAACATGTGGAAAAAGCTTAATGTTAGAAGGCTCTACATCTGCGATGAGCAACCGACAGCCCGCGGGCCACATTTGGCCCACGAGCCGCTGACGTTTGGCCCACCTGAACATCGTCCGTATATGTTGTAACCTTGCTTCGCCAAGGTTAACTACCGGACGGGTCATCGAGTGAACGAGGCAAGTGAACGACTGTGTAACGGTCGTTTATTCTTACAACTAATATACAATGTCGCCCGGCCAGGTCTGTGCTGGCTAACAGAGTCTGTGCAGCTTAACCTACGGCTTAAACTAGCGCGGCGGTTCGCGGAGAGGTCGCGACGGAGTGCGGGCGGCGCGTCACGGTCGCGTTCGCGGGCTCGTGGCGTTTCGGCGGTGGAGGTAGGAGTGGGGGGCGGTCGTCCTGGTGCCTTGGCTGTTGTCTCCACCAATGGCCCTGACCGGGAAGTCTTGTGTCCGTTCGCCCAGTGGGTATAACCCGCGGGAGAGACGGAGACTGTAGGATGTCCTCCGGGACAGACTAAGTCTGACCCTAAGATTGACAGTTGATATCGACCTGTGTCTAGAGATCGGCGAACTCGCGTTTCTCTAGGAGCCGTGGAGGTGGGGGAAACCAAAAAGTCACAACGATACAGCTTGGGTTACAAGAGATCGTTGGGAGAGTTCTATCCGTTCGCTCGTATCGCTCGTGGTAGACTGTGCCTGACGGGCCCGCCGCGCTGGCTTATATGCGCGGCCGCGATAACTTTGCCAGCGAGAGCGCCGCACGGCGCGCGGCCATCTCGCGGCCGTGCCTGGAAGTGGCGGGCCGCGGCAGGCGCGCGTGGTGGGGGGAAGATTCGCGTCCCACCCACGTATATATATATATAGATATAGATATATATATATATATATATATATATATATACAAAAAACATTGTAACGAGTCAGTTATATATATATATATATAGTTATTATTATATATATATATATATATATATAATAATAATAATTATATATATGACTATATATATATATATATATATGTAACTAATCCAAGAATTATTAGAATTTTATCTTTTACAGTTCAAAAGATACATGCCAATGTTCAGGCGGCCCGCGTAGAGAAGTAGGTTTCCACTTGTGGCCCACTTCGAACAAAAGGTTGCTCACCACTGCTCTACATAGCCAAGTTTAGACCCGCTAAAATCAAATTGTTAAACGAAGCAACTGAAACTATGAACAAATCCTTCCAGTGAACACAACTTAGAGACGCTCGCTAAATAATATTGATTAAATAATGGTTTTGGTTGCTTCGCTACAAAATCACCGATACCACATGAAGCGCTCATTCTTAGTAAACGAAGAACCAATCAAATAATTTGTTAGTTAATTAATTAAGAAACCATTTGTATAATTGGATATCTTTATTAACAAAAACATGTTACATCCTGATTCTGAACGACGACATCTTTGTACATCTGCATTCGTTGATGAACGTCCAAAGCAATTAGACGAGTTCTTTAATTTGTCCTACTTTAAAATATAAACGAAAACCAAGTTACAACACAAATAAGTCTGAGTATATTTATTGAACCTAATTGTCACTGGAAGAAGCTGGAGGCTGACACCAAGGACGAACGTGACCTGAGCGCATTAGCGCTCCACGGGCAGCGAACCCATCCGCACCCTTGTTCCAAAATCCCTGCTACAACACGTAACACGGCAATGATCGGTAAACTTTGGCAGTGATCGGTAAACTTCGGCAATAATCAGCCAATTGCAGTAAGGTACACTAGGCGGCGGAATCGGCTTCCCATAGGAAATTTGGCAACGTTGCATGTCGGGTCCCTCTGTGTCGAAGAACCACTGAGTTATTCCCAGTGACAATGGTGACAATTTTACAAGTTGTTATTTAGTTTGCTAAAATGAATTTTGGTTGATAAAACATTACACGTAATAGGATGATGGGCTCAATTCCTCATCTATTTGGCAAAGAAGTAGCATGTATCGTAGGTAGAAAGTTTTTAGACTGCCAGGCCGAAGTCTAGGTAAACGCACGAAATCCCCATATCGGTGTTCCAGCACGGGAAGGCAAGGGAAGGCGTTCTGTCCGCCGCGACCCCGAGGTAACCGCCATCCGCATAAGACCCTCTCACTTGCACATAAAGCCCCGACCTTGTTTAGCACCATCCCTGTCTACCGCATGCTCACCGCCACTCCCGTGCAGCGAATTGGCGCTAAGAGGCTAGTTATTTCTTACGAAGGAGCAATATCGCTGGTCCTTACTGTCGATAGCTTATTTTCGCTATCAATAGTTATCGGTATTGAAAATCGTGGGTTGATTTCTGTGCAATTCTGATCGCTTTGCCGTTTTGAAAAATTGGAATTTTCGAAATAACAAGAAAAAACGGTTTTTCAAAGTTTTTTATGTGAGCTTATAATGAAAATTTAAAAAATGTCCTTTCTGGATTCAAGTAAGATATACGCATACTGAAAATTTCATGTAAATCGGTTAGCTACAATCACTGAGCTACAAACGCTGGAAGATCGCAGAATAAGGTTGAAATCGCTGGTACATGCCGAGGGCAGGGATTTTGAAATACTGTCATGTTAAGGTGTCATTCTGGTTAGCGCGCCGATAAATTAAGCGAATTTCAGGAATTTATTGCGAAGATAGGAATTATAGTAATGTAACAAAACTTTTTTCTATTGATTAAACTACATTTCTACAGCAAATAAAAAAAAAGTAATCCAATATTTGTTTTTAAAATGGTTTCTGAAGGCGATTTTGATGACATGTTTAAAAATTCATACTTCGCTCGTGCAGGTGATTTCAGCAGTTGGACTTATGTGAAACCAAAAGTACAAACAGATTCTTGATCAATATGACTGTTGCTATGCCCCGAACTAGAATAAATGATTTATCCATAAAATTAACAAAAGGGCGGACAAAATACAAGAATAAATGTATTTCGGCTGTTTTATGTGCTGTTTTCGATTTTAAAAGTAGGTTAGACTCAACAGAAATACTTAGTTGTAGTCCCGGCCAGAGGCATAGGTGTGCAGAATAAGCAGTTCAATTTATAAAGCAATCGGTTCGACAGATTTTGAGATTTTACCTGCACCATGTGAAAAAATGATGTTCCGAGGAAAACGCGTTCAAAGTTTTCATCTATGGGGGTCGAGCCTCTACGCTCCCTACAAAATGTCTATGTAGAAGCTAAAATAATTGGAATTTTTCAATGAAAATTTAACAGTACATTCTTGAGGATATGTATTTTCGAAAAATGTTTTAAAAAAACGATTTTTTTCAAACCGTCTAACCAGAATGACTCCTTAACACCCATCGTCGTGGTTAGTATAGTATATATAGCTAATGTTAAACGTGTTCTGTGGCTTGGAAAATACTTATTGGCACTTATTGGCATTTTCTTATTTCCGCTACGCAATCTGGTGGCAAAAATTAAAGTACTCAAATCGGGTTAGCTGTCACATGTAATTGGCAATATTGTGAATTTCGACTGTTTGATGATCGATTTTGTAATATTTAACCTTTCGTGGTCACACCTCCTTATAATCACACGTTGATCACACGGGGTTCATTGTACCCCAGCGTCATTTTTTAGTTACCATTTTCGTATTTTTGAATCTTTTAACTTTTCAGTGATAATTTTACATTCGTAATACTCATACAATCATGCTCTAATAGTCTTTTTCTAGAAATGTAAGTTTCGACAAGATGAAATTTATATTTAAAGAAATAGTTGTGGAAAGAAGCGATTTTTTCTGTTAAAATTCACAAAATTTTTAAATTTTAATAATAAGGTCTGAAAATTTACAGAAATATTGGCAAAGACATATACTTCAGGAAGAAAATTAGTTTAGTGCTGGGCGTGGCAAAAAAGGTATTTATTCTGAGATAAGAAGTGTTCTATGTTCAGCAGAAATGAAATCGAAAATTGGCATATAAGTATGGTTATTTATTTGCTAGAAATAAAATAAAAAACCTGTTTAGCAGGGTTTTACGGTGTATTGTATTAATACTATGTCCAAAACAGAAAAAAAATGAAACTTTGCGCATCCGACTCCGTAGATTATATGGCATCTGCACGACTGCACATAACATATAATATATATCACTGAATAAATCCTTTAAAAAATCGCAGGGTTTAGAAACTTTTACTTATATTTAATAAAATCTGCTGAATCCAAAGAACTCAAACAAAAAACTTCAAAATTTTTACACCGAATCACACTTTGGTCACACCGGGGTTCGCTACACCCCAGGATTTTTCAAACGGTTGTTAGAAGTATACAAACGCGATACCGAATTTTCTAAAGCGTTGAATGCTGTAGTAAGGTCTCTCAACTAACGGTAGGTGGCGCACTAAGTCACATTTCGATTTCGTAAAGGCGCGATATTAGAACTCGAAACTTTGCTGGGGTACAATACACCCCGTGTGACCACGGATGGGTTAACAGATTATTTAATGGCAAAAACATTATTGCACTATTCCAATACTTGTGTGAGACCAGTCCTGTAACGCGATTGACCCGATTGCAGAGCTTACAACCGTAGATAGGGCTCTCATAGAATTTACCAATACACATATGCGCTTTACCATGGATATACTTTGTTGATCGTAGCAGAATGTTGCTCCAGCTTTGATGTCTGGGGAACGCAGCGACTCCCCTATCAATGTTGCGCTTCTTTCAGGCTCGTGAACGATGCTTTACTGCGGGATGTTTACCGCACTTCATTGGGAGAGGTGGCCAGGATCCGCATTCATCGACAGTCAGGCCGCACTTCTACTCTTTTTTTTTTAACGTGAGGAAAATGCATTACGCACACCCGGCGAGATGTTGTGTGCCGGGTAGTGTGGGACTCCTTGCGGGTGTCGGTCCCGCAAGTTTACCCACTAAAAACCACCACGACCCCCCTCAATCATCTAAATTCTAAATTTTGGAAAGGTATGAACATTGAATCAACAAGAAAACCTCGAAATCTGAATGTTGTTGTCATCATAAAGACATCATAAAGACATATTTTACATATACCAGAAACATTGGACGAGTATTTTATTTGCATGTCGGAAGAGTGGAGTGAAATAGAGGGAAAATTTTAACATTATCTGAAGTTTCAAATTTCACACATTTACACACTATTTCCGCTACATTGAAAATTTGACGAAGACCCATGTTATTGGATGACGTTTGAAAAATTCCTAATTCAGAGGAGTTGCAGGGATCGTCATAAAAATCTATCACTTGTAAAAATTTTCAGCCTATTATTTTATGCTGGTTTTCATGTACGATAATATTTTCTACAATAACAATGCTGCCATCATTGAGACGGCAGCAATTGTTAGGGTGCCGGTTCTGTAAAATAAAATTACTGAAACTAATACGTTTAAATTGTTTCGCGTTATTAATACCTTCTATTAATGGACCACGAGAATGTTCCTTTTGGAAAATCGGATATGCAGGCGAACTATGTAATGCTTCTATACTAAAATGGGACTTTTCTAATTGCCGTTTCACAAGCTGTTGCAATGGTTTCTCACTCTTCCTAATACTTTTTTTAATACTTTGCAAAAGTTTTCAAACGGAAAGCAACTAAAATCATCAAGAGGTTCGTGATTTCTTACATCATCTACCAAGTGTAGCAGATTATGAACATTGTGTGACACGTGTTTTGATCCATATAATGATTCGAATGTTTCAACAAAATACTTTAATAATTTTACTGCATAATCAAGGTGAATAAAATATTTCCTGTGCGATAAGATGAGAAATGCGGTGTGGAGTACAAGAAAATTTAAATATCTATCATCATCTATATTTTTTAATAAAACTACTGGCCCCGTGTACAATAAAAATTGACGCAATTCAGTTGCTTTCCACCGTTTTAAAATATCCAAGCTTCAAGGTTTTCTCATAAATTCTCTTGGCATGCTAGTAGATATTTTTATTAAGGCTAGTAATATTTTGCATGGAGATTGTAGTGATATTCTGGTCTTGGGTTTGCCACAACACCACAGAGAGAGCAACTTTTTCACCACACCCAGACAAATCAAATGCATGTAATCTAACGGAAACGAATTGATCATGTGGATGCCAGGAATTCTTTCTATAATCGACGTTCCAGTGTGGTGATGTGTGTCAGATTTGGATCTGAAATCATCATCAGTCCTTAAACGGAGATTACTTGTCCCAGGAATGCACGTTCTCTTATCTATATTCTTACCTACTATATGGCATTTCGTTCAAGAGGAATAGCCGACATGGCCTTTTGAAGAAAGAACTTGGCAGGTACGTCGCATATGAATGATTTTATTTTTAAGTGATAAAGATGGCCGTTAATAGAAATTCCGTTACTAATTAAATCTATGGCTTCTTTGGCGAAATCTTCTAGAAAAACGTTGGTATCATTAGGCTTTTCATAACCATGGTATGTGCCAATCATACCTACTTCATTGTATCCGGCAATGCAGCCTAAAATGGGGTAAACTTGACTCTTGGAACTTTTACAAAGCGGTAAACCGTCCACATTGATATTAATATAAATTGTGTTGTTTTCGATACGGGATGAATCTACGGACTGAACGAGTTTTAAAATGCTGGATTCTAAACCAAAATGGTAATACTGACCTGGATCGACACATTTAATCTGTACATTCCTGGGAGTTTTTAAAAGAGACCTGGCATCCGAGGGTAATTGACTTGAAATTGATTTCTTTAAAATAGGTAATAAATCGTTAATGGCTTTATGAGTAATATTGTTTTATAGCCCACTCTGCTAGTGACTTTAATAAATTGGGACTATCGGTGGTCTCAGAATTTTCGAATCTGGCGAAATTTTCAATTTCTTCCATATTCTCAACGAATCCTACATCACTCTGAGTGATATTAACAGAAGGTTGAGAATTAATGCCAGGTGAAATGGCATGTGTAGTGGTACTGAGATCGGAAGATGTTGATTGAGAAACTGACTGTGAACAACTAGTTCCAGGTGGGAGTGAATGTGGGAAAGTAGCATCTGATGATGTTGTGGCTCGGATTTCCTGAAGGAAACTATTTTGAGATCTCTTGGCACGCATATAGTACTTCTGTAATTTTATTTTGCCAGTCATTATTGCGGTAAAAAAGGAAATAGATAGTGTTGTGCCTTGGCACCTGGGGTCGAGATTCGGGGTACGAAACTCGGGGTGTTCCTGAGCGTCCTTAGCGATCTTCGTCCACGGACTCCGAGGGTTCGGGTGAAAGTGCCGGGACGAGAGGATTCGGTCTGAACCCGGAGGTAGGAGATCGTTGCGGGTTAAAAAGTTGAAACTCACCGTAAGGTTAACAAGTTTATTCTGTCCCGATCTGGGTGACAATTACACTGTGCCTACTTGGGCATGAGTCTTGTATCAAGTCTGAGCTCTCGTTGCTCGTACATTGTTCTTATAATGTAATCGTGGGCGAAGCGGGGACCATCGGGGTCTCCGCCTTTGGCCTGCTTTTTAGAGGTTTCGCCATGTGCTGGCGGGACTCGGTGCGTTTCCGAGATCCCGTACGCTGTTGTGCCGAATTCCGCCCGTTCGATTGGGGCAATTGGAATGTACGCGGTGTCGACACGCTTGGGTGTCGGTTCGGGCACAACAATAGAACTGACTGTATAGTTGGGAAGAGAATAGCGTAATGGAAGAAAATGGATATAGAACTTACGTGTAATAAAACCGGCCCTTATACAGGGTGATTGGCTCGAAACGCCTGATCCGCCTGGCAACCGTGACGAGGTCAACCCAACCTCCCGTGGTGTCTCTCCGAAGGCTTTCGACCCTCGGACGGGTTGGAGTATCTATTAGGAAGTGAGAAATCTTCGAATTGCTCATTTCTCATCAGATCTGTGCGAAAGTGACGCCAATGAATTCCTGGCGTTCCATCGATTAAAATCATACCAAATATCATGCAAATCGGACTACTTTGACACAAGCTATTTGTATTCCTTATGTAAAAGTAGTCCGATTTACACGACATTTGGCATGATTTTCATCGGAAAACCACAAGGAATCCATCGGCGACACTTCCATATCCATACGATAAAGAATAAAGAATTATTTTATTTCTTAAACAGATACAAGGTAATTCTGAAGCAACGCCTGTCAAGGAGATGCGACCTGGTACCCCGTGGCGAGGACAGACCTTCGCAGAGCCTCACCCGATTTTTATGGCTTTCGATTCACCCGATTTTATGGCTTTATGACCCTCGAAGGGGTTCGGGTGCCTATTAAGAAGTGAGAAATCTTCGACTTGCGCATTTCACATCAAATCTTTGTGAAACCGACACCCATCGATTCCTTATGTTTCGCCGATGAAACTGACACCACGAACGACGTAATTCGGACCATAATGAAGGAAATTCCATGGAAAATCGATTTATATCAATTCAAGCTGACTTGACTTGGTTAAAAATAGTTCGATTTACATGAAATTTGGTATGATTTTAATCGATGGAACGCGAGGAATCCATTGGCATTACTTTCCCCTTCGATACAGTGAAGAAAAGAAGCAAACATTTGAAATCGTGAACATTTCTCACTTCTTAATGATATTCCAAACCCTCGAGGGTCGAAAACCATAATATTCGATGGGCACTGCGGGGTGTTGTCCCTGCCCACGGGGTGACGTGGGCAAATTACCCTGTATCTGTTTAAGAAATAAAATAATTCTTTATTCTTTATCGTATGGATATGGAAGTGTCGCCGATGGATTCCTTGTGGTTTTCCGATGAAAATCATGCCAAATGTCGTGTAAATCGGACTACTTTTACATAAGGAATACAAATAGCTTGTGTTGAAGTAGTCCGATTTGCATGATATTTGGTATGGTTTTAATCGACGGAACGCCAGGAATTCATTGGCGTCACTTTCGCACAGATCTGATGAAAAATGAGGAATTCGAAGATTTCTCACTTCCTAATAGATACTCCAACCCGTCCGAGGGTCGAAAGTCTTCGGAGAGACACCACTATGGGTTGGGTTGCCCTCGTCACGGTTGCCAGGCGGCACAGGCGTTTCGAGCCAATCACCCTGTATATCCTTGAATGTTAAAGAAACACAACACTTTGTAAAACTAAATAAATGTGCGTCGTTTAAAATGTCACCTTTTGCCTTCGACGGTTCAGCAGTAACTACCGTGGCGCGTGCAGTGAAGCCAGAATCGTGGGCGAAAACCCACGGGCGCTACCCCCACCCCACGACCAAACGTACCCCCCCCCCCCCCCCCAACGCGCCTGTACCGCACCAATCAAGCATACCCGTCCCTCCACCTGGCCGGCCGCGGCGCGGCGCTCTCCTGCGGGAATTCGTTTTCCTGACATCGAATAAAAATACATAAAAAAAATTTCATGTTAAACGATTGTATTAAAAATGCGCTAAAAACTAAATAATGATTATTTTCTTGTACTGCAATTTCGATGGTGTTTTTCTACTTTAAATAAAATCGACGAGCAGGATATGTCATAGCAGAATATGAATCAATTTAATACAGGATCGAGCGACGAAATGAATTTGTTGTGACATATCCTGCTCCACGATTTTATTTAAAGTGAAAAACTCCATCGAAACTGCAGTACAAGAAAATAATTATTTTTTAGTTTTTAGTGCATTTTTAATAAAATCGTTTAACATAACATTTTTTTATATATGTTTTATTTTCTAGGGTCTAGTGTTTATGAGTTTCCCCTCAACTCGATCGCAAGGATGGAGGAATTAGATGAAATTTTGCAAGATGAGCAAAATTTCCAAGATGCAGGCCCCAGTGGCAGCTGCACAGAAAACAACACTCCTGCTGATGAGTATTTACAGGCGTTAATTGAGCAGAATACCCAAATCATGGCTCAGAACCGTTGGATCCTATCTCAAATGAACTTATTGAAAGTTTTATTAATTGTAACTCTATAACGCGGGGTTACCGGTGGGACGGTGGAGGTACCGTATTGCCAGCTGAGGACGGTGGTCCAGGGCTGCCGATCGAATGATTGAACGCAGAGGTAGAGTGGAGTATGACAGTTTATTCGGCCTTAACGCTATATACAATGTATCCCGGCCAGGTTTATGCTGGCACACAGTGTGAGTACGGCTTAACCTAGGCCTTAAACTAGCGCGGCGCGTCTCGGTGTGAACGGCGGTGTGCATCGCGGCGCATATATCGGTGTGTATCGCGGCGCGTGTCGCGGCGCGTGTCGCGGCGCGTATCTCGGTGTGTACCGCAGCGTGCGAGTCGGTGTCTGTCGCGGTGAATATCGGTGAGGAGACGGCGAAGTGGGAGAGGATAGACGATTTGACCGTTCGGTGTCTTGGCGGGCCAACCCTACCGTTAGACCCTAGTCGGAGCGTCTTGATTCCGGTCACCCGTACGGTACGCGTCCTCGCGGTCGGGCGCGCGGTGGGGGGGGCAAGATCGTCGTCCCACCGACAATAACTCGTTACATAATTAATACCAGGGAACGGGTGAATGCCCTGGAAAAAAAGTCAGGCGCATCAACAGTGATCGAGAAGGAGCACTTCTCCGAAAAATTCAGTTACTTAGAGTTTCCCCTCAATTCAATTACAAAGCTTGAGGAATTCGAAGAAATTTTGCGAGATGAACAAAATTTTCAAGATGCAGGCCCCAGTGGCAGCAGCAGCAGCAGCAGCAACGCTACTGATGGGTGCTTAAAAACCATCATAGAACAAAACCGTACAATAATACAACAAAATAATTTGTTGATCACATTATTGATAGAAACGATGGACCGGCTCAAAACACTGGAAAATAAACCAATTGCACCTGTGGTTGATAAAAAACAATCATTTCTTCTCAAGTTTAAAAATTTGAACTTTCCAATAAACTCTGTTGAGACTTACGTCTTCCCTTCGAATTGGAGACTGATCCCTTATCTCTTCAGTATAAACACGCGCTACAATATCAAAACAAAAGGACGCACTGACATATGCGCTGCGAGAAAATGTGGGCCATAAAGAGAAAATATTACTACGAAGGGGTGAAAGCGTTGCGTCTGCAACCAATGCAGGTCCGATTGGTCATAATATAATCTCCCCCCTACGCCTCACCCTTTCTCGCAGTGCATACGGCTCGAAAAACCGAGCGGCTTGGAAAGATACGAGCGAGCCGAATGAACTTTGAGCAGATCGAAAACTATTTGTCCAATTAATTTGAAACTTGGTACACATATTCTTAATGGTATTATCTAAAATGTAGCATATCATTTTATTTTATGCGATAACCCATTCGTATATAATAAATGTTTTAAGTTTGTCTTGTTAGGTAAACAATTAATAGTGATATTCACATTGCTCTTATTTGTACAAAAAAAATTTTTCTTCTGAAATCCGTATGCTAATTGTATTGTTCCTTTCCGCATCACCTTGTCCGCGTGGATTTAGCTGCAGGTACAGGTAAAACGGCCTTTCGCCCCTACGGCGTAGGACTTATGCGGATTTATGCTACTACCAATAAAATAATAAAACGTTTTGTACCGACCGTAGCAATGTATAATGACATGCCACGTTTATTTCTTAAGGACCTCCGCTGAATTGTACGTGTCTTGTATTTTTTTCGCCGAAGTTATTAACCCTCCGAGTACGGGACATCGAGTCCTGAGCCTGGGTCTTTGCAGACCCACACCGAGAGTTCACTAATACATATTCACGGTCGCTCGAGACCCTCACCGATACAGTGCTCAAGGTAGGGGTGGTCGCTCAAGCTCGAGATTCTCGTCGAAATACTACGGAACGTGGTGGAAGATGGTTTCGGATTACGTTAGGATACTTGTTCTACATATACGAAACAATAATAGGGTTGCGATTTGTGAATTATAAAAAAAATTGTGTTTATTCAACATTTATATTACTACATATATTACATAAAAGTGTGCGGTTTTCTGTAAAGTGGTTTTTACAGACATGTTTGTTACACGAATCTAAAGAAGTGGAGGGAAAAAAAGAAACAGCTGGATATAAGAAGGGTAGAAAAGTTACAGTCGGGAGAGAAGAGAATAGAGAACGGGGAAATGAGAGGGGAAAGGAAGGAAGAAGAAGAAGGAGTTAGTAACAATGGGCTAGAGACGAACAAGGAAGATGTAGAAATGGCGGAAGAATCAGGATGGTCAACGGCATCACAAGGAGAAGAGTACTTTGAAGTAGAATACTTAGACGAAGTAGTAGATCAAGCACAGGGTTTAGAACAAGAACAGGAATCAGAACAAGTACCTATACTACAACAATAAACTGGACTAACATAAGAACAGTATACGGCAATAAAAACAAACACTACAGTAATTATATCACTTCAAGAAATGACGCAATGACAACTACTGCTACAATCACAACCACAGAGGCTACAAGGAACAAGACAGGGTACAACACGGACAACAAGAGAGGGATGTAAAATAGCGGTGTGGAACGCTAGAAGCCTGAGAAATAAGACGACAGAATTAAAAAATATAATCTGGGAATACGACATAATAGGAATCACGGAAACATGGTTCACAAGATCGGATGAGCTGAAAATACAGGGATATAATGTTTATAGGAAGGATAGAGAAAACAGAAAAAAAGGAGGAGGGTTATGTTTGATAGTAAAGAATGACATAATGGCAGAAAGAAGAGAGAACATACAGTGGATAAAGGACAAGACAGAAATACTGGCGATTACAATTGAGGCTGAGGACAAAGAAATAGACATTGTCTTGGCGTACAGACCACCAAATAAACCACTAAATAAAGTAGAGTGGAACAAACTTTTTGAGAACATGAGACAAGACAGGGAGACGGTTATAATGGGAGACTTCAATGCACATAGCAAATAATGGAACTGCCATAAAGAGGATAGGGATGGCATGACGCTGACAGAAATCGTACAAGAACAAGACGTGTTTGTTATAAATACTAAAACCAATTCTAGAACCGGATCGGGAGCATACAGCACATCAAATATTGATCTAGTCATAGCAACATATGAAATATACAAGGACTCTGAAGTGAGTGAGGAAGGGGAAACCTTGGGCTCCGATCACCAGGTAATAAGTGTGGAGATTTTCAAGAAACCGGTAAGAATAGAAGAAAACAGCTATACCACTAGGATATACAAAAAAGGCAAAGTCAACTGGAAAGATTTTAAGTTATATCAAATACGTGAGTATGAACAAACAAGGAAAAGAATGGGAGAAGAAAGCGAAGTGGAAAATAAATTCAAGGTCTTTATAGAGGATATTACGGAAGCTTTGCGATTTGCAACGAGGGGAGAGATGAGAAACACAAGAAGGGAAAAAAGAGGAAAAGGGATGACAGGAGAGGGAGCAAAAAGAATGGATATGAGAAGGGAAGGTAACGAGGGAGAAGGAGAAGAAAGGAAAACAACAAAAAATAGAAAACAATTCCCATGGTGGGATGAGGAGTGTGAAAGAGCAAAGGAGGAGAGAAGAGGAGCTACCAACAACTTCGTAAAAAACACAACAACACAAAACTGGAAAATACTCAAAGAAAAAGAGAAAGAAATGAAGGATATGATAAGGGAAAAGAAGGGTAAGGCTTCGCTCGATATGGCAAAACAGGTAAATCACCAAACAAACGGGAAAGAAATATGGGGTAAGATAAAGAGGCTACAAAACGGCTTTCTATCGGAGGCAAAGGGAGTCACAAACATCAGGGAAAGAAGAGAACTGGAAGAGGCAGAAATAAAGAAGATACTACAAGATCCAAACCAAATAAACCTGTCGAATGGTCTAAGAGAGGAAGAGATGGAAACAAACTTGAATGTGGAAGAAGAGAAGATTACCATGAGGGAAGTAGAGACAGCAATAAACAAGGCCAACACAAAATCTGCTCCGGGAGAAGGCGGATTGGACTATGAAGTGTATAAAAACTTATCAGAAGAGTATAAAGAGATACTAAGAGATCTACTAGAAGAAATATGGAGGACCCAGAAAATACCAGGTCAATGGAAAAGGACAATAATTATCTTTATAGATAAGCCAAATAAGAAAGCGGTCAGACCAATTTCATTGACAGACTGCTTGGGAAAAATATTGGAGAGAATAATAAATAACAGATTGATGAGGTAGGCGGAAAAAAATAATATCATGGATCTTTGGGAGAGGGAGCTCCACAATTGACAACTTGGCTATACTAACGTCAGACATAAGAATAGGATGGGAACAATGTAAAGAAACTCTAGCAGTTTTCTTAGATGTAAGATCGGCGTACGATAACGTAAATCATGAGGTCCTGATTGATATATTAAAACAGAAGGGCTGTCCACGAAATATTAGAAAGTACATAGAAGAATGGATCAAGGATAGAGAAGTCATGTGTATAAGAGTATACGATCCACCGACAAAGGGAAGACAGAACAAAGGATTACCACAAGGAGCGATAATAAGCCCAATATTATATAACATATATACAGCGGACATAACGCAAAATGTAAACAGACAAAATGCTGAAATATTACAGTACGCAGACGATATAGCCGTATACACGACCAGCAATGCAGGACCTCGAAATAAAGAGGTCATGGAAAAGGCTATAGATATAATAGTTAACAATTTAAGGAAAATAGGATTAGATATAGCAGAGGAAAAGACAAATGTGATAAATTTTACTAGAAGGAAGCGGACGGGACACAGGGGTAAAATAACTCTGAGGATCAAAGATTGTGTTATGGAAGAGGAAGAATACGTGAACTTCTTGGGGGTGGTACTGGACAGAAAACTAAAGTTTGACAAGCAGACAACCAGAATAACAGAAAAGGCCAAGAAAAGAAACACGATGCTGAGATACATAGGGCATATCAAGAAGGGTGCACACCCATATACCATGATCATACTATATAAAGCTTTAGTAAGATCGGTTCTAGAGTACGGGATCCAAATCACATACCCAAAGGAGACTAAAAACAGGGATAAGATAAAAAAGATTCAAAACGCGGGAATTAGAACGGCGATGGGTTATAGAATCACGACACCGATAAACGTCATGACGGTGGAAGCGGGGGTAATGGACCTGGAAAGTAGAATCAAGTTGATTTCAAACAGGTACGTTGTCTCGCATAGAGGAAGACAACAGAGCGAAGTTATAAAAAGGATTGAGAGGATGGCAGAATGGGTAGATGACGACAATGGTGAAAAGGGGAATGCATTGGTGGAGGCATGGAGAGAAACGAGAAACATGGAGGATATAATAATAAAAAGGGACCAAAGAGATTGGGAAGAGAGGGAAGAGGAAGAAGAAGAAGGAATAGGAGAAGAGTTTATAGAATGGGAGGTGGGAGAGAACGAAGACAATGTGGGAAACTTAGAAAGAAGACTGATAAATGAGATCAAGACAAAATTAAATCTACAGATACAGGGTACAATAGAAATATATACAGAAAAAAGATGAAAAGATGATGAGATGAAAAGAAAAAAAGATGACTCGAAGGCAAATGGAGTTGGTATAATTATCAGAGAGGGAGAGGACTGGACGGAAAAAGGGTTCAGTATTGGCAAGGTGGCATCTATCTTTACTACAGAAGCGATAGCAATTAAAAAGGCCATAGAAATCGCCAAACAAAGCTATAGAGATAAAGGTGTAATTATACTAACCGATTCAAAGAGTGTCTTAAAGAGCACAGCAAATAGTAATGGAAAGGAAAAGAATAAATGGATAGAAGAAATAAGGAGGGACCTAGGGGAGATTAATTATAGGAGAGAGGAAGTGAAAGAGGAATACCGGGGAGGGAATAGGACAATTAAGATGGCATGGATCCCGGCTCATAGAGGGATATAGGAGAATGAGAGGGCGAATCGAAGGGCAAAAGAACAGACGGAAATAGAACCAGACCGCAGCATAAAAATCCCAATTTCGGATCTAAGAACGGATATGCGGGAACGATTATGGAGGGTCTCAGCGAGGAAGATGCAAGAGGAATGAAGAGTTAGGGGAACAAGGTACTTCGCGGAATGTGAGGTCAACACTGGAAGTAGGGATCCGAGGTTTAGGAACTTGGGGAGGCTGGAGAGAAAATCAATAAACTTCCTAAGCAGAATCAGGGCGAACCATTATAATCTAGGCCAATCACTATATAGAAAAAATCTAATAGGATGGGAAATCTAATAGGAGGACATAGAACATGTGATATGGACATGCAGTAGGCATGAGACAGAGAGGAGCAGCTTGAGGGAAAGCTTGACGAAGAGGAGAATACGAGTGGGAGAGAGGATTGGAAGAATAGTGAGGATTGGAAATACGAGCGCGGCGAGGGTGATCGCGGCATTCTTGAGCAAGATTAAGAGGGACATATAAGGGTCTGGGGAGAGAGAGAGAGAGAGGGACAAACAGGGAATAAGGAATGCGATGAGTAGATTTAAGTAGAGTAAACCAAAGACTGATATAGAAACACATGTACACTAGGCGGCAAAATCGGCTTCCCTCCGGAAATTTGGCAACGTTGCATGTCGGGCCCCCCTGTGTCGAAGAACCACTGAGTTATGCCTAGTGACAATGGTGACAATTTTACAAATTATTATTTAGTATGCTAAAATGAATTTTGCTTGATAAAACATTACACGTAAGAGGATGATGGGCTCGATTCCTCATCTATTTGGCAAAGAAGTAGCATGTATCGTAGGTAGAAAGTTTTTAGACTGCCAGGCCGAAGTCTAGGTAGACGCACGAAATCCCTATATCGGTGTTCCAGCACGGGAAGGCAAGGGAAGGCGTTTTGTCCGCCGCGACCCCAAGGTAGCCGCCGCCCGCATAAGACCCTCTCACTTGCACATAAAGCCCTGTCCTTGTTTAGCACCATCCCTGTCTACCGCATGCTCTCCGTCACTCCCGTGCAGCGAATTGCCGCTAAGAGGCTAGTTATTTCTTACGAAGAAGCCATATCGATGGTCCTCACTATCGATAGGTTATTTTCACTATGGATAGTTATCGGTATTGAAAATCGTGGGTTGATATCCGTGCAATTCTAATCGCTTTGCTTAAGAACTGCTGCTAAAGCTGATAAAGCATTAAACTTAGCATAATAATAATCAAAAACATCGAAATCCATTAGGAAAACATCGATGGTTTCGATATACATATCGATGTTCCAATATCGATTATAAAAACATCGATGTCTCATTATCATCTCTACTTCAAGTTCAAATTTTATTATAATACAGTTAGGGTAAACCAACCAGTAATTTCCCGCATACCAGTGAATGACCATTAGGCAAAGAAATGTCCTATCGATAGTGAGGACCATCGATATGGCTTCTTCGTAAGAAATAACTAGCCTCTTAGCGGCAATTCGCTGCACGGGAGTGACGGAGAGCATGCGGTAGACAGGGATGGTGCTAAACAAGGACAGGGCTTATGTGCAAGTGAGAGGGTCTTATGCAGGCGGCGGCTACCTTGGGGTCGCGGCGGACAAAACGCCTTCCCTTGCCTTCCCGTGCTGGAACACCGATATAGGGATTTCGTGCGTCTACCTAGACTTCGGCCTGGCAGTCTAAAAACTTTCTATCTACGATACATGCTACTTCTTTGCCAAATAGATGAGGAATCGAGCCCATCATCCTCTTACGTGTAATGTTTTATCAAGCAAAATTCATTTTAGCAAACTAAATAATAATTTGTAAAATTGTGACCATTGCCACTAGGCATAACTCAGTGGTTCTTCGACACAGGTTGCCAAATTTCCGGAGGGAAGCCGATTTTGCCGCCTAGTGTACATACGTTATTCATATTTTGATATTGTTATTTTATTTTCATATTTTTATATCTGCACATTGTTAGGTGTAAGCGGTTCACTAGGTTAAGTTTCACATAGTTTATAATGTAAATAGAACTAGAACTAGAGAATTACTTAAATGGATGATGAGAAAGATTGTGAACAATGAAGGCATGAGTAGAATTCCTTGGGCAGTATAGGAACACGTCGATCCTAAAGCGCCACCTTTATGGAATGCAAATCTTAAAGGAAAAATAAAACCATACCATTTAAAAGAAAACAATACATTGACATTAACTTAAGTATGCTATAAATTGAATGAATACGCATTTTACATAAATGATTATAAGTATAACTACGCCTCCTCTTCCCGCGCCAGCCCCGCGGTAAACGAGCTACTCGGTCCACCCATTGTCCCGCAGAGAGCACGAGCTGAAGAATAATAGTTACAGTAAGTTATCATTATTCTATTACTAGGTAATATTAAATCAACTATAATACAAAGCATAACTAATATCCAGAAGTAATCAAACGCTCTAACCAAACTTATCTAAGTATTCTTATCCAATATCATCCATATAAAAGTACTGCAATATATCTACTACATATGATTAAACTATTTGCGATGGATCTAATCTTATACAAGCTAGCTTAAGTTTATTCGCATGAACTATTTTAGTCTTATCTCTTCCTATAGCTATTTCAATAGTGAGATCGTTAAATATTTCAACTACCTTATATGGTCCTAACCAACTAGAATCAAACTTAGATTTCTTAAGTTCCCTAAGTAAATAAACATCGTCACCTACAATAAATTGACGAGGATTTACATTTTTATCATACATTAATTTACTCTTTTCTTTTGTCTGTTCCAGATTGGCTGCTGCTGTAGCCTGAGTAGTCGTGATTCTAATAAACAAATCATCTAAATGTTCAACGAAAGTTCGTGGTATTTCCTGACGACTAAATTCTGATGGTATTATGGCTTTTGTTCCGAAAATAAGCTCATGAGGGGAGAAACCTGTAGCTTCATGCATAGAGGTGTTGTATGAGAATATTCCGAAGCATATCCAGTCATCCCAATCAGCTTTTCCACAGTAATGCTTTAAATAGTCTACGAAAACGCGCAAGAGATCCCAATGATTGAGGATGAAATGCCGTTGACGTAATTCGCTGAATTTTAAATATTTTGCAAAAATTTCCCATTACTTTACTAATGAAATTACTTCCTTGGTCAGTTTGAATAACGCGAGGACAGCCAAACCTACTTATAAACTGTTCTGCAAGAACAACTGCAACAGTTATGGAATCCATAGTATAGGAATAACATCAGAATACTTCGTCAAATTATCTTGCAGAGTCAACAAATACCGATTTCCCTTGTTAGTCATAGGTAACGGTCCCACAATGTCCATTTGAATTTTCTCAAAAGCTTTTTGAGGGGTATCTGTTATGCGCATTGGCTGTTTAGTTTTAGCTGAAAGAATTTTATTTCTTTGACAGTTAGAACAAGAACGAACAAAAGTTGAGATTTCCTTCCCCATTTTTGTCCAATAGAAATCTTCCCTTATCCGCTTGAACAACTTAGTTACACCCTGATGGCCACCCGCTACAGACTCATGGTATTCCTGAATAATCGAAGGTCTTCTTGATAGAGAGGGGAAAATGATTTCACCAATGCAAACCGTAATATTATATAGTGAACTATTAAATGTCTGCTTTAAAAGATATTCAAAAGAATTCCATTTAATAGGATCTATGTTATGCCCACTTTTAGATAAACTAATGGACGTTACATTCAGTGATTCCTTAAATTTTTAAGGGATGACAACGAAGACGCAAAATGTCTAACGTTCTGTTGTTCACCAGAGCTTACTTTAGAAAACAAATGGAAAATGTGTTGCGTTCCACCGGGAAAAACCATGGCCTCACCAACATGGACATTGTAAGCTTGTAGTTGACCAATAGAAAATTTTCCTTGTATTAACAAATCATTACTGACTTGTGAAGAAACTTGAAAATCAGTGGAGAAGAAATAAAGAAGATTGTCTTTCCGCATATAAAGATGATCTTTGCAATAAATAATACTTGAAAACGGACAAGGGTGGGATGCTTGTACGGATGGAACTAAATTTGTCAGAAAACATTGAATTTATCACGGGTATACGAGTCATTCTCAGAAACATTTTCTACGGAGGATCGTATCCATTCCTTATCGGATTCTGTCATACCTGAAGCAGTCGGCTCACCCAGACTCCGCCACAACCGCATTCGGGAAATACTAGACTGCGCAGAGCCTGTGCCACGATATGAGTTGGGAAAAAGGACCGACTGTCGAGCCCCCGCTTTGACACAAATTGGGCGTTCTTTGTTATCATTTTCTGACAGAGCGCAGATATCCCGAGATACAGGGACAGCCTTTAACGGTGCCTGTGGCGGGATGCCTTCAAAGTCGGCCTTTCCGATGTCTGACAGACTCCCGAATCGAAGCATGTCCTCAGTACCTCTGCGGAGCGATCCTCCACTCATTACGTTAATATTTAATTCTTTGGGAGATTCTCCTCCCTGGGGAATTGTTCCGATGGAAGGAATTGTCTCTTCCTCATCTGCTGTATAATATTCATCACTATCAATTGAGTCCGAATCCGAATGATTTGTTTTATCATCAATCTCATTATACCCACTACTACAGTCTCTATTTACAAGGAAAACTCCTGCTACTAAACGTTCATTTTCGTCTCCCGTAGAACCGTCAACGTCAGTATCCTCGACCTCCTTAGAGATTGCAATTGGCAAATCGTCGGCGCCTACGACAACCTCTTGCAAACGCCTTGGAGGGGAGGCGTCCGTACTTTCAGTCTCAGTATGAATTGTCAAACATTTGGATGGCAAAGGAAGGATATTTTGAGAATCGACAAGAACAGGTGGATTCCGGGATAATGCATCTACATTCGAATTTATCTTACCAGGTTTGTATACCATCTCATAATCGTACTCATTTAATCTAATGCGCCATCTCATGAGACGGGAAGTGGGATCTTTTACGTTGTGCAGCCAAATCAGCGGTCGATGATCAGTAACTAAAATAAATTTGTGGCCTTACAAATACGGTCGAAAATGTTCAATCGCAAATAAAACCGCCAATAATTCTTTTTCAATGGTTGAATAATTACTTTCAGCGTTATTAAGGGTCCGAGAGGCATACGCAATTAGGAGATCTTTTCCGATCTGACCCTGACTCAATACAGCTCCTACTGCATAATTAGAAGCATCAGTTGTTACGAGGAATGGCTGCTGAAAGTTGGGAAATTGGAACAACGGCTCCGAACAAATAATATTACGTAAACTCTCGAAAGCAAATTCGACATCTTTACTCCAGACAAAAGATACCTCTGCCTTCAACAACCGTGTCAGAGATTCAGCTATTTTTGCCATATAGTGCTGGACACTATTTTTTGCCGATCGGTCACGTGAAAAGTTAAACGAAATTCCTGTAAAGTAAATAGTATATCATCTGATACATAAATGACATTGTTTTAAATGATCAATTATTAGTTAAAAGAAAACGGCGCATTGTTTCAAATTGAAGAATCAGTAAACAAGTGACTATTCAAAGCGATAAACTTTATCGTCAAAAAAATGTGTCGCAATAAATTAGCCTCCGTTATAAGTTTTCTAAAGTTGTACGTAAATTTCGTGTATGCAAATTGTTTTCTCTGTCGTATTTTCTTCTTACATGATTTTTAAGAAGATTGTATATGCCTTTTCGTGGTCAATTATGTTTCAATTAATGTATACATAATCATATATTCGGCAAAAAATAGTGTCGAGCACTATATGAGGGATAAAACGTCGATAATAACCAACTAACCCCAGAAACTGTTTAACATTCTTCCTGGATTTTGGAATAGGAAATGACTTCACAGCCATGATCTTCCCAGGGTCTGGTTTCACTCCTTTGGCAGAGATAACGTAACCCAAATAAGCAACTTCTCGTCGCAAGAATCGACATTTCTCGGGTTGTAAAGTCAAACCGGCATTCTGCAACCGAGCCAAGAGAATTCTCAGTTTCCGAGAATGCTCTTTTAAAGAGTCAGCATATATGACGATGTCATCCATATATACAACAAGTTCGAATCCTTGTAAACCAACCAAAACCAAACCCATGCACCTCTGAAAGGTGGCTGGAGCATTTTTGAGACCGAAGGGCATTTTATTAAATTCATAATGCCCATTAACGGTTGAGAAAGCAGTCTTGGATTTAGAATCCGGATGTACGGGATCCTGATGGAAGCCAGAGGCAAGATCGAGGGTACTAAAATACTTAGCGGCCCCCAATTGATCTAAGATATCCAAAATATTAGGGAGAGGATACGCATCATAGTCTTCTCATTTAACTTACGATAATCTATCACCATGCGCCAGCGAGGCTTACCATCCGGACCAAGTTTTTTACGTACAACCCAAACAGGCGAATTATAAGGAGAAGCAGATGGCTGAATTATCTTATTTTCAAGCAGTGAGTCTACCTGTTTTTTATTTCCTCTTTGTGAACTAGTGGAAACCGATAGTGTTTCGCATTTACAGGTATTTCATCCGTAGTCACTATTTTATGTTTGATTGTACTAGTAGAATTTAATTGATCCGAAAGCAAATAAAATTGATACGGAAATTCGTTTACGATTTCTAAAATACTAGCCCGAACGTGGTGAAGGAGGAATTTCAATAAACTCCTCTAATTCGACGGGGGGTATCGAAAGGGTGGTATTAATAGCGAATATCCTAACAAATCCATTCTCCTGCGAGACAAACACCTCACCTACATAAACACCCGGCTGTGAATTCAATCTCCTTATGTAACCCTCCTGTTTTTCAATGTTCCTAACAGGTACAGTTATAAGAGTTTTCATGCGAGGTGGTAAACTAACTGAAACCCCTGTACGAAGAGGTAATTCCTGCCCCCAACCCCGATAATTAGGCATAACGTCTTTAAATGTTAATATTGCCTGTTGTTGTTCCAAAAATGGAATACCCAGGATTCCTATTCCCGAAATCGGAAAGTCATCACTGACAACCTGGAATTTAACGCCAATACCGAAAATTTCAATAGTTACTTCACCGAAAGTTTTAAGACCCCTTTATCGATACCGACTATATTATAAATAACGTCAGTATCCACCAATAAACCCGAAATAATGTCTTTACGCTTGATTAGATTAAGTTGAGAGCCTGTATCAATAAGGAAATTGCCAATTCCCCCATAGAATGAATTGTGCGACAACTCTAAAATAGGCAGTCGACCAACACCTTTTACGTCGAAGTGAAAGCATGTTCGTTGAACTGAGGGCACGCAATTAGGGGTTTGCTCTGCGTCGCGTTTACCCGCGGAGCCCCTTTCAAGTTTAAATGCTGCGACTTGGGTACAGCAGCTTCATGTTTTATCCCAGTATTTTCCCCATTCCGTTTTTTGAAACAACGCGACTCGGTATGACCTGTCTTTCTACAAAATCTACATCTTAATCTGTCTGGAGCAAATGAATTCTGAAAATTCAGGACAATTTCTGCGGTAATGACCCTCCTGGTCACAATTGAAACATTTGGGGCTGGCAGTATCGGTAGTGACTACCTTAACGTCACGAAGTATAGCTGGGGATGAAAGTTGTTTATATGATTCGTTTGTTCCCAGCTCCAGTCTACTAGCGAGATTAACTGTAGCTTCTAAATTATCCATCCGCTTCTCGAGAACAAGAACACGTACAACTTCGCTGCGGAGACCTTGTATAAAGGTCCTAACAGCAGCCCGTTCAAATGAACCTATATTGCCAGCAGTATTCTAGAAACACGTGCTCCATAACTCCTAATAGTTTCACTCCGTCCCTGACTCACCCCATTCAATTCATCCTAGATGCGGCCAACATCGAAGGTTTGTTCAAAGACTGTTTTGAGCAACTTGATAAACTCATCTAGCGTATTCGGGGTTGTATGATTTTCTAATAGTAATTTCGCATGACCATCCATTTTATATCTAATTGTTGTAAGAAGATTTACGCGGGCTGTTGGCTTAACTTTGGAATATATATCCCGACATTGATTAATGAAAGATGTTAAAGAACAATTTTTCCCATCAAAACGGGGAATCAATTCCGTCGCGGACGTGAATGGCATATAGTCCAACTGACTAATGCTTGGTAAGCTAACAAGATTAGCCGTACTGGAACAAGGTATTTCCTCATTTTGCAAAACAGGTACTGGAGTACTCGCACGTAGAAGACTCAAGTTATTCAAATAAGAAGAATCAGGAGGAGACTGTGCTCGAGGGATTTCTGTCAGTAAATCTTCAGTTTCAAAGTACTCAATACTTTCCGAATTTATCTTCTGCCTCCAGCGTTTTCTCATGGCTTCCGGCTACGCCACATCTTGTCCGAATTACAAACTAACTCCGAATATATATATATATATATATATATATATATATATATCTTCAAAATACTTATTCGTTGTCTAAAACTACTGCGATCACTCCTATCATCCGCCTGCTTCCTCAAATGTTGTGAAGAACGGTCCACGAAGTCCAGGTCCAGTTGACTCTCCAATAGGAACCAGTCCAGCAATGCGGCAACGACGATCGGTACCTGTGTTTTTCAAGGTAGTAAGCACGGCCACTGAAAACACCCGTCTCCGGTATTCACCCTTCCGCTCCCGTGGATAAACCGTGCCAAAACCAGGGAGAGACAGGCGGTACTTCCTTAATCGCCAACAGTTCCGTTATCGCAAAACGAATTATGATCACAGTTCACAGCGTCTAATTTAAACTAAGCGTTTTTTTCGCGCACAATTGCAAAGTACCGTGTTCAAACACAATAGTCTATTTGAAAGCGCACTCGCGAACCGGCAAAGTCAATGTCCGAAAACTTCAATTCACAACTTCAGCCCACACTTTTAATCGCGTTAATGTTTCTATCGATATCTATTAAGGGGGAACACCACTGTGACGGCCGGAAAAATGAGCCCATTTTTAAGATTTTTTTAAGGGACAACTTACAGTTTTATTATAAAATTGTTATTACCTATCTTTAGTACAATGTCTTAAGAGACTATAAAAAAAAAGTAATAGAAAAACATGCATAGATTTCCATATACAGTTAATCTCCTACATCCCTCACAAGAAAACATAGGTCGCTTATCGAAACGATATCTTTGGAACGGCAACTCTGAAATCAATTTTTTTTTTTAATATAATCGGTATGAGTGTAGTTTCCGTTGTACGTACCGATTTTTAAAAAAAATTATTTTTGTAAAAATGGTGCGCTTAGGAAGAAAAAGTTTCGAAAATCCGCAAAAAAATGGATAGTTTTTCGAGCGTATTTAAAAAAATATGTTTTCGATCAAAAAATCGGTACGTACAACTGAAGATACTCTTGTTTTAAAGATCCTATCAAAATTTCAAGTCGATCGGATAAAAATTGACAGAGTTATTGATTCGATCAGTTAGAAAAATGTCGTTTCGAGAAAATCGCGTTTAAAGTTTGCACGGGAAAAATCACACTTCCGTTCGTGACGTTTACTGTCACTCGAATGCCCGATCAACGGTTGCATTTCTTCGATTCTCGAACGAACAGCGTACCGTGCGTAAAAACGGGAAAAACCCAAAATTTATAACCTTTAACAATGTGGGGGAACAGTGGGTAAGAAAAATGTCGGCGCGCTATTTGCCGCTAACATAGCGCGCTCGGAACGGCATCGTGACGCGTCTCACAAAATGCACTGTATCTTCGTCAATTCTTCGAATATCAACTTGAAATTTTCAGAGAGTATTTTTGAAGAGTTAAACATTAAGAAAGTGAAGAAAAAAAAAATCGAAATTTTTTCAACTTTCACAGTGATGTTCCCCCTTAAATATCCCACCGCTGTCGCCAATTTTGTTGCGCGATTTCGTGGGGATTTCAATGGGACGCCGGTCCGTGCTCGTGGAATGCTGAGGCATTCAGTTCGCGAGTTTGAGCGGGAATTTCAAATGGTATGAAAATAAGATGAAGCACTTCTGAATAAATTCTGTTTGGATTTTATTGACTAGCTCGACGTTTACTGTTTTGCTAGTAAGTTAGATCTGATCTTTTACGAAATGAACTCCTCGCTTGTAACCTGGGAGCGCCCTACTCTTCTAATTTCGGCAAGTTCCTCCGACTCCCTCCTTGGATCCCTTCGTCCAATCAAGACGGTGCCGTCCCTCCAGTTTCGTCAGTAGGTCGTCCTTCAGCCCTCTCTTCGTCCTTGGCCCTTCCACCGCGCTTCCCTCAGCTGGTGGTCGAGGCAGGCTTTCCGATTACATACTTTACATACCTCAGGCGAGAATGCAAGTTTTCCGCACGCTGAGGATTAGAAGGAACTCAGGCGAGAATGCACGTTTTCCGCACGCTGAGGTTTTAGAAGGAACTCAGGCGAGAATGCAAGTTTTCCGCACGCTGAGGGTTTGGAGGGACTCAGGCGAGAATGCAAGTTTTCCGCACGCTGAGGTTTAAGAAGGAACTCAGGCGAGAATGCAAGTTTTCCGCACGCTGATCGACCAGGGAAGGCTTAAATGGCGAATATACCCGGGGACACCCGTTAGAGCACTTTGTATTTGTTTTGACTAGGTAATTACATTTACCGTTGCATTCACATAAAAAGTTACTCGTAATACTTGCGCGAAATCCGTCTAGTTATACGGCTGTACGCGGCCTATGCAAAAGAACATTAGTAAACACTGTAGGCTCTTTCGCGTTCGGGAACCGAGATCAGCTGTTGCTGCAGCTAGTTTTGGTTTTGGAATCCTCGCGATCGCAGAATAGACACAATAATTCAAAGCGTGATTTAAATAGGAATTGTTTATTCAATTCGAAGCACTGTGACACGCTATGTACTATTATCGTGATGGTGATTAAGTTTTATAATTATGCGTTGGACATTAAGCATTAACACATAACATTTATATAAATGGTAAGCAATAGCAATATATGTATGAACATGAAATACAATATATGATAATAAAGTAGAATGATATAAGCAATAGGCGTTAATAAGACGAAAATAATATATATAAAGCAATAAGCGTTGATAAGACAAAATAATATGAAAGCAATAAGAATGATGAGACAAATAATATAGAAAGCATTGAGATTAATAATACAAAGTAATATATGATCGCAATAAGCGTTAATAAGACAAAATAATGTAGGAATAATAACACCGTATAACAGATGATGGTGATATTCAATGGTGTGAATGGTAATAATAAAAGCTTACAATGATTAGCGAGGTGATAATCGTTATACACTGGTTAAATAAAACTTCGTAGCTTATGGTCCTTTCGCAAGTTGATTTCGTCGAAAGAGGACTTCTGTCTCGGTCCCCTTGTATTTATATAATTGTCGCGGGGGTACGCGCGGTATAGGCCTTGACCTATTTAATAAATAAGTCACAGTAGGACTTCCGGGGTTTTTACAACGGTGCGTCTATTATTAGACGCGTTTCTGTCACGTACACCAAATATTCTTCGCAATTACATTTCCGGGGTTTTTATGAATAGGGAATAATATGCTCAACCCATCGAATGGATTTTGGGAGTTTTAATGGGAAAGGGGTGATCGTGGTCTTGACTTGTAGGGTCTTAGAGAAGGGGTGAGACGTGGTCTCGATTTAAGAGGTTTTTGGGGCGAGGGACTTGTTTAGAATTAGTAAGAGGGGGGGGGGGGGGAGTTTGTGCCTCGTAGAGCGAATAAGTGAAGGAGGTTTCGTACTGACCATCTTGAGATGGGGACCGCTAAGGTACATCATCGAGGTGATCAGCGATTGGGGAAAAGGGGTATTTGTTGAGTTGGAAGGACTTTGGTGGAGTGATTTGGAGGTTTATGCGAAGGTGTTTCAATAGTACCGCGCGAAAAATAGTGGGATATCACAAACCTAAAAAAAATCATAATAATTTTGAGACTGTAAACGATAAATTTGTAATGTCCAACCTATTAAAATTGACGAAGAAACACTTCCATCAGTATTTTTATTTTCCTACTTATTTTGTATGTTACTCCATAATTTATTTCTTTTTGTTTAATTGTTCCATTCATTGTAATGCCACTTCACAATTGCGGCAAAGTGACTTTACTACCTTTTTTTATTTATTTCAATTTTGTCCGTTGTTGTTATTGTGCAATAAGAGCCCGCGTCCGCCGCTCGCATGGACAGAGTGACAGATATAGCTTGAAGTAAACGGATGATGTTTAATATGAGACACGTTCGCGCAGTCCTGTCACAAAATTTAATCTACATTGCTCCGGTTATGTTTATTTTCCCGTTGTTAACATAAAATAACGGATAGTAAATTTTGAAATAAATGCGTATTTCTTTGCTCTACACATTTCCACTAATAATGAGCGTCTTAGATTTTAATCTATGAGGACTGCTAGGAATAAAATACCACAAGACTTTATACATCTCAATATTCTGGTTTCCTAACCCTTGTAGCCATCTCTACGAAATATATAACATTCGTTTCCATTCTATTCTTTATTACCCCACCATCCCTTTCTATTTATTTGTGTCTTTCATTATAAATCCGTTGATTTATTTACTTTGTACAAGACTTTATTCATCACAGTATTCTGGTTTCTACGGAAGCGGCTACGCGCCACCTTCCTACTCGAGCGTATGATGCAGTTTTTGACGCACTGGTGGCACCACCTCACCGTGCAGTGAGTGACATTGTCGTGTCTGACCCACTCTCTAATCGAGCAGTGGGTGGCAATGCCGCGTGTTTGACTCACTCTGCCCGAGTAGAGAGTGGCATGGCAGTGCCGTGGTGTGACGATTCGAGGTTATGTATCGTGCGATTCTGATTGGTTGATTGTTGCAGAGCTAATGAATGTTTAGTCCTGCAACAATCAACCAATCAGAATCACACGATACATAACCTCGAATCGTCGCACCACGGCACTGCCATGCCACTTTCTACTCGGGTAGACTGAGTCAAACACGCGGCATTGCCATCCACTGCTCGGTTAGAGAGTGGGTCAGACACGACAATGTCACTCACTGCACGGTGTGGTGGTGCCACCAGTGCGTCAAAAACTAGATCGTACTCTCGAGTAGGAAGGTGGCGCGTAGGCGCTTCCGTAGGTTTCCTAACCCTTACCATCTCTACGAAATATATAACATTCGTTTCCATTCTATTCTTTATTACCCCACCATCCCGCTCTATTTATTTGTGTCTTCCATTATAAATCCATTGATTTATTTATTTTGGACATTACAAATTTATCGTTTACAGTCTGAACGAGAGTGTACTTGCACGATCACGGAAGCTTCTCGCGATCGCGAATTAGTTTTAGAATTAGTCTTAATTTAGTATAAGATAGTCGTTAAGAATAGTCGTTAAGTTTAAACTAAGGTCACAGACACTTTATATTTACAGGACACTGAACAATAAAGTACTAGCTTAGACACTTAAATTAACACAGTACAGCACGGAACTTAATTAACTAAGCCACGAAAGCACGCGGAAAATTGAGCGCGAACTGAGTCGTTCGAATGTAGAGTTACTGGAACGTTCCAGGAAGCACGCAAGTACGTAAGCAAAGACTGTTACTTATCGAGAGGACGATTCGTAGAAGAGAGAGCGATCGCGGTGATGGATCGGAGCGTTTCGCCGAATTCTGTGACGTCAGCACCCCACCTAACAGCTGATCGTCCTGAGCAGGACGAGAACCGTAACGGTAGAACAAAGCTGTTTACGCGCTGAAGCGAGAGAGTTGCCTAATTAGCTGAGGTGCGCGTCAACAGATGGCCCGACCGATCTCATCACCGCGATCGTGCATACCGCGATCTGGTCGCGTTAGTCTGTTTTAAACCGCGCGCGGCATAACTTTTCACAAAAAGTGAACTAAACGAGTTCTTTTTTTTTAGAAGTTAGAAAGATCGGTTTGCTATAATAGTTATATCGTGTATTCGCCGTTTTGAAAAATTGGAATTTTCGAAATAACAAGAAAAAAACTGTTTTTTAAATTTTTTTATGCGAGCTCATAATGAAAATTTCAAAATTGTCCTTTCTAGATTCAAGTAAGATATACGCATACTGAAAATTTCATCTAAATCGGTTAACGTTGCTCTGAGCTACAAACGCTTAAAGATCGCAGAATGAGGTCGAAATCGATGGTATATTCCGAGGTCAGGGATTTTGAAATTCTGTCATGTGCGCCGATAAATTAAGCGAATTTCAGGAATTTATTGCGAAGATAGGAATTATAGTAATGTAATAAAACTTTTTTCTATTGATTAAACTACATTTCTACAACAAATAAAAAATATAAAAGTAATCAAGTTATTTGCTTTTAAAATGGTTTCTGAAGGCAATTTTGATAACATGTTTAAAAATTCATGCTTCGCTCGTGCAGGTGATTTCAGCAGTTGGACTTATCTGAAACCAAAAGTACAAACAGATTCTTGATCAATATGACTGTCGCTATGGTCCGAACTAGAATAAATGATTTATCCATAAAATTAACAAAACGACGGACAAAATACAAGAATAAATGTATTTCGGCTGTGTTTTATGTGTTATTTTCGATTTTAAAAGTATTTTCTTATTTCCGCTACGCAATCTGGTGGCAAAAATTAAAGCACTCAAATCGGGTTAGCTGTCACATGTATAGTGCTCCACACTATATTTTGCCGAATATATGATTATGTATACATTAATTGAAACATAATTGATCACGAAAAGGCATATACAATCTTCTTAAAAATCATGTAAGAAGAAAATACGACAGAGAAAACAATTTGCATACACGAAATTTACGTACACCTTTAGAAAACTTATAACGGAGGCTAATTTATTGCGACACATTTTTTTGACGATAAAGTTTATCGCTTTGAATAGTCACTTGTTTACTGATTCTTCAATTTGATACAATACGCCGTTTTCTTTTAACTAATAATTGATCATTTAAAACAATGTCATTTATGTATCAGATGATATACTATTTTCTTTACAGGAATTTCGTTTAACTTTTCACGTGACCGATCGGCAAAAAATAGTGTCCAGCACTATAATTGGCAATATTGTGAATTTCGACTGTTTGATGATCGATTTTGTAATATTTAACAGACTATTTAATGACAAAAACATTACTGCACTATTTCAATACTTGTGTGAGACCAGTCCTGTAACGCGATTGACCCGATTGCAAAGCTTACAACCGTAGATAGCGATCTCACAGAATTTACCAATACACATATGCGCTTTACCATGGATATACTTTGTTGATCGTAGCAGAATGTTGCTCCAGCTTTGATGTCTGGGGAATGCAGCATCTCCCCTATCAATGTTGCGCTTCTTCCAGGCTCGTGAACGATGCTTTACTGCGGGATGTTTACCGCACTTCATTGGGAGAGGCGGCCAGGATCCGCATTCATCGACAGTCAGGCCGCACTGCTACTTTTTTCTTTTTTTTTAACGTGGGGAAAATGCATTACGCACACCCGGCGAGGTGTTGTGTGCCGGGTAGTGTGGGACTCCTTGCAGGTGTCGGTCCCGCAAGTTTACCCACTAAAAACCACCACGACCCCCCTCAATCATCTAAATTCTAAATTTTGAAAAGGTATGAACATTGAATCAACAAGAAAACCTCGAAATGTGAATGTTGTTGTCATCATAAAGACACCATAAAGACATAATTTACATATACTAGAAACATTGGACAAGTATTTTATTTGCAAGTCGGAAGAGTGGAGTGAAGTAGAGGGAAAATTTTAACATTATCTGCAGTTTCGAATTTCACACATTTATGCACTATTTCGGCTACACTGAAAATTTGACGAGGACCCATGTTGTTGGATGGCGTTTGAAAAATTCCTAATTCGGAGGAGTTACAGGGTTCGTCATAAAAATCTATCAATTGTAAAAATTTTCGGCCTATTATTTTATGCCGGTTTTCATGTACGATAATATTTTCTACAATAACAATGCTGCCATCATTGAGACGGCAGCAATTGTTAGGGTGCCGGTTCTGTAAAATAAAATTACTGAAACTAATACGTTTAAATTGCTTCGCGTTATTAATACTGTCTATTATTGGACCACGAGAATGTTCCTTTTGGAAAATCGGATATACGGGGGAACTATTTAATGCCTCTATACTAAAATGAGACTTTTCTAATTGCCGTTTCACAAGCTGTTGCAAGGGTTTCTCACTCTTCCTAATACATTTTTTAATACTTTGCAAAAAGTTTTCAAACGGAAAGCAGCTAAAATTATCAAGAGGTCCGTGATTTCTTACATCATCTACCAAGTGTAGCAGATTATGAACATTATGTTGTGATATCCCACTATTTTTCGCGCGGTGCTATTCTAAATACTTTCCCATATATCTCAAAATCACTCCACCAAAGTCCCTCAGACTCAACTCTTACCCCATTTCCCCAATCGCTGATCACCTTGACGATGTACCTTAGCGGTCCCCATCTCAAGATGGTCGGTACGAAACCTCCTTCTAACTATTCGCCCTACGAGGCACGAATTCCCTTCCTCATACTAAATCTAAATAAGTCCCTCGCCCCACAAACCTTCTTAAATCGAGACAACGTCTCACTCCCCTCTTTACGACTCACTGAATCCAAGCCATTCTAACCCCTTTCCTATTAAAACACCCAAAATCCATTCGACGGATTGAGTATCTCCTTTTACCGTTCATAAAAACCCCAGAAGTCTAATTGCGACGAATATTTGGCGTACGTGACATAAATACGTCTAATAATAGACGTACCGTTCATAAAAACCCCGGAAGTCCTATTGCGACTTATTTCTTAAATATGTCAAGGTTCCTACCGCGCGTACCCCCGCAACATTCCTGTAAGGATACATAAATATGAGGTCCCGAGAGGCCGAAGATTCATTATTCGAAAGATCATTATAAACGTTCAGTACGCTGTCTTACCAAACAAAGTATCATTATTCGAATTTATTATCGTTCAATTTCTGTGCTACCGAACATTAAAAGTATCATTATTTAAATTCAGTGACCAACAATCACCATTCGTCAATCATTGTAAGATATTACAATTACCATTTATAATATTGTACATCACCACCATCATTTATATTTTGTATTATCATTTCTATTGATTTTCTATATTATTGTTTCTTATTAACGCTTATTGCGTATGTCATTCTTGTATTATTATTCGTATTATTTTCATTATCTTTATATTATTAACGCTTATTCTTCATTTATATTATTTGCATTATCAACGCTTATTGTCGTTCATGTTATCTTGCGTATTAACGCTTATTGCAAACATATATTATTTTGTATTACTATTCATATTATTTTCTATATCAACGCTTATTGCGATCATTTATTTTGCTTTCTATATCAACGTTTATTGCGATCATTATTGTTTGTATTACTATTCATATAATTACTTTCTATACCAATGCTTATTGCTTATATCATTTTACTTAATTATCGCATATTGTGTTTCATGTCCATATTCATATATTGTGGTTAATTACCGTTAAACAGTAAAAACGTACTCGTGCTTAAAGTAAATAAACCTCTTTATTTTTAAATCGCGCTTCGAATTATTGTGTGCATCCTTTGGTTACAAAGATTCCAAACCAAGATAGGCTGCCGCAACAGCTGATTTCTGTTTGTGAACGCGAGAGCGCTTACACTGTTTACAAACATACTTTTGCATGAGCCGTGCAATTCACGGAAATATTACATGTGGTTTTCTTTACATAAATGCAACGGTAAATCCTCTTACCAAAATCAAAACAAACAGAAGGTGCTCTAACGGGTATTCCCCGGGTATGTATCCACCTTTTAAACCTTCCCTGGTCGATTAGAGTGTTGGATTTGAGATTCGCGCCTGATCTCCCCCTAGATTAGAGTGTTGGATTTGAGATTCGCGCCTGATCTCCTCCTAGCTTCAGTGTGTTGATTTCAAGATTCGCGCCTTTGTTCCATCAAAAATCCTCAGAGTGCTGGATGTAAGATTCGCGCCTGATCTTCAAAATCCTCAGTGTGCTGGATGCAAGATTCGCGCCTGATCTCCCTTAAAATCCTCAGTGTGCTGGATGCAAGATTCGCGCCTGATCTCCCTTAAAATCCTCAGTGTGCTGGATGCAAGATTCGCGCCTGATCTCCCTTAAAATCCTCAGTGTGCTGGATGCAAGATTCGCGCCTGATCTCCCTTAAAATCCTCAGTGTGCTGGATGCAAGATTCGCGCCTGACCTCCCTTAAAATCCTCAGTGTGCTGGATGCAAGATTCGCGCCTGACCTCCCTCAAAAATCCCCAGTGTGCTGGATGTAAGATTCGCGCCTGACTTTCCTTCCCCCCAATAGTCATCGTTCCTAAAGGCCTCACTCATTATGAACATTGTGTGATACGTGTTTTGAGCCATATAACGATTCGAAAGTTTCAACAAAATACTTTAATAATTTTACTGCGTAATTGAGGTGAATAAAATATTTCGTGCGGTAAAATGAGAATTGCAGTGTGGAGTGTAAGAAAATTTAAATATCTATCATCATCTATATTGTTTAATAAAACTACTGGCCCGGTGTATAATAAAAATTGACGCAATTCAGTTGCTTTCCACCGTTTTAAAATACTCAAGCTTCGAGGTTTTCTCATAAATTCTCTTGGCATGCTAGGAGATATTTGTATTAAGGCTAGAGATATTTTGCACTGAGATTCTAGTGATATTCTGGTCTTGGGTTTGCCACAACACCACAGAGAGAGCAACTTTTTCACTACACCCAGACAAATCAAATGCATGTAATCTAACGGAAACGAATTAATCATATGGTTGCCAGGAATTCTTTCTATAATCGGCGTTCCAGTATGGTGATGTGGGTCAGATTTGGATCTGAAATCATCATTAGTCCTTAAACGCAGATTATTTGTCCTAGGAAAGCACGTTCTCTTAGCTATATTCTTACCTACTATATGGCATTTCGTGCAAGAAGAATATCCGGCATGGCCTTTTGTATATTTAAGAAAGGACTTGGCAGGTACGTCACATATAAATGATTTTATTTTTAAGTGATAAAGATGGCCGTTAATAGAAATTCCGGTACTAATTAAATCTATGGCTTCTTTGGCAAAATCTTCTAGAAAAACGTTGGCATCATTGGGCTTTTCATACCCATGGTATGTGCCAATCATACCTACTTCATTGCATCCGGCAATGCAGCCTAAAATGGGGTAAACTTGACTCTTCGAACTTTTACAAAGCGGTAAACCGTCCACATTGATATTGATATAAATTGTGTCGTTTTCGATACGCGATAAATCTACGGACTGAACGAGTTTTAAAATGGTGGATTCTAAACCAAAATGGTAATATTGACCTGGCCGAAAATTTTCTTTTTCAGATAAATCCAATGGAGGGCTCTTATAGAGCAAACATTTCTCTGTAATTTCGTTTTTCTTTGGTTATGTTGTATGATTTTTATTGACCGAGTTATCCGCCATTAAAGCAAAAAAGGAACTGTTCATTTTGGACACCTATAACTTGCGAACGCATGATCGTAGAAAATTTTTAATCGGAAATTAAAACTTTCCCCAACAAGCGATTTAAACGCTTAAAGAGCATTAAATAAACTACTAAATAAACATTTTTCAAATTTTTTTATAACAATTAAGTTGAAAAAAATTGAAAAAGAAAATATCAAATGAACGTACAATATATTCAATTATAAATCATTAGAATGGAATAATTTCTTCATTTTATGTTTTTTGGCGGCATTCCGATATCTTTTATAGTTTAAAAGTTACACAACACGAATGTCACTAACTATCCCTATCCCGACCACTGTGCGGCGTCCGGCCGGCCGGATCGTGTGTGGCGGCCTTTAAAGCGGTCTTCTAGAAATCACTGTTGGCCATATGTACCTGAAAACTGTACATATATTCAAGTGGACGGTGAGCAAACTCGCCCGAGTGCTAGCGGTGTGAGATTGGCCATTTTCAGGTTTCCCGTTTCAGATGAGAAACATTACCAACTCCGTGGAAACATCAACCTGTGTATTCATTTGGAGTTTTGTCACCTGGTTATCATCATCAGGTGACACTCGTATCATGTGTTGTATCGGATTAGCAATCCATTGATAATATATTCTCATAAACATTTAATGAGGATGGATATATGTATATACACATTACATTTTTAACAATATGCATTGACTATATGATGTGCTGTAATAGTACTGTACAGTAATTATTATTAATCTCTTTTTTTGTTCAATGCGTCCTGTATTGTTGTTAATCTTTCCAATCCCACTACCTTCCTTTTGCATTAAAAAATCACACGCGTTTACTATATCGTCCATACACTTGGCGGAGGGACACAGGAACAAAAGGGGTAGTTCTTTGACTGCGTGCGGCCCTCAAAGTTGGGAGTGAAAAAGACTCGTCCGCCGCAATATCTCGGAAAGTAGGAACCATACAGAAAATCTTTGAGACGAAAGTGATGCATCTTTTTATAACAAATTCAGTCAATCGTGATCAGATTACGAATAATACGTCAATTTGTTTAAAAAAATATATAAAAATGTAATCATTTTTACTCCTTTTTCTTAAAGGTTGTTGATCTATTTTGGCGTAAATTAGTCAATGTAAACTACAGACCAAACTGTGAAATACGGATAAATAAAATTCTTCAATTTCGGCAGTTTTAGTATAAACTAAATACACTATACAGGGTGCCCGCGGGAAGAGTGAACAGCGCGATTTCTCCTAAAGTATTGGAGGTAAAAATATAAAAAAAATATGGAATGCATGGTTCGAGGGGGCCAACTTATTAGCTCGAACGAATTTTTTTTCAATTATTATTATAAAAGATACGATGGTCAAGTTCGGTTTTTCAAATGGAACTATTTTTATTTTGAAGACCTGAGTTGATAGTGCGTTCCAAGATAAATTCAATAAGCATCAATGTATGCACTTTATTTGCACTGATTTTTGAGATATTGCGCTTGCAAATTTACTGATTTTCACTGCAAGAAAACCCTCTGGAATAGCAAGGACCGAGGGCGGTCTTGCTGGCGTCACGGGTGGCATTGCCCGTTGAAACAGATACCTACCTGCCAAAGGTCTCCGCCAGAAATGGCAGGCCCAAAGGCTGGACAATTCTTTTCCGTCAGAAATGCTACTTGGGTAGGTACATCTGCGGTATCGAGAAGCGCATCGTTACTTTTATTTCGCACTTGCTTCTACGCTCGGATGGCCGGTTCTTTTGGGAGGGATGCAAGTTGAATTGGTTAGGTTAGGAGGTGTGAAAGTTGCTAGACAAAATTTCAACCATAGGGAGCAGATTGCATTAGAACCAATCGGATTTGCATCCCTCACAAACGACTGCTAGAGAGCAAGAGGCCCTCTTCACTGCAATACCTCCTCCCCAATGCCCACCTTCTCTCGCACGGATACGTCCACGCATGCTTTTGTTTTGATGTCGAATCTCGTTTTTATACTCGGGAGGACCACGCATCGACAGCGGGCTACCCAGTTATTGAATTCAGGAGACGATAGAAACACTTTATTACAAAACACACATGTACTATAATTAAAGTAAATCGTATTCCTCTCGAGCGTGAGTACTGATAATGATCGAACTTACGCCCCACTTCGCGCAGACCGATTACACGGAGGGTAGTCGGGTCACACACTGCACAAATTATAGAAGGGTAATTCTGGAGCAACGCCCGTCAAGGAGCCTCTACCGATGTTTATTGCTTTTTCCGGAAGAAGGTATGAATCCTGGGCCGAACGTAGCGAATTGAGGTCGAACCCCCGCAGTCGAGGGTGAAATATCCATTACAGCGTATTAAGAAATTCTTTTCTTCATCGTATCGAGAGGGAAGTGACGCGAATGGATTCCTTATGTTTTTCTGACGAAAATCATACCAAATATCATGCAAATCGGACTACTTTGACACAAGCTATTTGTATTCCCTATGTAAAAGTTGTCCGGTTTACACGACATTTGTAATGATTTTCATCAGAAAACCCCAAGGAATTCATCGGCGGCACTTCCATATCCATACGATAAAGAATAAAGAATTATTTTATTTCCTAAACAAATACAGGGTAATTGTGGAGATACGCCCGCCGTCACCACGTGGCAGGGACAACACCCCCCAGTGCCCATCGAATTTTATGGCTTTCGACCCTCGAAGGGTTTGGAATATCATTAAGAAGTGAGAAATGTTCAAATGTTTACTTTTTTTCTTCATCGTATCGAAGGGGAAAGTGATGCCAATGGATTCATGCCGTTCCGTAGATTAAAATCATACCAAATTTCATATAAATCGGACTATTTGTAACCAAGTCAAGTCAGCTTGAAATGATATAAATCGATTTTCCATTGAATTTCCTTCATTATGTTCCAAATTACGTCGTTCTTGGTGTCATTTTCATCGGCGATACATAAGGAATCGATGGTTGTCATTTTTGCAAAGATCTGATGAGAAATGCGCGAGTCGAAAATTTCTAACTTCTTAATAGGCACCCGAGCCCCTTCGAGAGTCGAAAGCCATAAAAATCGGGTGAGGCACTGCGAAGGTCTGTCCTCGCCACGGGGTACCAGGCCACAACTCCTTAACGGGCGTTGCTCCAGAATTACCTTGTATCTGTTTAAGAAATAAAATAATTCTTTATTCTTTATCGTATGGATATGGAAGTGTCGCCGATGGATTCCTTGGGGATTTCCGATGACAATCATGCCAAATGTCGTATACATCGGATAACTTTTATTAATAATATTTGGTATGATTTTCGTCAGAAAAACATAAGGAATCCATTCGCGTCACTTCCCTCTCGATACGATGAAGAAAAGAATTTCTTAATACGCTGTAATGGATATTTCACCCTCGACTGCGGCGGCTCGACCTCAATTCGCTACGTTCGGCCCAGGATTCATACCTTCTTCCGGAAAAAGCAATAAACATCGGTAGAGGCTCCTTGACGGGCGTTGCTCCAGAATTACCCTTCTATAATTTGTGCAGTGTGTGACCCGACTACCCTCCGTGTAATAGGTCTGCGCGAAGTGGGGCGCAAGTTCGATCATTATCAGTACTCATGCCCGAGAGGAATACGATTTACTTTAATTATAGTACATGTGTGTTCTGTAATAAAGTGTCTCTATCGTCTCCTGAATTCAATAACTGGGTAGCCCGCTGTCGATGCGTGGTCCTCCCGAGTATAAAAACGAGATTCGACATCAAAACAAAAGCATGCGTGGACGTATCCGTGCGAGAGAAAGTGGGCATTGGGGAGGAGGTATTGCAATGAAGAGGGCCTCTTGCTCTCTAGCAGTCGTTTGTGAGGGATGCAAATCCGATTGGTTCTAATACAATCTGCTCCCTATGGTTGAAACTTTGTCTAGCAACTTTCACACCTCCTAACCTAACCAATTCAACTTGCATCCCTCCCAGAAGAAGCAAGTGCGAAATAAAAGTAACGATGCGCTTCTCGATACCGCAGATGTACCTACCCAAGTAGCATTTCTGACGGAAAAGAATTGTCCAGCCTTTGGGCCTGCCATTTCTGGCGGAGACCTTTGGCAGGTAGGTATCTGTTTCAACGGGCAATGCCACCCGTGACGCCAGCAAGACCGCCCTCGGTCCTTGCTATTCCAGAGGGTTTTCTTGCAGTGAAATTCAGTAAATTTGCAAGCGCAATATCTCAAATACCAGTGGAAATAAAGTGTATACATTGATGCTTATTGAATTTGTCTTGGAACGCACTATCAACTCAGGTCTTCAAAAAAAAATAGTTCCATTTGAAAAACCGAACTTGACCATCGTATCTTTTATAATAATAATCGAAAAAAAATTCGTTCGGGCTAATAAGTTGGCCCCTCGAACCATGCATTCCATATTTTTTTTATATTTTTACCTCCAATACTTTAGGAGAAATCGCGCTGTTCACTCTTCCCGCGGACACCCTGTATTGAACTCGCTATGCGTAGCGAAAGGAAACCTCAGGTATACATTGTCGTAAAGGATGTAAAATTGTATTACACGCTGGGCCTAATGGAACCAGTTGTTTCGGAAAACCCGTCTTCGAAACTTCGGAATTGCCCACCATAAACGATTAATGAATTTTCGCTTCGCTCTGTAGTCTGAACTGTTACCTCCGAGAGCTCGCTTCGTTTGGAGACCCGCGCACGCCGTTGTCCACGGCCGCCTCGCGGGACAATACTGTCATATACCGCGACTCTATCGAGACGCTCTGGCCGATCACCCTGGCTAGTTTTTCCGAAACAACTGGTTCATTAGGCCCAGCATGTAATAAAATTTTACATCCTTTATGACAATTTGGCCCTTTACACGGACGTTCCGGCGCGCCACACGCCGCGCGGCACGCAAAAGTACGTGAAGCCGGATCGCGGCGCTCCTCCGCGCAGGCCAGAAGATCGTACCTACCCGTCACCACTTAAGGCTCCTACACACGCTGATGCAAGAGTCGTGAAACACTGATGCCTGCATCACGGATACAGTTTGTGCGACTCTTGTATCTTGCTCACGCGCCTAGCTGGTGAGCAAGATGCAAGAGTCGCACAAACTGTATCCGTGATACAGGCATCAGTGTTTCACGACTCTTGCATCACCGTCTGTAGGAGCCTTTAGAGACAGCGAGTTCGGGCTCCCATTTCTACGTCGACTCCACATGCTTTTTACACGATCCACCGCAGTGGTGTATTGTGTACTACCTGTTCGATGTATATCATCGATCTGCGAAACGATCGGCAAGACACGATCGCGATATACGTTCGCGAAAAGTATACAAATTCCTCGATATACCTACCTGGCTTATAGAGGATATCATACATGCTGTTTCTTTAGAGTACAGTGAAACATCTGTTTTTACGAAGCTACATTTGGTTGACCTGAAGGTGCTACAAATTATGGAAATGATTTATGACTCAGTTATAACGAGTGTAAAATTTTACAAGGGTATATTAAAAAATGTCCAAATGTTTTCCCGGCAATGCGTTGGCAAATGAAATTGCAGTTAACACATTCACTGTTGTGACGATCATAATTATTACTATTGACGGCAATAATTACCACGTCATTGTTTGTTTTAATATAAAAACTAATATTGATAGACAATAAATACACATAGGTATGCAAATGATGTTATATGTAAGATAAATGCTGAAGAGATGTAATATGCAAGATGTTTTGAAGAAAGGGGGTAGTCTTCTGATTGCGCGTCATGCAGGTAAAATTTTTCACCCACGCTCTTGCGTGGCGCGCAAGAAAGCGCGACGGTCCTGCCCGCGCGACAGAAAGCACCACGGTCCTGTCCGCACGCCAACCTCGACTCCAGAAGAGTTTACATAAGAGACAGAAAAGGTAGTTGGAAAAGGACAAAACGGCACTTGAAACCAGGCTCGTCGCGCGCCTCAGGATTTCCGCACTGTCTGAAATCCTGAAGCGCGCGCCGAGCCTGGCAGCCAAGCCTCGGCCGACCACAGCGAATTGAGGCAGGCGACTTACAGTGGGGGGTGAAATATTCATTACAGCGTATTAAGAAATTCTTTATTCTTTATCGTATCGATATGAAAGTAACACCAATGGATTCCTGGCGTTCTCCCAATTAAAATTATGCGAAATGTCGTGCAAATCGGAGTACTTTTACACAAGCAATATTTGCGAAAAACTTCTATTGATTTATTCCGACGCAACGGACACAGCGATCAACTTGAGGTGGTTGGTCATCTGGGGGATGTGTTTATATATGTCTCTGGACACCTCGGGGCGCGCCCCGCGGTGGATAGCACGTGGGGATGTGATTGAAAAAAATTACCTTCATGTTGATCGCTGTGTCCGTTGCGGCGGAATAAATCAATAGAAGTTTTAACAATTAATAATGATATTCACCTTGCTCTCATTTGTAGAAAAAATTTTTTTCTTCTGAAATCTGTATGCTAATTATCTTGTTCCTTTCCGCGTCACCTTGTCCGCGTGGATTTAGCTGCAGGTACAGGTAAAACGGCCTGTCGCCCCTACGGCGTAGGACCTATGCGGATTTATGCTACTACCAATAAAATAATAAACCGTTTCGTACCGACCGTAGCAAAGTATAATGACATGCCACGTTTATTTCTTAAGGACCTCCGCTGAATTGTACGTGTCTTGTATTTTTTTCGCCGAAGTTATTAAACACGACCTTCCGTTGGAAAAAGAATTTCAAACCACGAGACGCGTATTTTCGTCGTAATTGCCACCACATGAAATGAGACAAATTCAATGAAATGAATTTTGCCGTACTTGCTCCCTTTTCACGCAGATCGTTCGTTCACCCTCGGCGTGAGCTGTTTACGTTCAATATTAATTACGTCTTTGTCTCGTAATATTTCTGCCACTTCCTTTCTCCCAATACCCGAAACGCGTTTCTTTTAACGGGCTAACAATTTTACGGTCCCAGGTTTATCTAACATGAGAAAGTCCACGATTCTAGTGTACATTAATAAAATATCTACAATGCCGCTTGGTTCTTTCGGGTACCTGGCTCGGCTTGGAAACCGAGCCCCGGATTGTTTCGGATTTCAAGCTACTCGAATATTCAAGTACTCGAACAGCTCTAACTACAAGTCTATATTTCTTACATCGCGATAGAAATGAGCATTGAGATCGTTCGTGCTACCTCATCCCTCTCCCCCCGCACCTACCGCAATGGTCTTTAAATTGTTTTAAAATATGCAACAAATATTTAGTCGTACAATGAGAAACATTATGTTGCAAAGCCTACAGTGCTAGCAAAAAAGACAATTGGGGGTTATTCGATTTACGAGTTTCTCCGTTTTTCGAGTAGCTTGAAGCACTAGAAAGGGTCAATTTTTACGACGAGGGGTGCGTCGAAAGCGTTCGTGTGCGGCTTAAGGTGAAATCAGACGGCACATGGTTCGGCGATATAGATTCCTGGCGTTCTCCCGATTAAAATTATACTAAATGTCATGTAAACCGTGTGTGCGAGAGAGTCTGGCCGTCGGTCGGCGTTCTTTTAATTTAATTCGATTCGAAAAACATGCGGACGGACACGGATGAGTGCGTTCGCATTTCTTTCGAGTCGAAGTAAAAGAACATCTACCTGTACCGTCGTTAACCGCCAATTCCCGGGACTATACGGTCATAAACCGCGACCCTGATGAAACGTACTGGCCGATCAGCCTGATTAATTTTTGGGAACCAGATATGGCATTTTCCACCTCTCCTAGCCAATCCTTCTACGTTCGGCAGGTAATAAACCGTGCTCTGCTACAGTGCTGACCATGACGTAAAATTAATCTTATGGTCCGCACGATGACCAAAAGAAGATGTTCTTATGTTAGATCAAAGAATGTTTTCCCGGCAATGGGGTAGGAAACGAAATAACTCTGAACAAGTACCAGTACGCCTCGCGGTGAGATGGAAACCACGAGAAGGTGGCACAATTTTCGTAAATAATCAAAAATCAAATAAGCAGATACGTATAAACCTGATTAACACGAAAAGAGTGTCGTTGGCCAAGAGTGGGTTAGTAAAACTCTTCTGTAGGTATAAATGACATCATTTGGACGGGTACGAGACCAGTCGATATTGTTTTCAAACCTCATTACAGTAATCCGGGGTGCGAGTGGTAAGCCGACCGTAATAGCGAAGCGGGCGGCTCGCTTACCTGAAACGGAAATCACCGATTCTGTAACTGTTCATTGTGACGTGTATTTTAAAGAGTCCATCCTAGAAAGGAGCTTATTTTGTAAGTTGCATTTCAAGGAATAATTTCTGTTTATGTACCAAAAAAAGGCAGAAGATCAACATCCTACATTAGCCAGCTGCGAAAATGCTTTGTAAATTAACAGTTTTAAAGTTTTTATTCTACTGAAAATATAGAAAGAGAAGTTAGAGAATAATTAATGAAAAAAGTAGAATATTCACACCGGAATTTGGACCTCGGACTTTCTGTTTGCGACCCAAGCTCTAGGACTTCGGTGAAATGAATGCTTGGCGGAGAGCACCGACCAGGCAGCGCGGCACACGGACAGAAGGTAGAGTACGCCTGTAGTGGTGCGGTACAAGCCAGAAGGGGATCGCATCTTTAGCAACAAATCAAGCTTCGAAAATGTTTTATAAATTAACAGTTTTCAAGTCTTTAGTCTTCTAAGAATATAGGAAGAAAAATTAGAGAATAAATAAAGAAAAAAAGTAGAATATCCGCACCGGGATTTGAACTCATGACTTTTTGCTTGCGACCCAAGCGCTTCGATGATGTCGGGAAAACGAATTCTCGCCGGAGAGCGCCGGTCAGGCTGCGCGTACGACACACGGAGGGACGGGTATGCTTGTATGGTGCGATACAGGCGCTAGGAGGGGGTAAGCTTGGTCGTGGCGTGGTGGTAGGGTCCGTGGGCGAACACCCACGGTTCTGGCATCACTGGTATAGGATAAAAGACTCAATTACTGACATCTAACCAATTACTGTCACCTTAAGCTATTTTACTTCAAATAACGAATAAATAAACTATAGTATACATTCTATAGTATAGATTATAGGTTGAATCACATAATTCTTTTCGTGTATGACTTTACAACGTTTATTAATTCGTTATTTTAAGTAAAATAGCTTAAGGTGGCAGTATTTGGGTCTTTTACACTAAACTTTACCCTTTACAAGTCCGATTAGTTAGAGAGCAGATTACATTAGGACCAAGCGACGCTGAAAACGCGCAGAACGGAAACAAAAAACTAACCGTATCCACGCGCGAAAAATACTTACCTGTGGGCGTCTGGTTGCCAGATGTGTAGCTTGGCTATATCCCGACTCACCCAGTACCTCGGGGGGAAAACCCGAGAGTATGCCGAAAATCATAAAGTCCTTTTACCTGAGAACGGAGGCACGATAGCGACGAAAGTCGAAATTCCCGACGAACGCTTCGAGAACAAGCGATTGCCTAGTCGCAAAGAAACGAAGAAATTTCGCTTCAAATGTACCATATTTCCAGCTGTAAATCGCCTGCCCCGCCAGAACTGTTTAGCTTACGCACCCCCCTTCAAAGCCAGATACAGCGTAAGTCTCAACCGTAAAACCCTTGAAGGTAGAACAGCATGGGCCCATCCGCCCTTGACTATACTAGTATAGTATAAGCTTATACCTATTAAAAATCACGTTGACTGGAACAGTTTGTACATACTAATATGTATAAAGAAATGAAATGGATTGGCGCACGGTGGGACAAAAGCCCACCAACATTTGGCATTAATTCACCAATACCTTCTATAAGATTCTGTTGGTCTTAATTTCATTCAGGAGGCGTGTTACTTGTTAAATTGAAGTAATTAACATTCCTTTCGCTGTTTTCTTATAGAAACAACGTCTTTTTGTACATTTAACAAGCGTTCGACACAGTGGGGTCAAGTAGGGCTTGTAACTGTACTTCTGCAAAAGTAGACGTTATATTCACGTTGGAACAATGATGCAATGGAACTTTAAACAAATATACTGAAGTTTTGCAAAGGTATATAATTAACAATTACATCCGTGATGCAGTCCACAGTGTATTTGGACGCTAAACGAGGTGTGATATTCCCTGGACAGTTTAAACTTTTGCCCACAAAAACGGGTTTTCAGCCCACTTTGCGCCGCACGCGAAGACGCCCAGACCTGACCTGTGATTTTTCCAATATTAGCGGCCTCGCGCCGCCGACGACCCTCACGATTTCCTGTCTCTGCTTATTGTCACCCCCCCCCTGTGACTCAGGTCGTTGCCAACACGTGCAACGCAGATTTGCGGAAAACACGGTCGGTCACTGCGTGGTGAAAGTTTTAAGACTCAACCCCCTGAAACACAAACTACACTTAATTTCACGTGAACAACGTCATATTCGATTCTGAACAGAATCCGAGACATCGAGATAAAAAGTGATCAATTTGGCGTGGCCTTAGGCACACTAAAGGCCCCCATACACACTGCTTCTTGCCTGTTCGATTTACAGACTTGCATATACAGTCAAAAGTTGTGACGCAACACGGAGCGCGTGTGTCAATTGTCTGGCATGAACGCAATCACCGCGAGGTTGATTTATCCGGGTTCCAATTTGCCGCACATCAAAATTAACGGGAGCGTGGGCCACCGACAGACAGATTTAAAATTATTGACACGTGTAATTTGCTAAGAGGATTTATCGAATCGTACAAAGAAGATCAATGCATTTGGAAAATTAAATCTAAAGTTTATTTGGACAAAACTAAAAAAAAGCTGGTTATAATACCTTAATAAATAAATTAAAGGAATTAGATCAGGATACGAATAAAGATGCAGTAGTAATTCTGCTATTTTCAGTAGCGGCACTCTCTTCTTTGACCACTACTGTACTCGAGATCTTTGCTTCTTTTTAAACGGCCGATTTTTCAGCCGATTTCGTGATCCCTTTTCTAGGCGACAAAAAAAGATACGACATTGATGCCTCGTATACCTACACTTTTATTCATCTTTTGACTGTGTAAAATCATGAAGGATGATTTAAAATCTTTACAACTTTCAGAATTATAAGCATTGTTAACCGTACACATCCTTGTTGCCTTGTCCCAAGACTAGTGGCATTTCCATTGGGCAGAAAAAAGAGAACCAAACGTTTCTTTAATCCTTACTAGTGTCGCTATCGCCCTTACCACGATCAGAAATTTGAAAAAAAATCTACAAAATCGGCAGTCGGTTAAAGATAAAATACGTTTTCTCCTGCAGTTTTTGTAACTTTTAGGTGCCCAGAAAAATCGATGTTTAGATTTTGGTAGTAACGATAGCGACACTCATAAGGATTAAAAAAAAGATTGGTTCAATTTTTTCTGCTTCTTCTGCTTTAAAGAGCTTTTCTGGCAAGTCTTCAGAGGTACAGGATCATCCGTTAAGACTGCAACCTACAAAAATCACACAATAATAAAAAAGCACACAATAAGAATACAAAAATCAGACAATAATAAAAAAGCACACAATAAGAATACAAAAATCACACAATAATAAAAAAGCACACAATAAGAATACAAAAATCACACAATAATAAAAAAGCACACAATAAGAATAGAAAAATCACACGATAATAAAAAAAGCACACAATAAGAATAAGAAAACTACACAATAATAATGAAAAAAAGCACGCGATAAAAATACTATAAAAATATTATAAAAATAGTATACGAATAATATAAAAATACTAGAACTAAGTATGCATTAGAATGATAAACTACGAATAAACTACAGACTAACTAAATAAAAGAAAAATGTATGTATTAAAAATTTGAAATTGTGAAAACTAGCGTGCGTCCCCGTGGATGGTTCTGCGATAACAGCCGCGTGTCCAGCCAGTGTCCTTAATACCTGTAGGCTACAAGGAATCCTCCCCACCCCCACTACGTGACACTACCCTCATCCTGCCGACTGATATACAGGGTCATCCGTTAAGACTGCAACCTACGCGCGCGCGAACCCTGAAATTTGGCAACACCGCCTCACGGACGCATTCCACTACAACCACACGCCGATACTTCCGCCATCTATGAGCCAATGATAGAAGTATGTATAGTGTCTTTTAGATACCAGTAGACGGTGCTTTTGGTTTTCGCCAGAGAATATTAAATTTGACGTAACAGACGGGTAAGAGAACGATAGCCATTTTAAGAGTGCGACCGCGCCGAACCCGTTATCTACGTATGCAATGGTCCAGCAGCGGTATTAGACCACGCTGACGCGTTAGTGGCCCGGGTTGATAAATTTGGGTCATTTTTCGCAAAACTTTTGAATTACAAAAGATATCGGAATGCAATTTGCGCCATAAAATGTGGACAAATTATCCCCTTCTAATGATCGAAACTTTACCAAATTTTATGTTTACTTCATTTTTCTTTTTTCAATTATTTAACCATAATTGTTGCGAAAAGCTTTTGCAAACTGGTTATTTAAATACTTTTATAATGCTCTTTTAAAATTCATGGCGCCGATAAACAATAGGCTAGTTGTCTCTGTATCATTACTTTTACAAATTGAGGAATTAAATTTTTATTCAATTATGTATTAGTTCCGCAGCCTCAGAATGTAATGCTTTGGTTTCCTTTTTTGCGATTTTATCCTCAATGTAGTGCATGCACAGATCGGAACTAGGGAGTAACTAATGGGATGTGTCGCTGTTTCTCCTAGCATTCTTTGAATTTTTTCTACAATTTTTGTGTCTGAATGTTTTAACCCTTTAGCTATTATACGCGACGCCTGTAGTGGCTTCCGTTCATGTCATCTTTTGGAATGATACATGAAAATGCGCAGGTTGGATGCGCGTGATTATTGTGAGGTCCTCTCCTCGAAGTGACAGAAAACATAACCTTTATGCTATACCTGATTTCATAAAGATACTGTTGCGACGTAATAATAATATTTTGGAAGAATATTAAGTCATACATAGTTGACAAATGTAGCGTAGAAGAACGACATAGCCATTAAACATTTATTATCATGTAGCATGTAGGTTATGTTTTCTGTCACTTCGAGGAGAGGATTTTCTGTCCTCGAGGAGAGGATTTTCTGTCCTCGAAGTGACAGAAAACATAACCTATAAGCTATACCTGATTTCCTAAAGATAATGGTGCGGCGTAATAATAATATTTTGGAAGGATGTTAAGTCATACATAGTTGACAAATGTAGCGTAGAAGAATGAAATAGCCAATAAACATTTATTGTCATGTAGCATGTAGGTTATGTTTTCTGTCACTTCGAAGAGGGGACTACATAATAATCCCGCGCATCCAGCCCGCGCCTTTTCACTAGACCAGGCGGCCGCATGGAAGGATACCTTCCCCATCCTACATTAGTGATAGTTGGAACCAGAGATGGGCAAAAAATTATTTTACAAAAAAATTGGTTTCGAATAAAAGGCAGAAATTTTATTCGAAACTCATCAAATATAAATAACCCGGAGTTATTTATTATTCGAAACGCCGTAAATAATGTTTTCATTCGACGCGAATTCATCCGAAGCTTTGAATAATGTTCTCCCTTCCATTTATATTTATTTCCGAAAGATATTTAAAGCTGGATGAGTCTCGAGCGCCTTTGATCGAAGCCGTCGGTTCCTCGAGTCGAGCGACATTGTATCGTTCACCCGTCAAATCTGCAGCGCGAGGTTGCTCGGCGATGTGTCATCGATTACGCACAAAAGGAATTTCTTTATTTTTCACCGCATCAATATGAAAGTGGCAGCAAGGGATTGCTTGCACTCTCCCAATTAAATTGACAAAAAAAATTAAATCGGACTACTTTTAACGACACGGGCTTTCAATCCGGCAAACTAATTTTATGCGTAATATCGTTAATTGAGACAGCGAGAGCAAACAACGGACTAACCCACATTCTTTTCGAAATTGAGGCAGTAGCAATAACGTATTCCAACTTGGAACCATATTCTTGAGCCCGGTGTACCCGACTATGGGGTGACTTACGTTAATATCATCTTTTGGAACGATACGCCATTATCGTGGCTTTCACACACAGGTGGCGAAAAATCAAGCCAACCCTGTAGTAGCTAAAATTATTGAAATTGAGACGGGTACGAGACCAGTCGGGACATTGTTTTCAAACCTCGTTACAGTAGTCTGGGGTGCGAGAGGTAAACCGGTCATAAAAGCGGAGCGCGCGGCTCGCTTACCTGAGCCGGGAAATTCCCAATACCTAGCTCTTTCCGACGTTACTGTGAAAGGGACCATCTTAAAATTCTCGAAGCTCGGGCATCACCGCTGTCCAGCGGTCGCTAGCAGCTCAGAACGCCGGGCCGGTGCGAGAAATGGCTTCGAGAAGTGTGTCTCCGTTTGAAAGTCAAACTTCGGCCACACTCGGGCCTCGTGGCGGGCAGACACCCGTTGCCCGGTTCGTCGCGCTCGGTGTTCGGCCACGTTCGGAACCGGCGCATCACCGATCGAGGGGGGTCGTCCAAGCGCGAACGTCTTCAAATAATAATAACATGAATAGAGGATCGAAGTGGATACTGATTCTTGCATAATTGTTTTGGGGAAAAATTTGAACATGTGAGTAGTATGGTTAAGGGGATTCCAACGCAGGTCCTCTGAGGGGAGCGCGGGGGCGGGGGGAAGTGAGGGCGCGCGGGGGAGCGCGGCGGAGGGAAACATGGGCGCGGGGCCTGCGGGGAGTGGAAGGTCGGTTGCGCGCGCACGAGCCGCGGAGTGGGGGAAGCCGCGATGATGGAGGGGATCACTCCAGGCCGAGCCGCCGCGTAGACCGGACCCACCGCCGAAAACTTTTAGACCTAACCGGAGGGAGTGAATGACCCCCGAGAACTTTTTTAAACCCCGATCCACCACCGGAAATTTTTTCCGAGCGAGAGAATGACCTTGGCCCACCCCCAAATATTTTTCCAAACCATTATGTAGCGAGCATTCTAAAGCTAACAGTATTTCAAAGCGTTCCGATTTAACGTCGCGGCGTATCGCGAGATTTCGCGAAATCTGACTCTTCTGGAGCAGCCGCGCTAGATGACGTCATTTGGCAGCGTGAAGAACAAAATAGAATACATGTAGAAACGTCGAATCTTAAAATTATGCGGCATCAGCAGAAAAAATCTTTTCCATATCAACAGACATTTTTTTCCCAACGCAGAGAAAAAATAATTTTAATCCCCTCCCTCACCGATCTACCGAACCAATATGTAGCAAACACACACTCTAAAGCTAACAATTTTTAAAAATGTTTTTCAATCTTAACATCGCAGCGTATCGCGCGATCACGTGTAATTTGAATCCCCCGTGATGGGACCGCCGTGCAAGATTACATCATTTGGTGGCGTAACGAACGCACGAATCATAAAAAGAATTATGTGGTGTCAGCAGAAATTGGTGAGGTGAGAAGGATGAAGACGGATAAATAAATAGAGAAATAATATGTTTAAGAAATTTAATTACAATTAAAAGAATATAAAAATATAAACAGAAATGAAATATAATTTAACATTTTTTTCCTACGAGCATCCGCTAAAATATCATTGATGACAGATGCTACCAGTTCGCAATCTACAAGATAATCCTCGTCGTAGTATTCGCTATCACATATTATTTTAGCAGCACGACGCGTATGTAATGTTTCGCAGGCAGCGTCGCCCTGTTACAACACAGTAACAAAAGTTTTAAAGTTTGTCCTCACATCTTCTGCAGTTTGATACAGCCGCGGATACACATAGCTTACACATGACTTAAGATTAAATAAAAATGATACTGTATTCAGTTTGAAATACAGCGACTTATTACGTAGTATCGTCTTTAGAATTGGAGGCGAGAATCATAGAAAGAATTATGCAGAGTCGATAGAAATTGATGACAAGTGAAGGAGGGAGACAGACAAGCAAATAGATTGCAATATTTGTAAAATGATTACATATTGTTCAATTAATTAAACAATAGAAATATAAAAATAGAATATAAATAGTGAATCAGCAGAACCATCTCTGTCTATCTCTCTCTCTCTCTCTCTCTCTCTGTCTGTCTCTGTCTCTCAATCTCTCGTTCTTTCTCCTTCTCTTTTTCTCTTCTTCACATCAATCGCAAGACAACATGAACATTCACGAACAGCTGATGGACTTCCTATTTACTTTTCGCGACATCATACATACATACTCTTCCACACAACACCTCGTCTACATTCATACGCACTCACGCTCTCGTGACCGAACCGAGTGCTCAGTTACACAGAACAGTAATATCTCAACAACATTCGCCAAAAGTGTTACGTATCTATTGTATCGCCTCAATTCTTTATCTCTAAATAAACCGCACGATTCTCAACATCTTTGAGTTCTCTCCATACAAATAGAATATAAAAATACAATATAAAAAAGACAAAAATATTATAATAATAATAAAAATAATAATTTAATTTATTGCCCACTTTTGCGTTACAATTTAACGATGAAATAATCTTTCCATTTCATTCTCATGATTGTGTCAGTGTAAGTCCCACCCTTCTAATGTATCCTGCTGTGTCTTAACAATATTTTCTATTTTACAAGTGTTTCCTAATCTATTCTATGTTGTATAATATTCTTTTATCACTTTCCTGTTCTTCCCATGTTTTCCTCTCCCTATTATCTCCCATAGAATAGCCAAGTTTTTCCCTCCTCCTCTAATTACCTCTTTCCAATTCCTAAATACAACACAATATAAATATAAATATAAAAGAAAATACAATTAAATAAGAAATATAATAAAAAAGAATATAATAAAATAAAAGTAAATACAATTAAAGAAGAAATATAATAAAAAGAATATAATAATATAATAAAAGAAAATAAAATAATAAAAAAAGAAAATACAATTAAATATCAAATATAATATAAAAAAGAAAAAATATAAAAATAGAATATAAATAGAATATAAATAGAATATAAAAATAAGAAATAAAAAAATAAAAATATAAAAACTCAATTCAATATAAAAATACAATATAAAGAAATAATATAATAAAAGAAAATAAAATAATAATAAAAGAAAATAGAATTAAATATTAAATATAATATAAAAAATAAAAATTGTAAAAATAGAATATAAATAGAATATAAAAAATGAAAAATAAAAAAAATAAAAAATATAAAAATTCAATATAAAAGTGCATTATAAAAAAAATATAATAATAATAATAATAATAATAATAATAATAATTTAATTTATTGCCCACATTCGTGTTACAATTTAACGATCATATACTCTTTCCATTTCATTCCCGTGATTGTGTCAGTGTAAGTCCTACCTTTCTAATGTATCCTGCTGTGTCTTAACCAATTTTTCTATTTTACAAGTGTTTCCTAATCTATTTTATGTTGCATAATCATCTTTTATCACTTTCCTCTTCCTCCCATCTTTTCCTTCTCCCTATTATCTCCTGTAGAATAGCCAAGTTTATCCTTTCTCATCTAATTACCTCTTTCCAATTGCTGTCATTCTCTCCACTTACTTCACATGCTTCAATCACGTGTTTCACTGTTTCTTCCTCTTTCCTACAAAGCCTACATATCCTTTCATCTTTCGATATCCAATATTTACATGTCCTCGTTTCACTACCCTGTATGAATCTTCCTATCCATTCTAATTCTCCTCTCCTTTTTTTCTTCTTCCCTCATAAGTATTTCGACTTATCTCCTGATTTGCTTGCCACCTCTCTTAATTCTCTTAGGAACTTTGACTCTTTTATTTTCGTCTCTCTTTCTTGTTCTTGGATGTATATACTTATCTGCTCTATTTTCGTTCACACTTCTTCACCAATAAAAATATAAAAATACAATTGAAAAAGAAAATAAAATAATAATAATAATAAAATAAAATAAAAGAAAATACAATTAAATACGAAAATAAAATACAGTACAATACAATATGAAAAACAATAAAATACAATTAAATAAGAAATATAATAAAAAAGAATAAAATAAAATAATAGGTATAATATAAAAAGAAAAAAAACATAAAAATAGAATATAAAAGAATATAATATAAAAAAGAAAAAATATAAAAATACAATAAAAATATAAGATAAAATACAATACAATATAAAAAAATAAATATAAATGAATATAAATGAAATTAAAAATATAAAAATATAAAAATACAATTAAAATAGATAATAAAATACAATACAATATAAAACTCAATAAAAATATAAAAGAAAATAAAAAAAATATATATATATATATGAATATAAAAATATGAATTAAAAAATAAAAATATAAAAATTCAATATAAAAAATACATTATAAAAAGAAAAAATATAATAATAATAATAATAATAATTTAATTTGTTACCCACTTTTGTGTTACAATTTAACAATCATATACTCTTTCCATTTCATTCCCGTGATTGTGTCAGTGTAAGTCCTACCCTTCTAATGTATCCTGCTGTGTCTTAACAAATTTTTTTTATTTTACAAGTGTTTCCTAATCTATTTTATGTTGCATAATCATCTTTTATCACTTTCCTGTTCTTCCCATCTTTTCATTCTCCCTATTATCTCCTATAGAATAACCAAGTTTGTCCCTTCTCCTCTAATTACCTCTTTCCAATTGCTGCCACTCTCTCCACTTACTTCACATGCTTCAATCACGTGTTTCACTGTTTCTTCCTCTTTCTTACAAACCATACATATCCTTTCTTCTTTCTTCTTTCGATAGCCAGCCACGGAGACCTCTCCAGACCTGACCCACGCCCGAAAATTTTTTATACCTAGCCGAGTGAGGAAATGACCTTGGCCCAACCCCAAAAATTTTTTCCAAACCAATATGTGATCGAATTTTCCCCCCAACACAGAGAAATAATAATTTATTTTTATCGGATGATGTTTCAGACAATGTCGGGAAAGATCGGCATTTTACAAACCATGTATTCGGAGGAAGGAAAGAGAGAGCATTACATTAAAATCTAAATTCGTGGAGGGAAAGAGAGAGCAATACTTAGCGTCGCAGCGTCTCGCGCGATCGTGCGTAATTTGACTCCTCTGGAGCAGCCGCGTGCGATGACGTCATTCAACGGCGCGAAGAAGGCTCGAACGAAATAGAATTATGCAGTGTCTGCAAATGTTAGAATTATGTGGCGAAAGGAGAAGGAAGACGGGTAAATAAAATGTAGAAATAATATAAGTTTAAGAAATATATATTGTTATAGAAAAAAATATAAATATACAACTAAATAGAAATATAATAAAAAAGGAATATAATAATAAAATATAATAATAAAATGTTATAAAATAACACGGAATAAATAGTAAAAATAGAAAAAAATAGTAAAAATAGAAAAAAATAGAAAAAATAGAAAAAAATAGTAAAAATAGAAAAAATATATACAAATGAAATTAACTAAACAAATTAAAATCTATATAAATTAATCTCTCCGCGCTGCGTTGGCGGTGGCGCGAGCAAGATCCGGGAGCATGTCTAAAACATGTAAACGCAAATATAATATTAATACTTTCCGCACAATATCCTATCACAATATCACTTACCAGCAAGCCATCAATGGCTGCAGTGATGTTGTCGCTGTCATCGCTGTCATCGTTGTCATCGGTGTCGGAGGATGAGGAGTCCTCGATGCTGTCCTCACCACCACCACCACCACCGACTGCTCCCTGCAAATCCTAGAACATAGAAACCTTGATATAATATTCACGTGTTAAACGTAAAAAAAAAACGTACAAAACATTGTTATGTACATACCTCCTGATTATTCCCCCACATCTCCTGGTCCTCGTCGGGCGCAATCCTGAATATTCCCATTATTTTTGGTTGGAACTATTGCCTTTAAAGAGACTGTTGCCGTCAAAGATTTGAAGACAACTGGTCACGCTGCATCTCCAGGCTCTTGCATTTAAAATCTTATCATGAAATCGAGAAGTGCGTAGCTTTGCAAAAGTAAGATGCTGTTGTTCTCCACATTCATTTTCGCTGACCATCCTCTCCTTCTTCACACGCATCTTCTTTCCCTTCTTCTTTGGACACACCAAGCGACTAGAACAAATCTCTTTGATCATGTATCGAACGGGTATCGAACGTGAATCGAACGTGAGTCGTACCACTCTGAACGTGAATCGTACCCCTCTGAACGTGTATCAAACGGGTATCGAACGTGAATCGAACGTGAATCGTACCACTCTGAACGTGAATCGTACCACTCTGAACGTGAATCGTACCACTTCGAACATGCATCGAACGTGAATCGTACCACTTCGAACATGCATCGAACGTCAATCGTACCACTTCGAACATGCATCGAACGTCAATCGTACCACTTCGAACATGCATCGAACGTCAATCGTACCACTTCGAACGTCAATCGAACGTCAATCGTACCACTTCGAACGTGTATAGAACGTATATTGGACATGTAATGAACTACTTCGAACATGTAATGAACCACTTCGAACATGTATCGAACGTCAATCGTACCTCTTCGAACGTGTATGGTACCACTTCAAACGTGTATTGGACATGTAATGAACCACTTCGAACATGTAATGAACCACTTCGAACATGTATCGAACGTCAATCGTACCTCTTCGAACGTGTATGGTACCACTTCGATCGTGTATTGGACGTGTAATGAACGGCTTTGAACGGGTATTGAACGGCTTTGATCGGGTATCGTCGTAATCTAGCGTACATCACACGTCGGAAGTTGGGGAGGGTGAAGAAAAACATTTTCATATACATTAAAAATTGATGAATATTTAAAATGAATATTTAAAATATATTTAAAATATTCAATAATTGGTTCATTACACGTCCAATACACGATCGAAGTGGTACCATACACGTTCGAAGAGGTACGATTGACGTTCGATACATGTTCGAAGTGGTTCATTACATGTTCGAAGTAGTTCATTACATGTCCAATATACGTTCTATACACGTTCGAAGTGGTACGATTGACGTTCGATTGACGTTCGAAGTGGTACGATTGACGTTCGATGCATGTTCGAAGTGGTACGATTGACGTTCGATGCATGTTCGAAGTGGTACGATTGACGTTCGATGCATGTTCGAAGTGGTACGATTCACGTTCGATGCATGTTCGAAGTGGTACGATTCACGTTCAGAGTGGTACGATTCACGTTCAGAGTGGTACGATTCACGTTCGATTCACGTTCGATACCCGTTTGATACACGTTCAGAGGGGTACGATTCACGTTCAGAGTGGTACGACTCACGTTCGATTCACGTTCGATACCCGTTCGATACATGATCAAAGAGATTTGTTCTAGTCGCTTGGTGTGTCCAAAGAAGAAGGGAAAGAAGATGCGTGTGAAGAAGGAGAGGATGGTCAGCGAAAATGAATGTGGAGAACAACAGCATCTTACTTTTGCAAAGCTACGCACTTCTCGATTTCATGATAAGATTTTAAATGCAAGAGCCTGGAGATGCAGCGTGACCAGTTGTCTTCAAATCTTTGACGGCAACAGTCTCTTTAAAGGCAATAGTTCCAACCAAAAATAATGGGAATATTCAGGATTGCGCCCGACGAGGACCAGGAGATGTGGGGGAATAATCAGGAGGTATGTACATAACAATGTTTTGTACGTTTTTTTTTTACGTTTAACACGTGAATATTATATCAAGGTTTCTATGTTCTAGGATTTGCAGGGAGCAGTCGGTGGTGGTGGTGGTGGTGAGGACAGCATCGAGGACTCCTCATCCTCCGACACCGATGACAACGATGACAGCGATGACAGCGACAACATCACTGCAGCCATTGATGGCTTGCTGGTAAGTGATATTGTGATAGGATATTGTGCGGAAAGTATTAATATTATATTTGCGTTTACATGTTTTAGACATGCTCCCGGATCTTGCTCGCGCCACCGCCAACGCAGCGCGGAGAGATTAATTTATATAGATTTTAATTTGTTTAGTTAATTTCATTTGTATATATTTTTTCTATTTTTACTATTTTTTTCTATTTTTTCTATTTTTTTCTATTTTTACTATTTTTTTCTATTTTTACTATTTATTCCGTGTTATTTTATAACATTTTATTATTATATTTTATTATTATATTCCTTTTTTATTATATTTCTATTTAGTTGTATATTTATATTTTTTTCTATAACAATATATATTTCTTAAACTTATATTATTTCTACATTTTATTTACCCGTCTTCCTTCTCCTTTCGCCACATAATTCTAACATTTGCAGACACTGCATAATTCTATTTCGTTCGAGCCTTCTTCGCGCCGTTGAATGACGTCATCGCACGCGGCTGCTCCAGAGGAGTCAAATTACGCACGATCGCGCGAGACGCTGCGACGCTAAGTATTGCTCTCTCTTTCCCTCCACGAATTTAGATTTTAATGTAATGCTCTCTCTTTCCTTCCTCCGAATACATGGTTTGTAAAATGCCGATCTTTCCCGACATTGTCTGAAACATCATCCGATAAAAATAAATTATTATTTCTCTGTGTTGGGGGGAAAATTCGATCACATATTGGTTTGGAAAAAATTTTTGGGGTTGGGCCAAGGTCATTTCCTCACTCGGCTAGGTATAAAAAATTTTCGGGCGTGGGTCAGGTCTGGAGAGGTCTCCGTGGCTGGCTATCGAAAGAAGAAAGAAGAAAGGATATGTATGGTTTGTAAGAAAGAGGAAGAAACAGTGAAACACGTGATTGAAGCATGTGAAGTAAGTGGAGAGAGTGGCAGCAATTGGAAAGAGGTAATTAGAGGAGAAGGGACAAACTTGGTTATTCTATAGGAGATAATAGGGAGAATGAAAAGATGGGAAGAACAGGAAAGTGATAAAAGATGATTATGCAACATAAAATAGATTAGGAAACACTTGTAAAATAAAAAAAATTTGTTAAGACACAGCAGGATACATTAGAAGGGTAGGACTTACACTGACACCATCACGGGAATGAAATGGAAAGAGTATATGATTGTTAAATTGTAACACAAAAGTGGGTAACAAATTAAATTATTATTATTATTATTATTATATTTTTTCTTTTTATAATGTATTTTTTATATTGAATTTTTATATTTTTATTTTTTAATTCATATTTTTATATTCATATATATATATATATTTTTTTTATTTTCTTTTATATTTTTATTGAGTTTTATATTGTATTGTATTTTATTATCTATTTTAATTGTATTTTTATATTTTTATATTTTTAATTTCATTTATATTCATTTATATTTATTTTTTTATATTGTATTGTATTTTATCTTATATTTTTATTGTATTTTTATATTTTTTCTTTTTTATATTATATTCTTTTATATTCTATTTTTATGTTTTTTTTCTTTTTATATTATATTTATTATTTTATTTTATTCTTTTTTATTATATTTCTTATTTAATTGTATTTTCTTTTATTTTATTTTATTTTATTTTTCAATTGTATTTTTATATTTTATTGGTGAAGAAGTGTGATCGAAAATAGAGCAGATAAGTATATACATCCAAGAACAAGAAAGAGAGATGAAAATAAAAGAGTCAAAGTTCCTAAGAGAATTAAGAGAGGTGGCAAGCAAATCAGGAGATAAGTCGAAATACTTATGAGGGAAGAAGAAAAAAAGGAGAGGAGAATTAGAATGGATAGGAAGATTCATACAGGGTAGTGAAACGAGGACATGTAAATATTGGATATCGAAAGATGAAAGGATATGTAGGCTTTGTAGGAAAGAGGAAGAAACAGTGAAACACGTGATTGAAGCATGTGAAGTAAGTGGAGAGAATGACAGCAATTGGAAAGAGGTAATTAGATGAGAAAGGATAAACTTGGCTATTCTACAGGAGATAATAGGGAGAAGGAAAAGATGGGAGGAAGAGGAAAGTGATAAAAGATGATTATGCAACATAAAATAGATTAGGAAACACTTGTAAAATAGAAAAATTGGTTAAGACACAGCAGGATACATTAGAAAGGTAGGACTTACACTGACACAATCACGGGAATGAAATGGAAAGAGTATATGATCGTTAAATTGTAACACGAATGTGGGCAATAAATTAAATTATTATTATTATTATTATTATTATTATTATTATATTTTTTTTATAATGCACTTTTATATTGAATTTTTATATTTTTTATTTTTTTTATTTTTCATTTTTTATATTCTATTTATATTCTATTTTTACAATTTTTATTTTTTATATTATATTTAATATTTAATTCTATTTTCTTTTATTATTATTTTATTTTCTTTTATTATATTATTTCTTTATATTGTATTTTTATATTGAATTGAGTTTTTATATTTTTATTTTTTTATTTCTTATTTTTATATTCTATTTATATTCTATTTATATTCTATTTTTATATTTTTTCTTTTTTATATTATATTTGATATTTAATTGTATTTTCTTTTTTTATTATTTTATTTTCTTTTATTATATTATTATATTCTTTTTATTATATTTCTTCTTTAATTGTATTTACTTTTATTTTATTATATTCTTTTTTATTATATTTCTTATTTAATTGTATTTTCTTTTATATTTATATTTATATTGTGTTGTATTTAGGAATTGGAAAGAGGTAATTAGAGGAGGAGGGAAAAACTTGGCTATTCTATGGGAGATAATAGGGAGAGGAAAACATGGGAAGAACAGGAAAGTGATAAAAGAATATTATACAACATAGAATAGATTAGGAAACACTTGTAAAATAGAAAATATTGTTAAGACACAGCAGGATACATTAGAAGGGTGGGACTTACACTGACACAATCATGAGAATGAAATGGAAAGATTATTTCATCGTTAAATTGTAACGCAAAAGTGGGCAATAAATTAAATTATTATTTTTATTATTATTATAATATTTTTGTCTTTTTTATATTGTATTTTTATATTCTATTTGTATGGAGAGAACTCAAAGATGTTGAGAATCGTGCGGTTTATTTAGAGATAAAGAATTGAGGCGATACAATAGATACGTAACACTTTTGGCGAATGTTGTTGAGATATTACTGTTCTGTGTAACTGAGCACTCGGTTCGGTCACGAGAGCGTGAGTGCGTATGAATGTAGACGAGGTGTTGTGTGGAAGAGTATGTATGTATGATGTCGCGAAAAGTAAATAGGAAGTCCATCAGCTGTTCGTGAATGTTCATGTTGTCTTGCGATTGATGTGAAGAAGAGAAAAAGAGAAGGAGAAAGAACGAGAGATTGAGAGACAGAGACAGACAGAGAGAGAGAGAGAGAGAGAGAGAGATAGACAGAGATGGTTCTGCTGATTCACTATTTATATTCTATTTTTATATTTCTATTGTTTAATTAATTGAACAATATGTAATCATTTTACAAATATTGCAATCTATTTGCTTGTCTGTCTCCCTCCTTCACTTGTCATCAATTTCTATCGACTCTGCATAATTCTTTCTATGATTCTCGCCTCCAATTCTAAAGACGATACTACGTAATAAGTCGCTGTATTTCAAACTGAATACAGTATCATTTTTATTTAATCTTAAGTCATGTGTAAGCTATGTGTATCCGCGGCTGTATCAAACTGCAGAAGATGTGAGGACAAACTTTAAAACTTTTGTTACTGTGTTGTAACAGGGCGACGCTGCCTGCGAAACATTACATACGCGTCGTGCTGCTAAAATAATATGTGATAGCGAATACTACGACGAGGATTATCTTGTAGATTGCGAACTGGTAGCATCTGTCATCAATGATATTTTAGCGGATGCTCGTAGGAAAAAAATGTTAAATTATATTTCATTTCTGTTTATATTTTTATATTCTTTTAATTGTAATTAAATTTCTTAAACATATTATTTCTCTATTTATTTATCCGTCTTCATCCTTCTCACCTCACCAATTTCTGCTGACACCACATAATTCTTTTTATGATTCGTGCGTTCGTTACGCCACCAAATGATGTAATCTTGCACGGCGGTCCCATCACGGGGGATTCAAATTACACGTGATCGCGCGATACGCTGCGATGTTAAGATTGAAAAACATTTTTAAAAATTGTTAGCTTTAGAGTGTGTTTGCTACATATTGGTTCGGTAGATCGGTGAGTGAGGGGATTAAAATTATTTTTTCTCTGCGTTGGGAAAAAAATGTCTGTTGATATGGAAAAGATTTTTTCTGCTGATGCCGCATAATTTTAAGATTCGACGTTTCTACATGTATTGTATTTTGTTCTTCACGCTGCCAAATGACGTCATCTAGCGCGGCTGCTCCTGAAGAGTCAGATTTCGCGAAATCTCGCGATACGCCGCGACGTTAAATCGGAACGCTTTGAAATACTGTTAGCTTTAGAATGCTCGCTACATAATGGTTTGGAAAAATATTTGGGGGTGGGCCAAGGTCATTCTCTCGCTCGGAAAAAATTTCCGGTGGTGGATCGGGGTTTAAAAAAGTTCTCGGGGGTCATTCACTCCCTCCGGTTAGGTCTAAAAGTTTTCGGCGGTGGGTCCGGTCTACGCGGCGGCTCGGCCTGGAGTGATCCCCTCCATCATCGCGGCTTCCCCCACTCCGCGGCTCGTGCGCGCGCAACCGACCTTCCACTCCCCGCAGGCCCCGCGCCCATGTTTCCCTCCGCCGCGCTCCCCCGCGCGCCCTCACTTCCCCCCGCCCCCGCGCTCCCCTCAGAGGACCTGCGTTGGAATCCCCTTAACCATACTACTCATGTGAGGTGCCACACGATTTGCCACATAGCCACCGTTTTTGTTCAAATGCTTTGTTCATGTCCTTGATATATTTTTTATAATTTTATCATTAACGTAAATATGCGTAGATCGCACGTAGGGAATAACTGAGGGAATGTGCCTTTGTTTGTAGCGGTCTTTGAATTTTTTTCTCCAATTTTTGTGTCTGAATGTTTTAATCTTTTAGCTACGTAACGCCACGCCCACGCCGGCTTCCGATTATATAATTTTTTGGAACGATACGCCATTATTGTGGCTTTTACATTCAGGTGGCGAAAAATCTCTCCGTACAGGGGTATAACGCCGTGGTCAAACCTGTCGTGGGTAAAATTATTGAAATTGAGACGGGTATAGGACCAGTCGACACATTGTTTGCAAACATCGTTACAGTAATCTGGGGTGCGCGTGGTAAACCGCCATAAAAGCGGAGCGCCCAGCTCGCTTACCTGAGGCGGAGGCATTCGCTTCACCACCTAATAACTGTTTGCGACTTTAATTTGAAAGGGACCATTCTAGAAATGAGCTGATTTTGTAGGTAGCACATCAAGGAACTGTTTCTGGTTATGTATAAAAACGGCAGAATACTAACATCCTCCATCAAACAGCTGCAGCGGTTTTCGGTAAAGAACGTTTCAAATCGCTTCGTCTGTTATTCGAACAAGGAAGTTCTGGGTTATTATTTTAAAACCACCGTCTATTTTACACAGAGACATAGAAAATAATTTTACTCGGCAATTAATATTTTTGTTTTAAAAGTACTTGCAAGTTTTACAATATTCAAGGGATGTCTAAGACTTCCCAGAACATCTTAATTCGAATAAAGATCGAAGCGAATTCCAAACTTTTGTCCGGAATTTGAAGAGAATCTCGAGGCATCGAGATCTCGCCCGAATTTTGCCAGCCTGTCCCGAAGCTCCGGTTTCCAAGTCCCCGGTGACCGAGTGCCACGAACCGCGCGATAGCCCAACTTCCGGTCTCGTTGTTGGTCGCGCGTTCCTGGAGTTCTTATCTCAACTGTGTCATTGAGAGTTTCTGGGACCAAAATTATTGTATTGCAATATCCTTCCAAAATGCTAATATTAATTAATTAAAACGAGGCATAAATTCTTTGGTAACTATAGTTAACAAAATGCGAGTTCGCAACAGATTTAGCATTTAAACTTTGACCGTTTTTTCATCGATGTTTTCAACGATGCATCTTTTAATTGAAAATATATGTAGTGCTTGTTCCTGATTTAACTACGTTTCCCGACGACGTACTAGTTTTAAAAAAAATCTCAAATTGAATGATTAATGGTGACCATGTGGGGAATTGTGAGCGATTTGTGTGGCAATGGCTGATACGTATGGAATCAGTTATGTTGGTTGAGCTATGTTTGTTTATCCTCGTTAAAGTTTTTGGAGGCCCTGAAAAGGGCCGTTGGATGCTGCTGGCCCTGAAACAGGGCCGATGATTAATAATTTATAAATGTTGTTGGAAGTGGCCGCCGTTATGCCTTAGGCAGACGCGTGTCCTCTTCACATTGTTCGCGAAGACTTGATCCAGCGTTTGCGGGGTAATCTTGGCGATCGAAGCGGTGATATTGTCCCGCAACTGTTCGATGGTGACCGGATTAGTGGTGTACACCTCGCCCTTTAGCTTACCCCACAAAAAAATCCGGGGGCGTCAGATCTGGCGATCGCTGCGGCCACAAACCCTCAGCAATTACTCTTTCGCCAAAAAATTCCTGTATCATCTCCATCGTTGATCGCGCTTTGTGTGCTGGCGCCCCGTCCTGTTGGAATCAGCATCCCCTTTCCTCGGGTTCTAAATGGGAAATAAACTGAAACACAATTTCCTGATACCTGCTTGCCGTGATGGTGGTGTCGAAGAAGAATGGCCCTACGATTCGCTTACGCGATATCGCACACCAGACACCAATCTTTGCGGAATGAAGGGGCTTCTCCCGGATTTCCCTCGAATTCTCTGTGCACCAGCACCTGCTGTTTTGGCTGTTAACCTGGCCGTCTAGGTGGAACCAGGCTTCGTCCGTGAAAAATAATCTGTCTGGAACAGAAACATCCTCTGCCTGCAGGAAATTAAGGAACCATTTGCAATACTTACGTCTTGCCGCATAATCCGGCTCCTTGAGCTCCTGAACCGTCTGCTGCCGATAAGGGTGCAAATACAGCTGTTGTGTTGCACGATGAGCGCTTCCATACGACAAAGCGCACTGTTGTCGCAGTTTCGCTAATGACGTATGAGGCGCTTCCTCGAAAACTTGCTGCACCTCAGCCAGCTTCTGGTTCGTCAACACAGTTGACTTCCGGTTGTGCTTCTTATTTTGCACGCCTCCACTCTCGCGCAATTTCCGTGATAAACGGCTAATGGTGCTCTTGTGCGGGATTGGAGAGTCCGGGTATTTATTCCGAAACGCCAATTGGGCTGCTACGTATGATCCCGTGCGCCAATAATTGTGCACGAGAAACGTTCGCTGCTCTACGGAATAGTACATTGCTACTTAATAGGTATGCAATGCTTTTTGGTAGTACTGAAAAGTACTGATTGTAGTGTTTTCTGTACAGTGTAACACTGAAGAATACTGATGGTCTGCGTTCATGTGTCGCTCCACGATGTGCTCTGCTTCTGTGCTGAATCAGTACTCGTTTTCATTTCGTAAAGTCCACCCTTTTATAGGAGTTTGTGTTTCCAAGCCCGAAGCCAATCACAACGCTAGCTAATTATCGAGACCCCTTGTTTCAGTTTATTTCCCTGTTGAGACCCGCGGAAAGGGGGTGCTGGTTCCAGCAAGACGGGGCACCAGCGCACAAAACGGTCAACGAGGCCGATGCTAGAATAGTCCAGTGAAATTAGGATCTGTCTTCGGAATAAATCCCAGCAAGCTACATTGTGTTTTAAACACATGTTTTAAACGATATGTCAAAAATCCTCATCGATCCGACCGCCGCTAAAAATTTTACAGAGGGTTGAAAAAAACATCGATTTTTTGCGAATATCTCGTTATCTAGCAGTTTTGCGACAAAAATAGTTATTATTAATTTGAATTTTTTTAAATAGTCATTAATTTAATTTTCAGGGGTCAATTTCATCCTCTTACAATGAACTTGGGCAACAAACAAAAAATTGCGTAATATACACCTATATTAACCTCTGCATATCTCCAAATTTTTAAAAATATTTGAATTATTGAGGGGGTGGGTCTTCGCTTGCAAGAAATAATACCCCTGAAAATCCGTTTATTTTTCGATTTTGTGTTATAACTCGAGAACCGTAAGAACTGTAAGACCTATAACTTACCAACTGATAGGCCTAATTAAAAGAAGTAACTTTTTCCTGAACACTTTTTTCTATATCCTACATTTCGCAAGTAATAATACCAAAAAAAAGTTTAGGGGTGAATTGCTCCCTCTTGGAGTGGATTTGGGCATCAAACGCAATTGCGTTGTACTCAGGAGGACTTCCCCTACATATTTTCAGAGTTTCATAATTTTTGGAATTTCCGGGTTGAAGATCTTCACTTGTCAAATGTATGGGGGTTGAAACGTGGTAACCCGACATACATCAAAATGGATTGTCTCGTAGGACCTTTTTTGTAGAGAATTTCCTAAGCTATAAATTGTATAATAACTATTTTTGTCGCAAAACTGCTAGATAACGAGATATTCGCAAAAAATCGATGTTTTTTTCAACCCTCTGTAAAATTTTTAGCGGCGGTCGGATCGATGAGGATTTTTGACATATCGTTTAAAACATGTGTTTAAAACACAATGTAGCTTGCTGGGATTTATTCCGAAGACAGATCCTAATTTCACTGGGCTATTCTAGCATCGGCCTCGTTGACCGTTTTGTGCGCTGGTGCCCCGTCTTGCTGGAACCAGCACCCCCTTTCCGCGGGTCTCAACAGGGAAATAAACTGAAACAAGGGGTCTCGATAATTAGCTAGCGTTGTGATTGGCTTCGGGCTTGGAAACACAAACTCCTATAAAAGGGTGGACTTTACGAAATGAAAACGAGTACTGATTCAGCACAGAAGCAGAGCACATCGTGGAGCGACACATGAACGCAGACCATCAGTATTCTTCAGTGTTACACTGTACAGAAAACACTACAATCAGTACTTTTCAGTACTACCAAAAAGCATTGCATACCTATTAAGTAGCAATGTACTATTCCGTAGAGCAGCGAACGTTTCTCGTGCACAATTATTGGCGCACGGGATCATACGTAGCAGCCCAATTGGCGTTTCGGAATAAATACCCGGACTCTCCAATCCCGCACAAGAGCACCATTAGCCGTTTATCACGGAAATTGCGCGAGAGTGGAGGCGTGCAAAATAAGAAGCACAACCGGAAGTCAACTGTGTTGACGAACCAGAAGCTGGCTGAGGTGCAGCAAGTTTTCGAGGAAGCGCCTCATACGTCATTAGCGAAACTGCGACAACAGTGCGCTTTGTCGTATGGAAGCGCTCATCGTGCAACACAACAGCTGCATTTGCACCCTTATCGGCAGCAGACGGTTCAGGAGCTCAAGGAGCCGGATTATGCGGCAAGACGTAAGTATTGCAAATGGTTCCTTAATTTCCTGCAGGCAGAGGATGTTTCTGTTCCAGACAGATTATTTTTCACGGACGAAGCCTGGTTCCACCTAGACGGCCAGGTTAACAGCCAAAACAGCAGGTGCTGGTGCACAGAGAATTCGAGGGAAATCCGGGAGAAGCCCCTTCATTCCGCAAAGATTGGTGTCTGGTGTGCGATATCGCGTAAGCGAATCGTAGGGCCATTCTTCTTCGACACCACCATCACGGCAAGCAGGTATCAGGAAATTGTGTTTCAGTTTATTTCCCATTTAGAACCCGAGGAAAGGGGATGCTGATTCCAACAGGACGGGGCGCCAGCACACAAAGCGCGATCAACGATGGAGATGATACAGGAATTTTTTGGCGAAAGAGTAATTGCTGAGGGTTTGTGGCCGCAGCGATCGCCAGATCTGACGCCCCCGGATTTTTTTGTGGGGTAAGCTAAAGGGCGAGGTGTACACCACTAATCCGGTCACCATCGAACAGTTGCGGGACAATATCACCGCTTCGATCGCCAAGATTACCCCGCAAACGCTGGATCAAGTCTTCGCGAACAATGTGAAGAGGACACGCGTCTGCCTAAGGCATAACGGCGGCCACTTCCAACAACATTTATAAATTATTAATCATCGGCCCTGTTTCAGGGCCAGCAGCATCCAACGGCCCTTTTCAGGGCCTCCAAAAACTTTAACGAGGATAAACAAACATAGCTCAACCAACATAACTGATTCCATACGTATCAGCCATTGCCACACAAATCGCTCACAATTCCCCACATGGTCACCATTAATCATTCAATTTGAGATTTTTTTTAAAACTAGTACGTCGTCGGGAAACGTAGTTAAATCAGGAACAAGCACTACATATATTTTCAATTAAAAGATGCATCGTTGAAAACATCGATGAAAAAACGGTCAAAGTTTAAATGCTAAATCTGTTGCGAACTCGCATTTTGTTAACTATAGTTACCAAAGAATTTATGCCTCGTTTTAATTAATTAATATTAGCATTTTGGAAGGATATTGCAATACAATAATTTTGGTCCCAGAAACTCTCAATGACACAGTTGAGTTAAGAACTCCAGGAACGCGCGACCAACAACGAGACCGGAAGTTGGGCTATCGCGCGGTTCGTGGCACTCGGTCACCGGGGACTTGGAAACCGGAGCTTCGGGACAGGCTGGCAAAATTCGGGCGAGATCTCGATGCCTCGAGATTCTCTTCAAATTCCGGACAAAAGTTTGGAATTCGCTTCGATCTTTATTCGAATTAAGATGTTCTGGGAAGTCTTAGACATCCCTTGAATATTGTAAAACTTGCAAGTACTTTTAAAACAAAAATATTAATTGCCGAGTAAAATTATTTTCTATGTCTCTGTGTAAAATAGACGGTGGTTTTAAAATAATAACCCAGAACTTCCTTGTTCGAATAACAGACGAAGCGATTTGAAACGTTCTTTACCGAAAACCGCTGCAGCTGTTTGATGGAGGATGTTAGTATTCTGCCGTTTTTATACATAACCAGAAACAGTTCCTTGATGTGCTACCTACAAAATCAGCTCATTTCTAGAATGGTCCCTTTCAAATTAAAGTCGCAAACAGTTATTAGGTGGTGAAGCGAATGCCTCCGCCTCAGGTAAGCGAGCTGGGCGCTCCGCTTTTATGGCGGTTTACCACGCGCACCCCAGATTACTGTAACGATGTTTGCAAACAATGTGTCGACTGGTCCTATACCCGTCTCAATTTCAATAATTTTACCCACGACAGGTTTGACCACGGCGTTATACCCCTGTACGGAGAGATTTTTCGCCACCTGAATGTAAAAGCCACAATAATGGCGTATCGTTCCAAAAAATTATATAATCGGAAGCCGGCGTGGGCGTGGCGTTACGTAGCTAAAAGATTAAAACATTCAGACACAAAAATTGGAGAAAAAAATTCAAAGACCGCTACAAACAAAGGCACATTCCCTCAGTTACTCCCTACGTGCGATCTACGCATATTTACGTTAATGATAAAATTATAAAAAATATATCAAGGACATGAACAAAGCATTTGAACAAAAACGGTGGCTATGTGGCAAATCGTGTGGCACCTCACATGTTCAAATTTTTCCCCAAAACAATTATGCAAGAATCAGTTTCCACTTCGATCCTCTATTCATGTTATTATTATTTGAAGACGTTCGCGCTGGGACGACCCCCCTCGATCGGTGACGCGCCGGTTCCGAACGTGGCCGAACACCGAGCGCGAACGAACCGGGCAACGGGTGTCTGCCCGCCAGTGATGCCAGAATCGTGGGACGTGGGACAGAACGCTTACCCCCACTATGACCTACCATCGTCTCCCACTATGGCCTACCGTCGTCCCCCACTTTCTTTCCATCGCACTGCACACAAGCATATCCCTACCCTTGTCCGTGTGCACGGCAGCCCAACAAGCAGCTCACACGGACAGGAGTAAATATATGCTTGTGTGCAGTGCGGTGGGAAGAAAGTGGGGGACGACGGTAGGCCATAGTGGGAGACGACGGTAGGTCATAGTGGGGGTAAGCGTTCTGTCCCACGTCCCACGATTCTGGCATCACTGCTGCCCGCCACGAGGCCCGAGTGTGACCGAAGTTCGACTTTCAAACGGAGACACACTTCTCGAAGCCATTTCTCGCACCGGCCCGGCGTTCTGAGCTGCTAGCGACCGCTGGAAAGCGGTGATGCCCGAGCTTCGAGAATTTTAAGATGGTCCCTTTCACAGTAACGTCGGAAAGAGCTAGGTATTGGGAATTTCCCGGCTCAGGTAAGCGAGCCGCGCGCTCCGCTTTTATGACCGGTTTACCTCTCGCACCCCAGACTACTGTAACGAGGTTTGAAAACAATGTCCCGACTGGTCTCGTACCCGTCTCAATTTCAATAATTTTAGCTACTACAGGGTTGGCTTGATTTTTCGCCACCTGTGTGTGAAAGCCACGATAATGGCGTATCGTTCCAAAATATGATATTAACGTAAGTCACCCCATAGTGGGGTACACCGGGCTCAAGAATATGGTTCCAAGTTGGAATACGTTATTGCTACTGCCTCAATTTCGAAAAGAATGTGGGTTAGTCCGTTGTTTGCTCTCGCTGTCTCAATTAACGATATTACGCATAAAATTAGTTTGCCGGATTGAAAGCCCGTGTCGTTAAAAGTAGTCCGATTTAATGTTTTTTGTCAATTTAATCAGGAGAATGCAAGCAATCCCTTGCTGCCACTTTCATATTGATGCGGTGAAAAATAAAGAAATTCCTTTTGTGCGTAATCGATGACACATCGCCGAGCAACCTCGCGCTGCAGATTTGACGGGTGAACGATACAATGTCGCTCGACTCGAGGAACCGACGGCTTCGATCAGAGGCGCTCGAGACTCACCCAGCTTTAAATAACGTTCGGAAATAAATATAAATGGAAGGGAGAACATTATTCAAAGCTTCGGATGAATTCGCGTCGAATGAAAACATTATTTACGGCGTTTCGAATAATAAATAACTCCGGGTTATTTATATTTGATGAGTTTCGAATAAAATTTCTGCCTTTTATTCGAAACCAATTTTTTTGTAAAATAATTTTTTGCCCATCTCTGGTTCCAACTATCACTAATGTAGGATGGGGAAGGTATCCTTCCATGCGGCCGCCTGGTCTAGTGAAAAGGCGCGGGCTGGATGCGCGGGATTATTATGTAGTCCCCTCTTCGAAGTGACAGAAAACATAACCTACATGCTACATGACAATAAATGTTTATTGGCTATTTCATTCTTCTACGCTACATTTGTCAACTATGTATGACTTAACATCCTTCCAAAATATTATTATTACGCCGCACCATTATCTTTAGGAAATCAGGTATAGCTTATAGGTTATGTTTTCTGTCACTTCGAGGACAGAAAATCCTCTCCTCGAGGACAGAAAATCCTCTCCTCGAAGTGACAGAAAACATAACCTACATGCTACATGATAATAAATGTTTAATGGCTATGTCGTTCTTCTACGCTACATTTGTCAACTATGTATGACTTAATATTCTTCCAAAATATTATTATTACGTCGCAACAGTATCTTTATGAAATCAGGTATAGCATAAAGGTTATGTTTTCTGTCACTTCGAGGAGAGGACCTCACAATAATCACGCGCATCCAACCTGCGCATTTTCATGTATCATTCCAAAAGATGACATGAACGGAAGCCACTACAGGCGTCGCGTATAATAGCTAAAGGGTTAAAACATTCAGACACAAAAATTGTAGAAAAAATTCAAAGAATGCTAGGAGAAACAGCGACACATCCCATTAGTTACTCCCTAGTTCCGATCTGTGCATGCACTACATTGAGGATAAAATCGCAAAAAAGGAAACCAAAGCATTACATTCTGAGGCTGCGGAACTAATACATAATTGAATAAAAATTTAATTCCTCAATTTGTAAAAGTAATGATACAGAGACAACTAGCCTATTGTTTATCGGCGCCATGAATTTTAAAAGAGCATTATAAAAGTATTTAAATAACCAGTTTGCAAAAGCTTTTCGCAACAATTATGGTTAAATAATTGAAAAAAGAAAAATGAAGTAAACATAAAATTTGGTAAAGTTTCGATCATTAGAAGGGGATAATTTGTCCACATTTTATGGCGCAAATTGCATTCCGATATCTTTTGTAATTCAAAAGTTTTGCGAAAAATGACCCAAATTTATCAACCCGGGCCACTAACGCGTCAGCGTGGTCTAATACCGCTGCTGGACCATTGCATACGTAGATAACGGGTTCGGCGCGGTCGCACTCTTAAAATGGCTATCGTTCTCTTACCCGTCTGTTACGTCAAATTTAATATTCTCTGGCGAAAACCAAAAGCACCGTCTACTGGCATCTAAAAGACACTATACATACTTCTATCATTGGCTCATAGATGGCGGAAGTATCGGCGTGTGGTTGTAGTGGAATGCGTCCGTGAGGCGGTGTTGCCAAATTTCAGGGTTCGCGCGCGCGTAGGTTGCAGTCTTAACGGATGACCCTGTATATCAGTCGGCAGGATGAGGGTAGTGTCACGTAGTGGGGGTGGGGAGGATTCCTTGTAGCCTACAGGTATTAAGGACACTGGCTGGACACGCGGCTGTTATCGCAGAACCATCCACGGGGACGCACGCTAGTTTTCACAATTTCAAATTTTTAATACATACATTTTTCTTTTATTTAGTTAGTCTGTAGTTTATTCGTAGTTTATCATTCTAATGCATACTTAGTTCTAGTATTTTTATATTTTTTTTTTATATTATTCGTATACTATTTTTATAATATTTTTATAGTATTTTTATCGCGTGCTTTTTTTCATTATTATTGTGTAGTTTTCTTATTCTTATTGTGTGCTTTTTTATTATCGTGTGATTTTTCTATTCTTATTGTGTGCTTTTTTATTATTGTGTGATTTTTGTATTCTTATTGTGTGCTTTTTTATTATTGTGTGATTTTTGTATTCTTATTGTGTGCTTTTTTATTATTGTGTGATTTTTGTATTCTTATTGTGTGCTTTTTTATTATTGTGTGATTTTTGTATTCTTATTGTGTGCTTTTTTATTATTGTGTGATTTTTGTATTCTTATTGTGTGCTTTTTTATTATTGTGTGATTTTTGTATTCTTATTGTGTGCTTTTTTATTATTGTTTTTTTTATTATTAGTATTAGTGTACGTATTGAAAGTTAGTTTAGTGTATTTCTTCGGCGTGTGGATGCGTATTCTGCAGGTAACTTCTATATCTCCAAATATCTCTAAATCTATTACATATTATTGAAGCAAGTGTCGCCTTTTATTTTTTCTTCATTCAATGTATAGTGCGCGTCACTATTTTTCGCCGATCCATCACGCGAAAAGTTAAAAGAGATTCGTGTAAAGTAAATAGTATATCATCTGATACATAGATAGCATTGTTGTAAATTATCAGTTATAATTTAGAAGAAGATGGCGTATTATTTCAAATTTAAGAATGATTAAACAAGTGTCAATTCAAAGCGACATATTTTTTGCCGATAATTTCCTATTCAATAGCCATCTGGTCTCGTATCATTTAATAGCCGTTTCTTATAGATTTTTGTGGGTTGAAAACGAATGTGCAAACTGTTTGTCGCGATCACCTCCCGTTTTTGAGAAATCCGATTTTGAAAAAAAATGCAAATCTTCATTTTTGAATATCTTTTGTTTTGAAACAGTAATAGTTATTCGTTTGCTTGTGACATCAAATTATTCTATGAACACTCCCGAATACAACGATATAAGTTATTATGGCATTATCAACAATTAAATATATTTAAACAACGATCAAAGGGAAAAGAGCACCCGTAATGCAGAAATTTTTCAGAAATCTTTCAATATATTTAAAAAACTAAGAGTCTAGGAGAAAATCTGACTACTCCATATGATGCAGCAGACATTTTTTCTCCGGTGAACATGAACAACAATTGTATGTCACGTTTTGTTTTCATTACAGAAACGAAATAGTTTAGCAAAACGTTCAGTGCCGACTATTACGCTGTGCGACAATGGGTACCTAATACAATCTTCTAATTCCCTTTACGCTACTTTGCGCTCAATTTCGTCATATTATTTCTGTTGACGTTATTTTCTGTCCCAGGCGTTTTGTGTCAAAAATCGTGTTGTTTCACAAATTCCCTTGTTAAAAATGCCTCTTCTTCCGTAATACTTTATGTACAAATTCCATCTTGCAGCGATGTGGTTGCCAGCATCTGCCCTTGTGAAATAGTAACAATACATTTTTCACATTTTCCTTACGCTTTATTTGCAGTAATTGCGTTTTGGATGTGTCCACAATTCAGCTTCCTTACCTCGAGAATTATTATGTTCGCTTTCGTATTAGACCGTTCCTTCGACGCAACCCCGCAGGTTCTCGCTTTATAAATACGCTTACACAGCAAGGTCTAAAGATTTCGAACTGCCGTAATTTTCACGGCCAATTACCTTGTCCTTAGAGGGATTCTTTATCGTAAGCAGTCCCGACAACGCTTAGGGGTTATATTTGCACGTCTTTGTACTTGAAATTATGTATAATTCTTAATACTCTATTCAAATCGACTAAATGTAGATTATTGTAACGATTATTGCTGAAGTTTACCGATCATTGCCGAATGGGCATTTAAATTGGTTGTCTAGTGATTTCCCTAGTTTATTTCTGTCCTCGTCGAGTGACGCCTCGTATTATATCTCCTGTTGCGATATCCGTTGGTGTGAATCCGTGTATTCAATGAAGTTAGCCATAAGACATAGGGATATCAAGGTTTGATGTGAGAGCGAAATTCAAAATCCTTTATAGAGAAAGATTTATTGTAGGCATGCGGGTTCGAAACGAGCAGAGGATGTTTGAACTCAGAAGGCGCACGAGAGCCTTGGATTGCATTCAGTAATTTTAAAAACTACAGTTAGGCCAGGCGAGGATAATAAATAGCTTAACTTTCCCTTTCACATCTGCGTGTCAAATTTCGTCGAGCGGGCAGCTGCTCGTCTCGTAAAATCACTTAAAACTCTGTCCTCCCTTTTTCTATAATTGCCGATGTCCTGTTAGGGTAAAAACTCGGCTCGGGAAAAACTGAAAGTCATAAATCCATAAACTTTGCGCCGGCGACGTCGTCTTGACCCCAAGGGTTGCGCTTACCTACCTGTCAGAAATGTATGTACTGTACGCAGCCTATGTAAAAGTATGTAAACGGAAAGCGTGCCTCAACCACCAGCAGAGACGGGAGGGAAACGCGAAGGAAGGGCCAAGGACGGAGAGATGGCTGAAGGACAACCCCCTAACGAAGCTTGAGGGACAACACCACCTTGATTGGATGAAAGGATCCAGGGAAGGAGTCGGAAGAACGCGCCGAAATTGGAGGAGTAGGGCGCTCGGAGGTGACAAGCGAGAAGTTCGGTTGTACGAAGACACATCAATCTTGTCAGCAGACTAGAAAACAGTCTTGTTTTTTTGTAACAATATACGTATAATTCAAATTTTACCTTGTCGAATCTTTTAAAATTCCCGCACTATTTCGCGAGCAAAGTGCGTTAGCGCTCCACGGGCACAAACCTGTGTTTCATTTGGAACTCCTGAGTAAATCGCGCAACACTCCTCTTTGCACTGACGAGTGACGACTGACGAGGGCGCGAGATATAAAATATATATGTGTTTAATGTTTGCAGCAGAATTCTCTAACAAAAATAATTTTGGTTTTTAGACGAAATAGTATCCCCCAGGATCAGCTGTGGGATCCAGGAGGGGAGTTTTTCTCCAACCAACATTGAAATTGGTAAGTCAATATATGTGTATAAAGATAATTCTATTCTATCCCGGGTCAGGCATAATAGCAGTTGCGCTGAGTCTCCCCCATTCCGCGACCTGCGATACGGTTTCTACCTCGGTATATAATGTTTAAACATGGAATAAAGACGATTATTATTATTATTATTATTATTAGATAATTGGAAAGTTACAGTGAAAAAAAATAAGATGTAATAAATAATTTTCAGATAACATAGATGCAGGCCCCAGTGGCAGCGGCAGCAACAACAACAGCAACAACGACGCTAATGATGGCGATTTAAAAACACTACTAGATAAAGCCAATACAATAATATCCCAAAACAATTTACTGCGGACGTTGCTGCTAGAAACTATGGAGCGGGTGAAAACCCTTGAGAATAAAATGGAAAAGACAACAGCACCAGCGCCGACAGAAAAACCGTCGTTTTTCATCAAATTTTCATATTTGGAATTTCCATTAAATTTGGCGGAAAAGCTGAAAGAATTGGAGGAAATTTTAAGACAAGAGACCAATTTCCAACATGCTGTATGTAAAATATCATCATAAATATGACGACAAAATTGATACTTTGATACAAAATTGTACTTAAGTCGTTAATGTTTGATAATTTCTTAATTATAGGTGAACGAATTCACAAAGTTTGGAGGTTCGGACACCTATGATTTTATAAAAAGGGCGAGAGGATTCGTTTTAAGTAACGACCTTACAGTAAAGTATAGTTGGCTCGGGAGAAAAAGTAAAGAGGCCTTCTCCAAGTTGAAGTTGGCCTCATTCGTAATATGTAATTATCACCCAAATTTCACCATAGCTAATATTGATTAATATAGAATTGAATGTAATATCTTATTGAAAATCTTGTTTAAGGTGCCGCAGAAAAGGCCAAGGTGGCCGAAAATAAAAAAAAAGTGAGAGCGCAATACAATCATGGCTGAAGCGGCCATCGGACAGGATGTTGGCGGCACGAAAGCAAAATTAATCCCGGTGCGGCCTGGGAGTAGGGACCGTAGTTACTACCATTATTTTTTTGGGGGGGAGGGGGGGGGTGGTGGTGCGAATTCTGAGGAAACCACCGGGTCAAAGAGGAGATATAATAAAAGGCGTCACTCCGGGCGGAATCTTTGAAGTTCTTACTTTACCTTGGCATTTAAATTAGTTGTCTATTCGAGCGGGATATTCAAATCGACTAAATGTACCTTACCGCAGTTGGCTGATTATTGCCGAAGTTTACCGATCATTGCCGAGTGGGCATTTAAATTAGTTGTCTAGTGATTTCCCTAGTGTATTTCTGTCCTTGTTGAGTGACGCCTCTTATTATATCTCCTCTTTGACCGGGTGTCGTATATATCATTAAATACTAAGAGAATAGCAGCATTAGAAACTTTGGCCACACGGCCTACCTTCCTCCTTATCTGTTTACGTTAGATTAGACCATGCTACGATTTTCTTGCTGTTAATCGTTGAATATAGTTCATAAGACCATGTGATGTTCTCACACGCGCGGTTTAACGCCTATACCGATACGAATACGATACACGACTGTAAACTCGTAATTCCTAGAGCACGACCGAGCCTGTTTAGAGTAATTTTATTATTACTATGTGCGCTTTTTTATCAAACTGTTAACCGTTGAATATAGTTCATAAGACCATGTAGTGTTCTCTCACGCGCGGCTCAACGCCTATACCAATACGAATACGATACACGACTGTAAACTAGTAATTCCTAGAGCACGACCAAGCCTGTTTAGAGTAATTTTATTATTACTATTTGCGCTTTTTTTTATCAAACTGATAGCTCATTATTTCGCAAGATCTAATAACGAAAACTTGTACTTTTTTCTGCGATATGTATAAGATTAAAAACGTATTTTTAGTTTAACAATTTATAAATATTTGTTAGAAAATATACATTGAAATATTAATCTAAATAGCCAAAACTTTGATACTACTTCTTGTATATAAGTATAGTATAAATATAGCTCTTAAATATTTGTAAATACACGATCGAATGATATATTTTACAAAGCAAGACATGTAATAATAGTAATGATAAAAAAAATATATACGTGTCGAATTGAGAACCTAATTCTTTTTTTGTCTGTTAATAAAAATAACTGTAATCAAATTTTAAATAAATAAATGTAGTAAATAGAAATGAATTTTTAATAATTTTGATTCCGTTTTGACAACCCTTTGTTTCATCAAATTTATATTATAATTAATCGGTATCGATAACTATCTTAAATACGCCCTACTTGCGGTTTTTAAAGAGCTGCATTTGACCTAATTTATCGACAAATAGGTCTTAATTACGTCTTTTGAACACCTGCTTCAGTCCTAATCCATGCGCTTAAAAGACGTCCCCGGGACCACTGTTTTGGTAACATTCGTCATTCAGAGGACGTACGTAAACCGTTCGTGGGACATTCGGGACGTCCCCGGGACGTCCGGTACGGCTGGGACGAACGTCCCCGGGACGTTTTGGGGACGATTGTGTGCTGTGTGGGAGAATACTTAAAGTTGAATTTTGAATAATTTCAACCCATATATCGTAGCGTTTCCTGCTTTGCGTGGGTTTGGAAACCGGTGTCGCGTAGAGTGCGTATCCAAACACCCAGGGACAGCACATAAGCGATTGTTCCTTCCCATCTTGTACCTTTAACTAATAATGTAACGCGTCCTCAATAACCCAGATAGCACAACGTCTGGTAAAGTCTTAAAGACGTCCAAAAAGCGTCTTAAAGACATCTCAGAGACGTCTTGTTACAAATCAAGACGTACAGACCTAAAATGGACATAAACTAGACGTCTCTAAGACGAGGTGTGCTGTATGGGAACTATACTCGAGCTCATTTTAGAAGGAACTTATTTCGCGCATGTTGAATGAGCTCATTGGTTCCAAGAGAGCATTTGTTTGATGTATAGCCAATAGTAGCTTGTTTCGGCGCCAACATGCGCAGAACCGATCTAAACTCGTCGGTCGACAAGTTCCTTCTAAAATGAGCTCGAGTATATACGATTCAATTACTTTCTTTCTTAATCGTTTATTTCTTACCTCTCGATACGATGCTTTTCTGCACTTTCCTAAGCTTTTCTAAGCTTTTCTAAGCTTTCCGATGTACGGTTATGTACTGACCGCTATAGTGGCGTTGATTATGTTCTACTCTCGCCACAAAATAATCTCATCAGCGCCATCTGTTACCAAATTCTTTCAACTTTATTGATCCTAGCGCCTCTGACGAAATGTGCCCCTAACTAAATTTTGCCAACAAATATATATGGGAAGTGCCCACCCCTGTTGTGCTGTGTGCAAACCACGGTGTAATAGACAGGTGTTCCGACTCTGTACCTTTTACCCCAGCGATTTTGTGTGCCGGTTTCTGTTTAATTCCCCTGGCCGTCGCGAGAGGCGTCGTGACTTAGAAGGCATATACATATGTATTAATGAGACTATACACGGAAAGACCTCAGCACCGTTCCCACCGGTGCTCGAAAAATAAGCACCGTCCGGAACGGTGCCGAGCACCGTAAAATCCGGTGCTGGCCCCATTCAATGCGGTGCTTAAAACCAAACGCATTCAGAATCTGTGGTTGGTGCAAATATCGGTGCTGGGCACCGTTCACAACGGTGTTCCTGATGAACGCGCACTGAAATCATCGATGCATTGCTATCTTCCATCTTTGTTTTCCATAAGTATTCGCCATTCGTCGTTGTTTTCGATACGCGCATGGTACACGGGATAAGGTCTGCACTGTTGAGTTCGTGTATGAAAATTAATGGATCTATCTGGCTGGCTTATTAATTAATAGTTCAATTAATAAACTAAGAATAAGCCACATTATAATCTGGCTAACAAACAGTTCCGAATATGCTTTTAACAAATGTGAACTTCAAATGCAAATGTAACCTATATTCATATCATTTTATTTAAACTTTGAATGTTATAATAATTTACGAGGTCTATCCATATACGCATATGCACGCATACACTTTCTTGAATACCCAGTATACCGTGATGCATACCTAAGTACATTTATTAATCTTTAGTAATCATTTATATTTCTACTAGGTAAATAATGTAGTTGTTGTTGTTTTGAAATATATAAGGCAGTATGTTAATTAATTTATTACGTTTTTATTTACAACAAAATATTGTTATCTACAATCGATGTCTTGTAGCAATGAATGTGATTCCTTTTTTTTTTGTAAATTGTGCATGGTGTTTTTACTGATATAGATTCGTAACTAATTATTAGTTTCTTTTCCATATCTGCAACGACGCTGTATGCTGTTGCGTGGCCGGCTGGCTCCTCAGGATTCTTCTTAGGGAATTCTGCGGGGTTCGCTAAAGCGTTCAGCACCTTGGACGCGGATTTATTTGAGGAATAAATATAATGAAAATAATAACAAGAACTGAATAAAACGATTTGAACACAATAAAACTATAACTTTAATCAACTCAATAAACAATTGGAAACACAAAATGAGTTTTGAAGAGGATTTCAATTATGCGACCGTTTGCTTTCGCTCTCGGGGCTCGAGTGACGCTTCCCAAGAGAACGCTCTTACAACCGTTTTTCATTTTTACAAAATGTCCTTAACAACTAAGCCAAACAAACTAAATTCCTCTAGGCCGATTTTGAGAATCAAGCGTTTAACTACATAGCCCTGGAATTTCACCTAGGAGAAAGGATCAAAGTGTGGTTCATTTATTCAAACACCCGTTTCCATGGAGGTATCGATTAATTTATAATCTTGAAGTCCTCTCATTAAAGGATCTCTAACTATTTTCAAACACCTCGGCCTTGTGCGAACTTCACTTTGTCTCCCTTTCCCATTACATTCAGGTGATTCAATCCGAACTCGGCGCTTCCGAAGCTTATACTACACGCCGCCAGATGGGAGTCGCAATACTTCCCTCCTTATACAAAAGGTGTTTTCCAATGGGAACACCTTTCCAATTATACATTTATAATAAATTCTGCCTGCGCCCCTTATATAAGATGTTAGTATCGCTTAATTAGCATTCATTTCTAATATGACAACTGAATAATTACTTTTATGTAAATAAACATCTCTCAGTGAAGTATTCCTGAGCCTCCCCTCCTCGCTCTCCCCACAGTAGCCAAGCTACTCGGTCCACCCGGCTCCCGCGAAGATTGCGAGTCGAAAGATGCTACAGGTTGCCTACTTATCACAATTGTTTATAATGGATTACAAGTTTGTCTTCGTAGCATAACATCTACATTTCAAAATTACAAGATTCTGGTCCGTGAACCGAATAAAGCAACGTAGCTTAACACATACTGTACATGCTAATGACAAAGTGGTATCAACAATGATACGACAACAAGGTAGACTATGGAGAATCTAGTCTTATGCATGCTAGTTTCAACTTGTTCGTATGAACTATCTTAGTTTTACCAACTCCTATGGCTATTTCTGCGTTTAAATCATCGAACATCCTAACAATTTTGTAAGGTCCCAACCAGCTAGAATCAAATTTCTAAGTTCTTGGTTCTTTATATAGATATATATCGTCACCTACAGAGAATTTACAGGAATTGACTCTTTTGTCATAATCTAATTTGCTTTTCTGTTTTGCCCTTTCTAGATTTGCCGCTGCTATAGCTTGTGTAGTACTTATTTTTTAATACAACTCATCCAAATGGTTAACAAAGGTTCGCGGAATTACTTGGTTCATGAACTCTGAGGGAATAATCGCCTTTACCCCAAACACAAGCTCGTGAGGAGTGAAACCAGTAGCTTCATGGACAGACGTGTTGTAAGAAAACATGCCAAAACGAATCCAGTCGTCCCAGTCGGTCTTAGTACAGTAATGTTTCAGGTAATCAGTAAATACGCGATGCGCCGGTTCAAGAGATCCCAGTGATTGTGGGTGAAACGCAGTTGAGGTAATTCTTTGTATTTTAAATATTTTACAAAAGGTTTTCATAATGTTGCTAACAAAATTACTCCCCTGGTCGGTTTGAATTGTTCGAGGGCACCCAAATCTACTGATGAATTGTTCAGCCAGAGCTAAGCCTACGGATACAGAGTCAATATTAACAAGTGGGATCGCGTCGGAGTACTTAGTAAGATTATCTTGAAGTGTTAACAAATACCGATTACCCTTCTTTGTTAATGGCAAAGGCCCCACAATGTCCATCTGTACCTTTTCAAATGCCTTTTTAGGAGTGTCAGTTATTCGCATTGGCTGTCTGGTCTTAGAGGAAAGGATTTTGTTCATCTGGCAACTTGGACATGAACGGACGAAATTCTTTATTTCCTCTCCCATGCGTGGCCAGTAGAAATCTTCTCTGATTCTATCAAAAAACTTACGGATACCTTGATGACCCCCGACGACGGATTCATGAAATTCTTTAATAATAAGAGGCCTCCTAGATGGAAGGGGAATTATAACCTCGCCTGTGCAAACGGTAATTGTATACTCGGAACTATTTAATTCTTCTTTTAAAAGGTGCTCAATGTAGTCCCAACAAATAGGCTCGACATTATTATTGTATTTAGAGATGCTAATTGTCTTTACATTCAGGGTATCCATAAGGTGTTTAAGTGAAATTATTGAGGATTTAAGATGGACATGGTTTACCGGTCCTACTGCGCATGATTTTATGAAAAGATGAAAAGTAAGGGGTTTTGTATCAGGGAAGACCATTGTTTCCCCGACATTGGGGTTATGTGGTCTAAGTTGTTCGAGGGAGAATTTATCATTTTCTAACAAATCTTTAGTGGTTTGTGATTGAACTTCGTGGTCGAGAGAAAAGAAATGAATAAAGTTATCTTTGCGCATGTAGAGATAATCTTTGGAATAGATAATATTAGGAGGAAAAGAATGATGAATGATTGGTGTTACTGAGGTAGTCTTTGTCATTAAGACTCTAAGGTTACTCTCTTTGTTTAGGTCACTGTTTCCTGAGGCCACATCAACGGAGGATCGTGTCCCATCAACTGCGCGCTTGGTCACAAATAAAGTCCGGCATCTTTCAGCCTCAAAATTTGGCGCGTCAGCCCCTAACCAGACACAAGCCGCGGACCGCAGGGCAAGGCCCTGGACGGGGTGCTTTTTGTCAAAGCCTATCCGATGTTCCAGGTCGGGTGAGCCTGGGTCCTGAGGTACGTAGGCAGCCTCTGGCGGATTCTGTGGCGGGGTGCCTTCAAGGTCGGCCTCTCTGATGTCCAACAAACTACCGGGCCGGAGCACATCCTCACGATCCCTCGAAAGCGATCTTCCCAACACTACATTTCTAACGGGAGATTCACTCGTCTCAGCTATTCCCATCGTAAGGTGAGTGTCTCTGTTATTTGAACCATCATCAGAGTGATCAATCCCGACTAAGACCTCAGGTTGACCGTTGCTTTCTTTAGCATGGGTAAGAAAAATGGTAGCAATTATCATTTCGTTATTTTCCCATGTCCTATTACAGTCCGTATCCTCCACCCTTCCAGAGTCTACAAGTGGCACGTCGTCGGCGCCCACGACTACCCCTTGCAAACGCCTAAAGGATGAAGTATCAGTGCAGTCCGTTGTGGTACAGTTAAATGGATGGTTCGAGACTGATGAAGAAGGTTGATGTTGCGGCCGCTAGCAACGCGCCGCGCCGCGCGATTCGAACGGGTGCCCGCCGACTCATCACAACAGCTGATGAGCCGGCCGCGGCACCTGTGTAACGTTTTTGACCGCTACTGATCTTCGCGGAACGCTCGCCCGGCGACCGTTAGTTCCGAGAACAACACCGTCGTGACAAGACGAGTCTTTTTCTTTTGTTCTCGCAATCAGTGTCCATTGCGCCCGTCTGTATTGCGTGTATTCGTCCATCGACCCATAGTCAAATCGCGCCCACGCGCCTCTCCGTATTCTGTCTGTCGGTCAGTGCATAGTCCACGTGTAATTGTGATCTGTGTTGTGACGTCGGTGATTTCACCAACGAACATTAATATAGGCCTTGTTACGTCCACGCAACTGTGTTTTTAAAACCCGTCCTCTCCTCGAACGAGCTGCCCCAACGCCGGCAATTTAAATCTGCCCGTGGCGGAAACAAAGGAATTTTATTAATATTGATACAGTCCGGAGGGTTACGGGACAATGCATCCGCATTCGAATTTACTTTCCCTGGTTTGTATACTATGTTATAGTCGTATTCATTTAATTTAATCCGCCACCTCATGATGCGAGAAATAGGGTCCTTTATGTTATGAAGCCAGACCAATGGTCGATGATCGGTTACTAACGTGAATTGTTGACCATACAGATAAGGTCGAAAATGATTAGCGGCGTAGATAACGGCAAGTAATTCCTTCTCAATGGTGGAATAATTGATTTCTGCACTGTTAAGCGTTCTCGACGCGTACGCAATAGGAAGGTCTTTACCTATTTGGCCCTGGCTCAACACAGCTCCCACAGCATAATTTGAAGCATCAGTAGTTACAAGGAAGGGTCGTTTGAAATCCGGAAATTGTAATAATGGTTCGGAACAAATTCTATCGCGTAGATTTTCGAAGGCAGATTGAACATTGCTGTCCCAAATAAAGGGGACACCCGCTTTCAAGAATCGCGTTAAAGGTTTGGCGTTTTTCGCCACAGCAGGAATAAATCGTTTGTAATAGCCAACCAGGCCCAAAAATTGTTTTATATTCTTTTTTGTTTTAGGGATGGGAAAGGATTTCACGGCTTTGATCTTCCCGGGGTCTGGTTTCACTCCATCACTAGAAATGCTATGACCTAAGTAAGTAATTTCGCGTCGTAAGAATCGGCATTTCTCAGGCTGTAATGTTAACCCTGCATTCTGTAACCGGCCTAGTAATCTCCTTAACTTTCGAGAATGTTCTTCTATTGAATCGGCATATAGGACAATGTCGCCCATATACACAAACAGCTCGACTCCCTGTAGACCCGATAGGACTAAGTCCATGCATCGCTGGAAAGTGGCCGGGGCATTTTTTAGGCCGAAATGCATTTTGTTAAATTCATAATGACCGTGGAGAGTCGAGAAAGCGGTTTTTTGCTTAGATTTGGGGTCCATAGAGATTTGATGGAAACCGGAAACCAAATCAAGGGTACTAAAATATTTCGCTGCTCCGAGTTGGTCTAATATCTCTGTTATATTAGGACGTGGGTAGGCATCGCTAACTGTTTTTTCATTCAACAGGCGGTAATCTATGACCATGCGCCAACGTGGCACATCAGTGGAGTCTGATTTTTTGGGGACCACCCAAACAGGTGAGTTATAAGGAGAAGTTGACTGTTGAATGATATTATTTTCCAGCAATGCAGTGACTTGTTTCTTAATTTCCTCCTTATGAATAGGAGGAAACCTATACTGTTTTGTGTTAATGGGGATTTCGTTTACAGTTTCAATCGAATGCTGGATTGTATTTGTGGAATTCAATTTATCGGAAGGTAAAACTGGTAAGGGAATTCTTTAACAATTTCCAGAATACTAGCTTGTTCGTCCTCATTTAAACCATTTAATTCCAATAATTTAGCTATCTGGACTAATCTACTCGAATCGGCCCTTGACTGATCCACGTTAGGATTTCCTGTGCGAGACGAACGCGGTGAAGGTGGACGCTCCGTGAATGCCTCTAACTCAACAGGTGGCATAGTCGCAGTAACATGGTTTGGGGTAGTATTAATTGCATATAATTTGTCAGACCCGTTTCGTTGAGTGACCAACGCTTCTCCTATATAGACGCCCGGATCAGTGGTCAATCTCCTAACGTAACCTTCTTTAATTCCAGAATCTTTGACAGGCAGAGCAATAAGGGTTCTAGTACGAGGAGGTAAACTAAAGGAGGAGGACGAAAGAAGGAAGAATTCCCCATCACCGATCCGAAGGCTATTAGGCTCGTCGTTTCGAAACTTCATTATCGCATTTTGATTTTCCAAGAACGGCATTTCTAATATTCCCGTCCCAGGAATAGGAAGGTCGTCATCAACGATTTGGAATCTCACGTCGGCGTGATGGACTTTAATAATAACTTCTCCGCGGGTAAGTACATCCCCTGAACCGAGACCCGTGATTTTATAAACGATATTGCTATTTATTATCATCTCAGGGATTACACCTTTTTGTTTTATTAAATTAAGCTGAGAACCCGTATCGATAAGGAAGCTGTCGGACCCTTCTTGGAAGCAACGATGGGTTAAATTAAACAGAGGCAAAGAACCCGATCGTTTTATTTTGACTCGGAAGCAACCCCGTTGGTGGCGCTGGCAATTAAGGGTTAGGTTCCCGTCGCGCCCTTTCGTGGAACCCCTTTTGGGTTTAAATTACTCCGACTGGAGGCATCATAACCTGGCCGGACGCCACCCTGGTTTTGTTTGGTGTAACAACGAGCTTCTGAGTGACCCGTTTTCCGGCAATACCCACATCTAATCTCCTCGCGGTTGGGAAAATGTGTTCTAATCCCCTCAGGGCAATCACGACGTAAGTGCCCTGTTTGATTACATTGGTAACACGTATAATTTTTTAAATCTGTCTTAAATATTTTTACGTCTGTGACGAAAGGTTTCGAGGATGAGAAGGGCCTCGAGTGATCGGCGGATTCGGATTCTATTTTACTTGCGACGTTAATAGCAGTTTCGAGGTCGAGTAAATTGTTAGTGTCCTTTAATCTATTCAGATAGAATCGCGCGGTTTCGTTCCATAAGCCCTTAATGAAGGAAATTATTGCCGTATTTTTTAATAGATCTTTTTTAGAAGACTAATCAATTCCTCTAATGTTTCAGGTTCTCGACGATTTGACAAGAGTAAATGGGCATGACCCTCAATCCTACCCCGAATGAGGAAAAGGAGATTCTCTCGATCCTCAGGTTTTACTTTGGCGTTAATTAAATTACACTGTTTAATAAACCTGACTAACGAGTCGGACTTCCCATTAAATCTCGGAATTGAGTCCTTCACTAATTTTAGAGAGAGATAAGACTTAGGTGAGTCTGTGGGCTTTAGTAAATTCGATGGAACAATTATGTTTGGGCAAGGTGATTGGCTACTTGTTTCAGATAAATTAACGACAGGTGGGTCCAGTCGCGTCGGCACAAGGTTTAATTCGCGCGACTGTGATTCACCACCAGAAACTCCTGAAACGACAGCAATAACCTCAGTAGGGCAAGACAAAGAATTCTCCGACCTAGCCGAATCTACGATAAAATCATTGGTTTGGGTTGTTTGAGATCGTGAAGTAGCCATAGGTCGTTCTATTTGTATGGTTTCAACATTTACACCCTCTATGTCGGGTACGTTACTCGAATGTAATTGTCGTCCCTTTCGTTTAGTCAATTCCTTACTTCTACGCGGCATTTTCGCAGTATAAATACAGAACTCTTATTAACTAATAATTAACACAACGTAACGATAATTACAACACACTAATTTAACAATAAAACCATAAGTTGGATATTTTAATTTAACTTAAATCTCTCACGCAATTGCAAACGAGTGCTCGATGCCGCCTTCGTTGTCTGGTTGATCTCAGCAAAGAAGGGTCCTCTGGCCGAGTGCGTGTGGCTTCAGGGAAAACTGGTACGGTCGTCCGAAGTCACTTCCCTCTGGCATTCGCACGTGTTCCTGGGGAAACCGTCCAAAAACCCAAGACAGAGGGACTGCACAAACTGGCCAACGACTGCTCCTTTGAATCCTGCGTTCACGAGCTGGCGAATTGAAGAATCCCACCGCTGTCACCAAGTTGTTGCGTGGCCGGCTGGCTCCTCAGGATTCTTCTTAGGGAATTCTGCGGGGTTCGTCACCCGTGGAACGCTAAAGCGTTCAGCTCCTTGGACGCGGATTTATTTGAGGAATAAATATAATGAAAATAATAACAAGATCTGAATAAAACGATTTGAACACAATAAAACTATAACTTTAATCAACTCAATAAACAATTGGAAACACAAAATGGGTTTTGAAGAGGATTTCAATTATGCGACCGTTTGCTTTCGCTCTCGGGGCTTAAGTGACGCTTCCAGTGATGCCAGAATCGTGGGACGCGGGACCAAACGCTTACCCCAACTATGACCTACCGCCGTCTCCCACTATGGCCTACCGTCGTCCCCCACTTTCTTCCCATCGCACTGCACACAAGTATAACCGTACCCCTGTCCGTGTGCCCGGCAGCCCAAAAGGCAGCTCACACGGATAGGAGTAAAAATATTCTTGTGTGCAGTGCGGTGGGAAGAAAGTGGGGGGCGCCAGTAGGGCATAGTGGGAGACGACGGTAGGTCATAGTGGGGGTAAGCGTTTGGTCCCGCGTCCCACGATTCTGGCATCACTGGACGCTTCCCAAGCGAACGCTCTTACAACCGTTTTTCATTTTTACAAAATGTCCTTAACAACTATACTCGAGCTCATTTTAGAAGGAACTTGCTGACCGACGAATCGTTGGCGTTCATTGGTGCCGAAACAAATTACTATTGGCTATACATGAGCTCATTCTACATGCGCGAATAAGTTCCTTCTAAAATGAGCTCGAGTATAAGCCGAACAAACTAAATTCCTCTAGGTCGATTTTGAGAATCAAGCGTTTAACTACATAGCCCTGGAATTTCACCTAGGAGAAAGGATCAAAGTGTGGTTCATTTATTCAAACACCCGTTTCCAAGGGGGTATCGATTAATTTATAATCTTGAAGTCCTCTCATTAAAGGATCTCTATTTTCAAACACCTCGGCCTTGTGCGAACTTCACTTTGTCTCCCTTTCCCATTACATTCAGGTGATTCAATCCGAACTCGGCGCTTCCGAAGCTTATACTACACGCCGCCAGATGGGAGTCGCAACAATGCAAAGTAATGAGTATTAAATCCTATCACATAAAAAGGTATATACCTGAAGTAGATTTCATTATCTACTAGATAAATTTTATCAATTTCGCCAAAACCAGGACAATTTTCCCCAATAGTAGCTACTATGATAGTTTCAACTTTATATTTTATGTCATTTATTATAATGTTACTCAAGGTTTGTCTAACTTGTGAATCTTGAAAATGAATCTTAATTGAATCATCATTTATTGCCGGGCCATAATTAATGTTATGGAACACCGTAGTGAACGGTGCCCAGCACCGATATTTGCACCAACCACAGATTCTGAATGCGTTTGGTTTAAGCACCGCATTGAATGGGCCCAGCACCGGATTTTACGGTGCTTGGCACCGTTCCCGACGGTGCTCGGCACCGTTCCCGACGGTGCTCATTTTTCGAACACCGTTCCCGACGGTGCTCATTTTTCGAGCACCGTTGGGAACGGTGCTGAGGTCTTTCCGTTGTTGCGCGATTTCGTGGGGATTTCAATAGGACGGCGGGCCCGTGCCCGTGGAATGCTGAGGCATTCAGTTCGCGAGTTTGCGCGGGAAGCACTTCTGAATAAATTCTGTTTGGATTTATTTGACAAGCTCGACGTTTACTGTTTCGCTAGCAAGTTAGATCTGTCCTTTTACAAAATGTACTCCTCGTCTGCAACCTCGGAGCGCCCCACTCCTCCAATTTGGTAAGTTCCTCCGACTCCCTCCTCGGATCCCTTCGTCCAACCAAGACGGTGCCGTCCATCCAGCTTCGTCAGTGGGTTGTCCTTCATCCCTCTCTTCGTCCTTGGCCCTTCCTCCGCGCTTCCCTTGGCTGGTGATCGAGGCACGCTTTCCGATTACATACTTTACATACCTAAACTGCGTACAGTACATACATTTCTCGCAGGTAGGTAGGCGCGCAACCCTCGGGGTCAAGACGACGTCGCCGGCGCAAAGTTTATGGATTTATGACTTTCGGCCTTTCCTGAGCCGAGTTTTTACCCTAACAGAACATCGGCAAATATCGAAAGGGAAAACAGAGTTTTAAATAGTTTTACGAGACGAGCAGCTGCCTGCTCGACGATGTTTGGCACGCAGATGTGGAAGGAAAAGTTAAGCTATTTATTATCCTCGCTTGGCCTAATTGTAGTTTTGTAAATTACAGAATGTATTCTAAGGCTTTCGTGCGCCTTCCGAGTTCAAACATCTGCTGCTCGTTTCGAACCCGCATGCCTATAATAAATCTTTCTTTACAAAGGATTTGAATTTCGCTCTCACATCAAACCTTGATATCTCTATGTCTTATGGCTAACTTCACATAATATACGGATTTACACCAGCGAATATCGCAACACCGTGTAGTAGTAAAGATTGTAGTCGTATTATGCGCAAAAGGTCAGTCTTTTCTCCTTGAGCGCCAATCTAGCGGCCGCCAGGAGAACTAGGACGAAAAAGTCACACATTCTGAACAGGAGTCGGAACACCTGTCTATTGCACCGTGGTCCAAACCCTATTTCAAAGGTTCCGCCCAGAGTGACGCCTCTTATTATATCTATTCGGATCTCTAATTATCGCGGTCGCAATCTCGCGACAGGATGGATCAACGAATGTAAATAAATACAAGAACTCTTGACGAAACAATAAATGTGTATATTTTTTACCTATTCGCATATCACAAAGGAACGAGAGGAGAACTCGGTCGTAACGCGTGTGTTAACAAGGCGTGTAGTTATACACGGAAAGACCTCAGCACCGTTCCCAACGGTGCTCGAAAAATGAGCACCGTCGGGAACGGTGAAGAGCACCGTAAAATCCAGCGCTGGGCCCATTCAATGTGGTGCTTAAAACCAAACGCATTCAGAATCTGTGGTTGGTGCAAATATCGGTGTTGAGCACCGTTCACAACGGTGTTCCTGATGAACGCGCATCGATGTTTTCGTGCAGTCTGTTCTTTTTCGATTGTTCTCGATGTCGCCATTGTCGTTGATTGTCGATATGAAGTGAATTTTTCCACGCCACTTCTTTGCAGGCTCCCAGATGTTTTATCGAAAAAACTGAAAGAATATAATTTAGAACAACTCATTTCGCTATTTATATGTAAGTATATAAAAACTTTTATATTCATTCATGTGTATATGTAACTTTACACACTAAACACTTAAGGGTTGAAAAACAATCTGCGATTGTAATTGCTCAGTTAGATATATGTAAAATGTAGTTGTGTGCGTACGCATATTACTAAATGTAATTTTTATCAATTAACTAATGATAAAATACATCTAGGATCCAGGGAACAGTTTCAAAATTGTTTCAAGATGGACACACAATACATAGAAAATATAAATGCATTAGATTTGGGAAATAATACAAATGCTTCAACTTCATCACTGAGAAATCTATTGAACAATACAACTAACACTTTCATAATAAATTCTCCTGCTACACCTATTCATGAAAAAGCTACATTTTTTACAACTACGCCCATAGCTTCACCCATAGTATCATCGTCAAATGAAGCCACTGCCTCAGCTGCAGCTATAGAGAAGTTTAAAACATTTTCAAATTCATATATAGAACGTAAATAAAATTTTATATGCACTGACATGTTAATTATAATTTTTTATTTATTTATTATTTGTTTTGTAGTCCAGCAGATCAAACCTTTATTTAAATTATTAAACTCCACTTTAGTAGGGCAGGCAATACTCTTTCACTATTCCACAACTAATGTAGTATTACATAAAGAATTATGCAGAATTGTAATTGAAAGGGAAATGCAGTTAACATCAACAATAGCCACAAAAATTCCATTTTCGTGAGGAAAACTGTTTTAATGATTATATTGATATAATGTACAATGATTTCAAAACTTTTAATACACATGTTTAGCCTCACATTTCCATAAAAATGTAATACATAGTTTTCATGATTTTGTACTCAACACAATAGTTAACACAAAAGTGTTACAATTTTATTGCAGATTGAGCTCTTCCGACTTCGAAGAAATGACAGACTCAATACTCCAGTTATTTCCAACTGAAAAATTGAGATCAATTTATTATTGCCCATCATATGTGACACAATTGGACGGATCAAGCAAAAGCAAACAACGGTTTAATAGTAGCGGCTTCTTACAAAAAGCTTATTTAGCACTACGTGATCAATTAGGAACAATAGGATTAATAAATTTACCTTTGCAAGGAGGTCCGTGTGATGTATCTAGAAAAGGTATTGAAATGTTCGATATATCTATAGGAATGACTTTAAAAGAATAGTACTTATGACATTAGTCATAATATATAACAAATTCTTTATCTCTATTATTTGATAATAGTTTATTTTTATATATTCTGTAGAATCAAGTGATATAGAAATTGACCTTAGTATTCTATATGAACAAGATAATGATGATTTGATTTTATATACGTGGAAACTAAGCTACTCCCAACGCTACAATATTTTGTTCAAAGGAAAAACTTTTGCAGATATAATAAATGAATTTATAATCTTGAAAAGCACTTTTGGACCAAAATTGGTATGTTCGCAAATAAACTATTTAAAAATTAGATGTGATGTAAGAAATATATCATTAAATATATCCCGTTTTAGATTCTGTTAGATTTTGATGAAAAGTTTGAGAAGCACGAATCGAAACAAGATGATCAATATAAAAATATCAAAGTAGGTGACAGATTACTTGAAAATTGGAGAAGTATTGCCCCGAAAATTATTAAATTTGCCAAGAATAGACTGAATGCACCTAAAAAAGGTGCAAAGAAGAAATTTTTGGCGCAATGCTCCTGGCCTAAAAATGGTGTTGATGACCAAATTCAGCGAATAAATGTCAATTATATGGATTTAAATGATGTTTGGACTAATAACAATTCCATAAAAAGTATTGGTGAGTTTGTAAAATTATTATTAAAATATATATATTTTCACGATTCATGCAACTATTAAATGACACACATATATATATATGTAAAATTGTCTTACAATGGCAAACTTTGTTCTCCTTCAAATATATATTCATTTATCATCAAAAGTTTCAAAAATTGTGTTTTAGACCATACAAGTACAGTAGCATTGCTAATGCTTCCTGGTTTAATCACTCATGCGTTTAAATCAAAAAACATAGAGGGAATTTGGAAGCCCAAACAAGGGGATATTGTGAGATCATTCATTGAACACATTGAGGTAAGGGCAATCTACTTCGACTTATATGAAACTCATATATAACTTGTAACCAAATATTTTCAAGCATTTCAATATTTTAATATTTAAATGGTTCAGTATACATTATTAAAATTTTCATTTCATGTATAAATAATTATATAAATATATATATTTTTATATATTATATACATGAAATGAAATTCTTTATATATATATATATACATACTGTATTATAATTTGATACAATTAAAATTTTCAATTATTACATTTTAGGTACCAAAAAATGAAGATGCGTTGAAAGAGTTTATTGAAAGAAAATATACGTATTACGTAGAAAATAATGTGAGTGAAACACAACCGTACATCATATTGTGTGGACCCGCGCATCGCGTGGAAGCGTCATACGTCGTGATAGATACATTTTTTTATAAGTTGGACTCTCCTCTGCGTGCAGTTGACTTTTGTTTCAAATTATTTTATTTTGCGAATATTGAATATTCCATGGCATGCACCCATATCTGGAGTTTTTTTCATAAACATATTTTTGAAATAAGGGGTCATAAAATTACTGTGGCTTCACAAAAATTATTAAGTATAGTTACAGAGCTTCGAAAAATGACATGAAACTTTTAAGAGCTCAAAAGTTTTATAAGTGTTTAAATTTAATTTATAGTTCTATATCTTGTTGAAGATTGTTACACAAATTCAGTGTTTGTGTAATATTGAATACAATTGTTATAAAATAAATAGTTTATTTTTTTATTCTAATAATTTAGTTAAATATTTTAATATGGAACTAGAGACTGAAATTTTCAAAATAACTTGTGAACTATATAGCAATTTAAAGTTTGCAAACACTGATGTTCAGTATGTGATAAACCTTTTACGAAATTTTATAACAAATAGTTATAATCCGTTCTTGTTGAAAGAATTAGATTCAAATGTTTTAGAAGCAGTAGATACAGAAATTAAAAATGATATTAATTTAATATTTAAAAAATATAAAGACCCATTTGAAAAGTTTTCTACTCATAAGAAGCGAATGGTTTTATATAAAAATATGGGAGTCTATGTTGAACCAGAAATATCTGCTATAAAAGAAATTCCCATTGCTGTAGTTCGACAAAATAAAATCACTTTAAAAAGTAAACAGGCTCAAACAGTACATATGTCGATTAAACATTCTTTTACAAAATTATTGGAAATGGATGGTTTATTTGATGGCACTATGTCATATCTGAATTCTTTGAAATCAGATGAACGCGTGCTATTTAATTTTGTTCAGGGAAGTTTATGGAAAAATCAAGTAGAAGAGTTTCATGAAGATGGTATTGCTCTCCCTTTGATAGTATACTTCGATGATGTTGAAACGGGCAATGCTTTAGGAACTCATGCCGGAAACAATTCAGTTGGTTGCGTGTATGCCACTATACCATGTTTTCCTCCAAATTTCGCTTCTAAATTACAAAGTATTGTATTAACAGATAGTTTTTATACGAAAGATAAGGCAAATTACGGAAATGAGGTTGTTTTTAAAAAGCTAATTAATGAATTACAAGATTTAAGGAAAAATGGAATGCTAATTGTTGTAAACAAGAAGGTGTACAAAATTCACCTCTTAACATGTTTAATTGTAGGTGATAATAAGGGCCTTAATGATATTGAAGGTTTTGTACGATCGTTTACTCTTTCGCACTGTTGTAGAATTTGTAACGCCGGGCCAACTGAGTGGAAAAATTTAAAAGAGGAAGATGAAGTATTATTGCGTACAAAAGCAAATCACGAGACAGATATGCAAATTAGAGATATTTCGAAAACCGGTGTGAGAGAACAATGTATATTTAATGAATTGGAGGGTTTTAATGTAATCGAAAATGGGTCTGTTGATGTCATGCACGACGTTTTCGAAGGAGTGGCCAATTATGACATATCAAAAATTCTTTTACATCTAATTAATGAGAAATACTTTTCTATAGATTTTATTAATGATGTTTTAAATACGATGGATTTTGGTTTTGAAAAAACAAATTTACCCCCAAATATTAAATTTGATTTTTTAAAGAGTAACAATTGGCTGAAAATGTCAGCATCTGAAATGTTATTTTTTACGAGATACCTTGGCCTTATAGTAGGAGAACTAGTTCCACAAGACAACGAAATTTGGGCATTATACATCAAATTGTGAGAAATTATAAGTATTATTACTTCGCCCGCAATTACTACCGAAAATCTTATACAATTAGATATTTTGATAAGTGAACACCATAATATATACATAAAATATTTTGGCCCCTTAAAATTTAAGTTTCACTCGATGATTCATTATAAAAGAATGATTTTACAAAACGGTCCATTAATAAAAATATCGTCAATGAGATTCGAGTCAAAACACAGAGAAATTAAAGCGATGGTACAGGCTACTTCCTCAAGAAGGAATATTTTAAAAACAGTTTGCATAAGGCATCAATTAAGTCTAATGCAATATAAGTATGCACAATACCAGAATTTGAACATTAATTATGGCCCGGCAATAAATGAGTATTCAATTAACATTCATTTTCAAAATTCACAAATTAGACAAACCTTCAGTAACATTACAATAAATGACATTAAATATAAAGTTCAAACTATCATATTAGCTACTATTGGAGAAAATTGTCCAGGTTTTGGCGAAATTGACCAAATCTATCTAGTAGATAATGAAATCTATTTCAGATATATACCTTTTTATGTAATAGGATTTAATACGCATTACTTTGCATACAGTGTCGTTGCAGATATAGAAAAGAAAATAATAATTAGTTACGACTCTATAGCACTAAAAACGCCATGTACAATTTACAAAAAAAAAGGAATCACATTTATTGCTACCAGACATAGATTGTAAATAACAGTATTTTGTTTGTAAATAAAAACGTAATAAATTAACATACTGCCTTATATATTTCAAACAACAACTACATTATTTACCTAGTAGAAATATAAATGATTACTAAAGATTAATAAATGTACTTAGGTATGCATCATGGTATACTGGGTATTCAAGAAAGTGTATGCGTGCATATGCGTATATGGATAGACGTCGTAAATTATTATAACATTCAAAGTTTAAATAAAATGATATGAATATAGGTTACATTTGCATTTGAAATTCACATTTGTTAAAAGCATATTCGGAACTGTTTGTTAGCCAGATTATAATGTGGCTTATTCTTAGATTATTAATTGAACTATTAATTAATAAGCCAGCCAGATAGATCCATTAATTTTCATACACGAACTCAACGGTGAAGACCTTATCCCGTGTACCATGCGCGTATCGAAGACAACGACGAATTTCGAATATGGAAAACAAAGATGGAAGATAGCAATGCATCGATGATTTCAGTGCGCGTTCATCAGGAACACCGTTGTGAACGGTGCTCAGCACCGATATTTGCACTGTTGCGGGTTCCGCTAGTGTAAATATATGTGATTGCGTGAAGTTAGCTATAAGACATAGAGATATCGAAGTTACACGTAGAGCGTAATTCAAAATCCTTTTATATTGAAAGATAGAAATATTATATATAGATTCAAAGCGAACGGAACACCTGGAAGGTCTTAAACAAGTTTGAAACAGAGGACAGGGAAGAGTTTATTGTAGGGCGCGTTGTGCCTCTTGGGAGGTTTTCCTTTGCTATTTTTGAACGTGTCCTTACAATGTTAACAGCCGATACCTGAACTCCGAAGGCGTACGAAAACCTGGCATTGCATTCGATAGCTTTCATGTTACTGTTAGACCAGGCGAAGATAGTAAATAGCTTAACTTTTTCCTCTGCACATCTGCGTGCCAAATTTCGTCGAGCGAACAGCTGCACGTATCGTAAAAGCACTTAAAACTCTGTCCTCCCTTTTCAATAATTGTCGATGTCCTGTTAGGGTAAAAACTCCGGTCGGGGGAGGCTGGAAGTCATTAAGTCATAAACGTCCTCCGCGCGGCGTCGTCTTGACCCTGAGGGTTGCGCCTACCTACCTGTTAGAAATGTATGTACTGTACGCAGCCTAGGTATGTAAAGTATGTATGTACTCGAGAAGCGTGCCTCCACCACCAGCCGAGAGTGGAGGAAAGGTCGAAGGAAGGGGGTCAAGGACGGGGAGATGGCTAAGGACAACCCCCTGACGAGGCTTGAGGGATGACACCACCTTGATTGGACGAAAGGATCCAGGGAAGGAGTCGGAGGAACGCGCCAAAAATTAGAGGAGTGGGGCGTTCGGAGGCGACAAGCGAGGCGTTAATTTGTAAAACATCAGATCGAACTTGTCAGCAGACAAATTAACAGTTTCTTAAAATATAACGACTCATACCAGTTTACTTTATTTGAACTTCATTTCTTTAAACTTAGTGCTTTCAGCGCTCCACGGGCACGGACCCGCCATTCCATAGTAATCTCCACAAAATCGCGCAACAAAATTGGTGACAGCGGTGGGATATTTAATAGATATTTTTTTTTTAAAATCATTGACGCGATTTAAAGTGTGGGAAATAGTGAACTCAAGTTTACGGACATTTGACTTTGCCGGTTCGTGAGTGCGCTTTCAAATAGATTATCGTGTTTGAACACGGAAGTTTACAATTGTGCGCGAAAAGACGCTTAGTTTAAATTGGACGCTGTGAATTGTGATCGTAATCCGTTTCACGATAACGGAACCGTTGGCGATTAAGGAAGTACCACCTCTCTCTCCCTGGTTTTGGCACGGTTTATCCACGGGAGCGGAAGGGTGAATACCGGAGACGGGTGTTTTCAGTGGCCGTGCTTGCTACCCTGAAAAACACAGGTACTGATCGCTGTTGCTGCATTGCTGGATTCAACGGATTCGAATTGGGAAGTCAACTGGACCTGGACTTTGTGGACTATTCTTCGAAGCCTCTAGGAAGCAGACGGGCGATCGGACGGATTACGCTTGTTGTAGACAGCGAATAAGTATTTTAGCTGATATATACCCTGATAACCAGATCTGGCAGCAGAATCTGACGTCAGATCCGTAGTCGTCTGTGTCCGCATTTGGCTGCGTTCTGAGGTACAGAATCTGATGTCAGATTCTGATGTCAGATCGGCAGCAGATGGACAGCAGATTCTGCCGTCTGCTAGGCACAGCCAACAGCGCCATCTGAGGTCCAGAATTAACATACAATTCCCTACGCGTGACGTCACATGGCCGCCCCTACGCGTGACGTCACACTAGGTGTATCCCCACCCTTTCTACTGCTCGTAGAGAAGTTTTGGAGCAGATTCTAAGATTCTGCTCGCAGGTTATATGAGCCGCAGTTTATTAAATAAGTTCTTTATTTTTTTTTATAAAGGTATGTGTTTATTCTTTAATATTACAAGTACAAAATATATATAAGTGGCACATATATTAACATTTAATATTTACATTTGGAAATGGTGATTCTAGATGCAAACATAAGCCAATTTTCCCGAGAACGAACTTTTATTCTACATTACATTTTTATTTATATAGATTTTCGACTTATTGTTTTTGCATAGAATCACCATATCCCTGCTTCTGTTAACTCTGAAAAGAAATACAACATTAGTATAAAATTGAAACGATACTGGGAATGTACCGATGAATATTTTATTAAACGTTAAGTACTTTATTTCAGTGATGCTAAAGTAAAGTGAGCACTGAAAAGTACTGTTTGGTTTAGTACGTTTTAAAAGACTGGCGCTGAAAAGTGCCGATTATTGTTCCTTGTGAACGTCGAGAGGTTGTTCCCGTTGGACTCGATTAAAATGGGCACTGAAAAGTACCGTTTGGTCTCTTCGCCACTGTAAAAGGAGACACATCTCAACTTTTAATGGGCATATTTCGTGAAATAAAACATCTGCCACAGTTCTTCAGACGTCATCAGCTTCTTCTTCGGGCTGCTGGTCGCTCCAAAACTCGCGGCGCCTTTGCAAGGCACTTGGGGGGGCTGCTGTCGCCCGTGGACCACACCTCCTGCTGCGTACTCTTTCTTTCGCGGTCCGCAGTGCCCGCTGCATATATAGTTGAAAGTCCGATCGGAGGGGCTTGTTGAAATGCGGGTTCCCAGACACCGCTTCTGAAAAAGTAATGCACGCAAAGTACATTAGTATAATTATTTATAAAAACATGAATATGCTTATTGCTTCGTACCGTAAATCGCCATAGTAATACGGGCATTGTACAACGGCCGTTGTCCCGTTCGGCCGAACCACGTGAAGGCCGTTGTTACGTCGTCGACAAGTGCCTCCTTCATACAAAAATCGACCGCGGCCTTCAGGCTGAACCCACCCACGTATTTTAAATATTGGACCTAAACAAAGTAAGTAAATATTGATGTAAGTATGTATTATATAAAAGTAAATAAAAGCATAATTTCGCTTTCACTTACAACATTGGAATATGTTTGGTCGTCGATGGTCTCGAAACAGTCCACCTCCTCCGGTGACGAGAGAGGAATGATCGCTGGTTTCCTTGGTGGACCGTTACGGGTGAGTTGCACACATTGGAGAACATTCTCCAATAAAGTATTCATTCTTCTGCAAGCAGAATGGATGGAGGCGTAACGTATTAATAAACACGATAACATGCAATACTTACCTTAGCTCCGTCTCGACGCTCGCCGTGCGGTCTTCCAGGCTCCTGCGAACATGAACATTTATAATAGAAAACGTCACACTATCAATATTTTTATAACAAAAAAAAGAAACATGTAAATTTACCTATTAGCAGGAGGTTGTATGTGCACTGTATGGTGCTGAAACGGCTCATTCTGAATGACCGTGGCGCGTGCAGAGGACGTCCCTGGATCGTGATGATCCCTTATTGTTGCGAGGACAGGAGCACTGGCAGCAGCAGGACTATTCTGCAACATAAGAACGTTACTCGGATTAGTCGTAGAAAAATCCTTTGACGTTGGTAGATAATTATTTGATTCCTGCAGGATTGTCCTCAAATCCTGGATATCCTGATCGATGCTTTGCTTCGGCATGGCTGACGTCTTCTTTCTTGGAGGTTCCTCCTCCGAAGAAGTCGTCTGATACCTCGCTGGTTTGGCGACCACACGCTTCTCTCGCTGCGACATGTTTGGTAAACCTGTGAGTAAAAGTACATATTACAATTCTTAGCAAAGGTGTGTTGGCTGTTTTTCCTATTTTACATGCATACATGCAATATTAACCGAACCCAGGTAATGTATTACTCAATAATTCGAGTGTAACTCGACAAAGGCTATAACAGTAGAAAATGTAAAAAAGTGACCCATGAAGAAATATTCGAACCAAACGATAAAATAACTCATCAACAGAGATTAACAAGGATACGTGTAAATATAATATTACTTATGAAGAGCAATACAAAAGGAAAGTATAATACAAAAGAAGAAAATGTAAATATTATAGAGCATGCCCCTCACCAGAAAATAGTCGTAACTTACCAAAAACAAGAGACGAGGCTAGAAATGGAAGATTTTTTTTTTTTTTTTTTTTACATGGTGGAAATCCCTAACGGATACCTCACCCCCATGGCAGGGGTGAGATTATGTGGGGCTTGCACCCACTAAAACCACCATGGTGACCGCCTGACGCGAGAAGCTACACGAGGGAGTGGGACTGACAGCGAGATACATCCAGCGAAAATAAAAGTGGAAGAATTTAAATACTATGGATCCTACGGCTTCTCGCTGTGCGTAATAACAGCAACGATATACCTACGGGGTTCTAAGAGGTTTGTGTCAGTGGACATACTACAGCGAAAAGGCATTCTATAACATTTGCCACGAACCTGATCGGGGGAGATATATAAAATTTCATGGCTCAATGTGGCGCATTTATATATGCCAAGAGCCGAAGACTCTATGCCGACATCATAAAAATTATCGACTTCTAAAAATTTTTTGATACCCAAACGATACGAGTCATTGTCCATGCCAATAGTGAAAATTATGCAGATCGAGCCATCGTCTGAGATGCAACAATTATCGCGTACATTTGTGCCTAGAGATATGTTATTAAATTCTATCTTACGGTACTGAGAACAATTGGTGTCATTCGTAAGGGGTCTAGATACACGAATAGAAAAATCGACATTACGATGAATGTTTGTGCCATGTGATTGTATCTCCCTCATCCTGTTGGAAAATTGTTGGAGAGGAAGAGATGGCTTATTAAGAAATTTTTTAAAAATGGACATGTTGTTTTCATAGGGAAAAGCAGAACATGAATCTAAATTACCAAAACGTCTGACATCGTTGGTTAAGTGAAGAAGACCATGGACGTTATAACTATTAAAAGTTGGGCCATATAGGTTTTCGGTACGAAGAACAAATTTCTGTAAAGCTGACTCTGCGAATCTCAAGTGGGGGCTCGATGGAGATTCTGCAACCAAAATTCTTATGGCCGCATGTAAAATTAAGAAGTGCTTGTATATTTCATCGTTGAGTACACCATACAGTACAACCGGCCCTGTATATAGAAGGAACTGACGAAACTCGGTCGCCTTATATTTACAATATTCCTCAATAGCTCTGGGACGTCTGGCAAAGTCCAAGGGACAATATCTTGCGAGATTGTTGAGTCTCGTAGATATCACAGAAATATTCAGTGCGGGCAATTTTGACAAAAATGTAAAGCTTCCAGATACCCACGCGGACAAAAGTTTCTTCATTACGCCCAAGCATACAAGGTGCATATACTCGAACGGAACTTGGGAAACCATTCCTATCGGTAGCGATGCCAATGGGCTTGGACCTTCTTTGTGATGGTTCTCGTGTAACCGTTTAGGGTATTCCTCATCGGTACGAGGAGAATCATCTATACCATCGAAGGCATAATGCTTACCGTTCAGGGTACCAGAAACCATACATTTGGAACAGGGATATTGAGACATATGCCCAAAATGATTCAACACAAATGCTCGAGCTGGTGCGTCAGCTATGAAACATCTCAGACGTATGGGCAACTTACTGCCATGAAAATTTATACCTCCGTTGGACATGATGGCTTTGACGTTTGCAATAAATTTCTCAAAAAAAATATTGGGATCGTGTGGTTTATGGCGACCTTTATAGATTCCTACCACTATTGGCTTTATACGGGGAATATTTGAAATCCTACATTGGATGGGCCAGAACTGAATGGAACCTTTGTCCACACGACATCCGTCGGTATGAAAATCTAATTCTAACTCTCTAACAAAAGATACGGACAAAGGGAGACTTTTAACAATTTCTGTTTCCAGATCGAAATGAATGTATTCTCCTGGTTCCACGACGAATGTAACAGCAGGATTACGTGGCGTATCGAGAAGTGTTCTAACATCCTGAGGCAACTGGGAAAAACAGGAATGCGTTCGAAGGAGAGATAATATATTATTTCCTTGAACGTGTGTTAAATTGCTGTCTACGAAACAAGACGCTAAACGTTGGCGAAAAGATGGCTCGGAGAAAGTATCACAGGACAATGAAACTGTATCATGAATTGAAGAAACGCGTGACGTGGAAGTAGAAGGACCGGCGTCTTCTACATTGATATCGCGCCTAACACTGAATCTATCCGGGATAAAATTAATAGGAACGGACGAACTACAACCTGCAGATGTGCTAGCAGCATCTCGCACGTTAGAAGTATTATCCGCTACTCTACGAACGGTGTTAAATTCAGGACGGTATCGCGCGCGTAACTTTTCTCGCATCTCGCGTATAACCCTCCTTTTTTGCCTCGCCGACAATGCGTGTCCGGGTTTCCGCGACGTAGACAACTTGAAACGATTAAATTCCATAATTACTTACGTCTTGCGGATGTCTCGGGATGATATTCGTACTTTTTAATGCTCTGGAAATTCTTCGGATCTGCCGTCGATGACTGCCACCTCAGAATGAACGAGAATTCGAAACAAACGCGAACTGGGAAGTAGAGTCCCGACCAATCACGAATGACCGCAAGGCGGCTCAGCCAATCCGAGCGCTTTTTTTTCAGCACAAAGGGTACCACGTCGAATAAAGGGTACCACGAGGTAATATTTTGGCGGTACACTGGACTACGCTCGGATTGGCTGCGCCGCCTTGCGGTCATTCGTGATTGGTCGAGACTCTACTTCCCAGTTCGCGTTTGTTTCGAATTCTCGTTCATTCTGAGGTGGCAGTCATCGACGGCAGATCCGAAGAATTTCCAGAGCATTAAAAAGTACGAATATCATCCCGAGACATCCGCAAGACGTAAGTAATTATGGAATTTAATCGTTTCAAGTTGTCTACGTCGCGGAAACCCGGACACGCATTGTCGGCGAGGCAAAAAAGGAGGGTTATACGCGAGATGCGAGAAAAGTTACGCGCGCGATACCGTCCTGAATTTAACACCGTTCGTAGAGTAGCGGATAATACTTCTAACGTGCGAGATGCTGCTAGCACATCTGCAGGTTGTAGTTCGTCCGTTCCTATTAATTTTATCCCGGATAGATTCAGTGTTAGGCGCGATATCAATGTAGAAGACGCCGGTCCTTCTACTTCCACGTCACGCGTTTCTTCAATTCATGATACAGTTTCATTGTCCTGTGATACTTTCTCCGAGCCATCTTTTCGCCAACGTTTAGCGTCTTGTTTCGTAGACAGCAATTTAACACACGTTCAAGGAAATAATATATTATCTCTCCTTCGAACGCATTCCTGTTTTTCCCAGTTGCCTCAGGATGTTAGAACACTTCTCGATACGCCACGTAATCCTGCTGTTACATTCGTCGTGGAACCAGGAGAATACATTCATTTCGATCTGGAAACAGAAATTGTTAAAAGTCTCCCTTTGTCCGTATCTTTTGTTAGAGAGTTAGAATTAGATTTTCATACCGACGGATGTCGTGTGGACAAAGGTTCCATTCAGTTCTGGCCCATCCAATGTAGGATTTCAAATATTCCCCGTATAAAGCCAATAGTGGTAGGAATCTATAAAGGTCGCCATAAACCACACGATCCCAATATTTTTTTTGAGAAATTTATTGCAAACGTCAAAGCCATCATGTCCAACGGAGGTATAAATTTTCATGGCAGTAAGTTGCCCATACGTCTGAGATGTTTCATAGCTGACGCACCAGCTCGAGCATTTGTGTTGAATCATTTTGGGCATATGTCTCAATATCCCTGTTCCAAATGTATGGTTTCTGGTACCCTGAACGGTAAGCATTATGCCTTCGATGGTATAGATGATTCTCCTCGTACCGATGAGGAATACCCTAAACGGTTACACGAGAACCATCACAAAGAAGGTCCAAGCCCATTGGCATCGCTACCGATAGGAATGGTTTCCCAAGTTCCGTTCGAGTATATGCACCTTGTATGCTTGGGCGTAATGAAGAAACTTTTGTCCGCGTGGGTATCTGGAAGCTTTACATTTTTGTCAAAATTGCCCGCACTGAATATTTCTGTGATATCTACGAGACTCAACAATCTCGCAAGATATTGTCCCTTGGACTTTGCCAGACGTCCCAGAGCTATTGAGGAATATTGTAAATATAAGGCGACCGAGTTTCGTCAGTTCCTTCTATATACAGGGCCGGTTGTACTGTATGGTGTACTCAACGATGAAATATACAAGCACTTCTTAATTTTACATGCGGCCATAAGAATTTTGGTTGCAGAATCTCCATCGAGCCCCCACTTGAGATTCGCAGAGTCAGCTTTACAGAAATTTGTTCTTCGTACCGAAAACCTATATGGCCCAACTTTTAATAGTTATAACGTCCATGGTCTTCTTCACTTAACCAACGATGTCAGACGTTTTGGTAATTTAGATTCATGTTCTGCTTTTCCCTATGAAAACAACATGTCCATTTTTAAAAAATTTCTTAATAAGCCATCTCTTCCTCTCCAACAATTTTCCAACAGGATGAGGGAGATACAATCACATGGCACAAACATTCATCGTAATGTCGATTTTTCTATTCGTGTATCTAGACCCCTTACGAATGACACCAATTGTTCTCAGTACCGTAAGATAGAATTTAATAACATATCTCTAGGCACAAATGTACGCGATAATTGTTGCATCTCAGACGATGGCTCGATCTGCATAATTTTCACTATTGGCATGGACAATGACTCGTATCGTTTGGGTATCAAAAAATTTTTAGAAGTCGATAATTTTTATGATGTCGGCATAGAGTCTTCGGCTCTTGGCATATATAAATGCGCCACATTGAGCCATGAAATTTTATATATCTCCCCCGATCAGGTTCGTGGCAAATGTTATAGAATGCCTTTTCGCTGTAGTATGTCCACTGACACAAACCTCTTAGAACCCCGTAGGTATATCGTTGCTGTTATTACGCACAGCGAGAAGCCGTAGGATCCATAGTATTTAAATTCTTCCACTTTTATTTTCGCTGGATGTATCTCGCTGTCAGTCCCACTCCCTCGTGTAGCTTCTCGCGTCAGGCGGTCACCATGGTGGTTTTAGTGGGTGCAAGCCCCACATAATCTCACCCCTGCCATGGGGGTGAGGTATCCGTTAGGGATTTCCACCATGTAAAAAAAAAAAAAAAAAAATCTTCCATTTCTAGCCTCGTCTCTTGTTTTTGGTAAGTTACGACTATTTTCTGGTGAGGGGCATGCTCTATAATATTTACATTTTCTTCTTTTGTATTATACTTTCCTTTTGTATTGCTCTTCATAAGTAATATTATATTTACACGTATCCTTGTTAATCTCTGTTGATGAGTTATTTTATCGTTTGGTTCGAATATTTCTTCATGGGTCACTTTTTTACATTTTCTACTGTTATAGCCTTTGTCGAGTTACACTCGAATTATTGAGTAATACATTACCTGGGTTCGGTTAATATTGCATGTATGCATGTAAAATAGGAAAAACAGCCAACACACCTTTGCTAAGAATTGTAATATGTACTTTTACTCACAGGTTTACCAAACATGTCGCAGCGAGAGAAGCGTGTGGTCGCCAAACCAGCGAGGTATCAGACGACTTCTTCGGAGGAGGAACCTCCAAGAAAGAAGACGTCAGCCATGCCGAAGCAAAGCATCGATCAGGATATCCAGGATTTGAGGACAATCCTGCAGGAATCAAATAATTATCTACCAACGTCAAAGGATTTTTCTACGACTAATCCGAGTAACGTTCTTATGTTGCAGAATAGTCCTGCTGCTGCCAGTGCTCCTGTCCTCGCAACAATAAGGGATCATCACGATCCAGGGACGTCCTCTGCACGCGCCACGGTCATTCAGAATGAGCCGTTTCAGCACCATACAGTGCACATACAACCTCCTGCTAATAGGTAAATTTACATGTTTCTTTTTTTTGTTATAAAAATATTGATAGTGTGACGTTTTCTATTATAAATGTTCATGTTCGCAGGAGCCTGGAAGACCGCACGGCGAGCGTCGAGACGGAGCTAAGGTAAGTATTGCATGTTATCGTGTTTATTAATACGTTACGCCTCCATCCATTCTGCTTGCAGAAGAATGAATACTTTATTGGAGAATGTTCTCCAATGTGTGCAACTCACCCGTAACGGTCCACCAAGGAAACCAGCGATCATTCCTCTCTCGTCACCGGAGGAGGTGGACTGTTTCGAGACCATCGACGACCAAACATATTCCAATGTTGTAAGTGAAAGCGAAATTATGCTTTTATTTACTTTTATATAATACATACTTACATCAATATTTACTTACTTTGTTTAGGTCCAATATTTAAAATACGTGGGTGGGTTCAGCCTGAAGGCCGCGGTCGATTTTTGTATGAAGGAGGCACTTGTCGACGACGTAACAACGGCCTTCACGTGGTTCGGCCGAACGGGACAACGGCCGTTGTACAATGCCCGTATTACTATGGCGATTTACGGTACGAAGCAATAAGCATATTCATGTTTTTATAAATAATTATACTAATGTACTTTGCGTGCATTACTTTTTCAGAAGCGGTGTCTGGGAACCCGCATTTCAACAAGCCCCTCCGATCGGACTTTCAACTATATATGCAGCGGGCACTGCGGACCGCGAAAGAAAGAGTACGCAGCAGGAGGTGTGGTCCACGGGCGACAGCAGCCCCCCCAAGTGCCTTGCAAAGGCGCCGCGAGTTTTGGAGCGACCAGCAGCCCGAAGAAGAAGCTGATGACGTCTGAAGAACTGTGGCAGATGTTTTATTTCACGAAATATGCCCATTAAAAGTTGAGATGTGTCTCCTTTTACAGTGGCGAAGAGACCAAACGGTACTTTTCAGTGCCCATTTTAATCGAGTCCAACGGGAACAACCTCTCGACGTTCACAAGGAACAATAATCGGCACTTTTCAGCGCCAGTCTTTTAAAACGTACTAAACCAAACAGTACTTTTCAGTGCTCACTTTACTTTAGCATCACTGAAATAAAGTACTTAACGTTTAATAAAATATTCATCGGTACATTCCCAGTATCGTTTCAATTTTATACTAATGTTGTATTTCTTTTCAGAGTTAACAGAAGCAGGGATATGGTGATTCTATGCAAAAACAATAAGTCGAAAATCTATATAAATAAAAATGTAATGTAGAATAAAAGTTCGTTCTCGGGAAAATTGGCTTATGTTTGCATCTAGAATCACCATTTCCAAATGTAAATATTAAATGTTAATATATGTGCCACTTATATATATTTTGTACTTGTAATATTAAAGAATAAACACATACCTTTATAAAAAAAAATAAAGAACTTATTTAATAAACTGCGGCTCATATAACCTGCGAGCAGAATCTTAGAATCTGCTCCAAAACTTCTCTACGAGCAGTAGAAAGGGTGGGGATACACCTAGTGTGACGTCACGCGTAGGGGCGGCCATGTGACGTCACGCGTAGGGAATTGTATGTTAATTCTGGACCTCAGATGGCGCTGTTGGCTGTGCCTAGCAGACGGCAGAATCTGCTGTCCATCTGCTGCCGATCTGACATCAGAATCTGACATCAGATTCTGTACCTCAGAACGCAGCCAAATGCGGACACAGACGACTACGGATCTGACGTCAGATTCTGCGCTCTCATGCCAGACTCTGCTACCAATCTGATGTCAGATTGGCGTCAGATGGTTATCAGGGTATATATATACTTAGAGTTCATTTATAATTCGGACAAAATGTGGCGAAGCCGGAACGCTATGAGGAAACGCTGGAGGCAACAAATAAATTCGGCGAGTATTCAAGATTTTGAAACCGAGGATTTGCCGATAGAAATCCCTCGAGCGCAACCTCCTCTCGATACAACTCATTTGAATGATTTGAGCCTTTTACGCGCTAGTACTCCAGTACCTATTTTGCAAACACCAGAACTGCCTTGTTCCAGTACGGCTAATCTTGTTAGCTTGCCAAGCATCAGTCAAGTAGATTATCTGCCATTCAAGTCTGCGACGGAATTGATTCCCCGTTTTGACGGGACAACTTGCTCTCTAACATCCTTCATTAATCAATGTCGGGATATATATTCCAAGGTTAAGCCAACAGCCCGCGTAAATCTTCTTACTGCAATTAGATATAAAATGGACGGTCATGCGAAAACCATATTAGAAAACCATACAACCCCGAATACGTTAGAGGAGCTTATCAGTCTGCTAAAAACAGTTTTTGAACAAACCTTCGATGTTGGCCGCATCCAAGATGAATTGCATGGGGTGAGTCAGGGAAGGAGTGAAACTATTAGGGCTTATGGATCACGTGTTTCGAAAATACTTTCACGTGGTATAGAGGCCGTTAGGGCGGAATCTACTGCCGAGGAACTTGCCGGTAATTTAGGTTCATTCGAACGGGCTGCCGTTAGGACCTTTATACAAGGTTTACGAAACGAAGTCGTGCGGGTTCAAATGTTGGACAAACGAATAAATAAATTAGAGGCTAATATTAATCAGGCCAGTAGATTAGAGCCGGGAACTAATGAGTCTATCAAGCAATTTCCATCCGCGGCTATACTTCGCGACGTTAAGGTAGTCGCTACTGACACTGCTAGCTATAAATGTTTCACTTGTAATCAAGAGGGTCATTATCGTCGAAATTGTCCTCAAAATAATAGAAAGTTCTCAGACGTACAGGATCGGGAAAGAATTAGATGTAATTATTGTAAGAAAACGGGGCACACGGAGGCACGTTGTTTCAAAAAACGGGATACCGCTTCGACACAGGATGGGGTTAAAACAGGAGCATCCCATCATTTAAACTCGAAAGGGGCTTTGCAAGGAAACGCGGCGCAAAGCAGGCCCCTAATTGCACGTCCGCAACCCAATCAACTTGCTTCCACTTCAATGTAAAGGACGTTGGCCGATTGCCGGTTTTGGAATTGCTTCATGATTCATTCTATGAGGGGATCAGCAGTTTCCTTGTGGACACTGGTTCCCAGCTTAATCTAATAAAACGTCACAGCATTAGTTCTTCTTTATTAATAGATGATAGCGTTATTTACAATATAACGGGTATCGACCAGGGAGGTGTTAGTACTTTTGGAGAAGTTATGATCCAGATGTTTGGTATCAATGTTAGATTTCAAATCGTCAATGATGATTTTCCAATATCTGAAACAGGGATTTTAGGCATTCCGTTTTTAGAAGAACAAAAGGCAGTGTTGACATTCAAAGAAAATAGTCCAAATAACCTTCAGATTGGTGGTCAGGAGTTCTTTCTTCGTTCAGCGATTTCAGTGAATTTACCACCTCGCACGAAAACGCTTGTAGCCGTGCCCATTAGGAATGCTGGTACACGAGAGGGTTACATAAGGAAGCTGGATACTGCACCAGGTGTTCATGTAGGGGAGGCGCTAGCGACACAGGAAAACGGTTTTGCAAAAATTTTCGCTTTTAACACTACCCTAGAGCATGTGACTCTTGCAGTACCTCCAGTTGAATTAGAAGAGTTTTTCGAAATTTCTCCTTCAGCACGTTCGGCTCGAACAGGAAATCCGGGTGAGGGGCAGTCCAGAGCCGATGCCGCTAGACTTGTTCAATTAGTAAAACTTTTTGATATGCAGGATTTGAGTGAATCCGAACAGGCTAGTATTTTAGAAATAATAAATTAATTTCCTTATCAATTTTATCTGCCATCAGATCCATTGGGTTCCACTAATATAATACAACACAAAATAGTAACTGTAGATGAGGTACCAGTAAATACAAAACAGTATCGGTTTCCGTTAGTTCATAAAGAAGAAATTAAAAAACAAGTAAAATCATTACTTGAAAATAAGATAATTCAGCCATCTACCTCTCCATATAATTCGCCTGTTTGGGTTGTCCCTAAGAAACCTGGTCCAGATGGTGAACCTCGTCGACGCATGGTGATAGATTATCGGCAATTGAATGAGAAAACTATCAACGATGCGTATCCTCTTCCCAATATATTAGATATCCTGGATCAGTTGGGAGCTGCTAAGTATTTCAGTATCCTTGATCTTGCTTCCGGATTCCATCAGATTTCCGTACATCCAGACTCGAAATCGAAGACTGCGTTTTCAACTGTAAATGGTCATTATGAGTTCAATAAGATGCCCTTTGGTCTTAAGACTGCTCCAGCCACTTTTCAAAGGTGCATGGATTTAGTTTTGTCTGGCTTACAAGGGGTTGAGCTTTTTGTGTATATGGACGATATCGTCATATATGCTGATTCGTTGGAGGAACATTCACGAAAATTAAAGAGTCTCTTGGCTAGGTTACAAAATGCTGGATTGACATTGCAACCCGAGAAGTGTCGATTTTTGCGACGGGAAGTCTCTTATTTGGGTCACGTAATTTCTTCAAAAGGGGTGAAACCAGATCCTGGAAAAATCAAAGCAGTAAAGTTATTTCCTATTCCAAAAACTAGGAAAAATATCAAGCAATTTTTAGGATTGGTTGGATACTATCGACGCTTTATTCCCCATATGGCAAAAATTGCTAAACCTTTGACACGATTGTTGAAAGCTGAAGTACCTTTTGTCTGGGATAAGGACGTCCAATTCGCCTTCAAAAGTTTACGAGATACTATTTGTTCGGAACCATTACTTCAATTTCCTAATTTCCAACAACCATTTCTTGTAACGACAGACGCTTCTAATTACGCAGTAGGAGCTGTATTGAGTCAGGGTCAGATTGGGAAAGATCTCCCAATTGCGTATGCATCCCGGACTCTTAATAGCGCTGAAAGTAATTATTCCACTATTGAGAAAGAGTTATTGGCAGTTTTATTTGCAGTGGAGCATTTTCGACCGTATTTATATGGTCAGAAATTTACTCTAGTCACTGATCATCGACCACTGATCTGGTTACATAATGTTAAAGACCCTACTTCCCGTATTATGAGATGGCGAATTAGATTGAATGAGTATGATTATGAAATGGTGTACAAACCTGGTAGGATAAACTCCAATGCTGATGCACTATCCCGCAATCCACCTGTTCTTGTTAATTCACAAAATACTCCTTTCCCATCCAAATGTTTGACAATCCATAAAGAGACTGAAATTACGGACGCCTCCCCTCCAAAGCGTTTGCAAGGGGTTGTCGTAGGCGCCAACGATTCGCCACTTGCAATCTCCAAGGAGGACGAGGATAGTGACATGGACAGTTTTACTGGAAATGAGAATGAAAAATTAGTAGCTAGAATTTTTCTTGTAAATAGAGTATGCTTTAATGAGTACAACGAGATTGATAATAAAACGAGTCATTCAGATTTAGATTCCACGGATAGTGACGAGTATTTTACAGCAGATGAGGAGGAGTCAGTCCCCTTAAGTAAATCAATCCATGAAGGAGGAGAATCTTATATTAATTCTAAAGTAAATCAAATACAAGGAGGATCGCTCTACAGAGATATTGGGGATGCGCCTCGACTCGGTAGTCGGTTGGTTATCGGAAAGGCCGATATTAAAGGCACCCCGCTTCAGGCATCGTTAGAGGCTGTCCCCGTGTCTCAGGGTGCCCTTGCTCTGCTGAATCCGTTGGTTATCGGAAAGGCTGATATTAAAGGCACCCCGCTTCGGATCGGCATCTTGGGACCCGGTACCAAGGTCGAGGTGGAGGTTCAACAGTTACTCCCGGTTCCCGACTCATGCCGTGGCGCTGGCTGTGAGCAGTTTAGAGACCCGGATGAGGTTTTATTTGTGGCGGAGACTGAAAAACCTGCCTCATTCATGACAGGGTTACTTAAAGCACAGACACGATCCTCCATCGAAACAATCTCGGAAAACAACTCGCATACCACTGATAAAGTTAAAGTTCTATTGACAAATTCAATTCCATCCGCACAAACAATCCATCCCTCTCCGTTTCCTAATATCAATTATTCTAAAGATCACCTTTATATGCGTCGAGATAATCTTCTTAATTTTTTCTCTACTGATTGCAAAATTTCTTCATCGGTCAGTAATGACTTGCTAACGCGAGGAAAGTTTTCTATTGCTCAAATACAATCCTACAATGTTCATGTGGGTGAGGCAATGGTCTTCCCTGGTGGAACTCAACACATTTTCCATTTATTTTCTAAAGTAAGCTCTACTGAACAACAGGACTTTAGACATCTCGCATCTTCGTTGTCATCTCTTAAAAATCTGATGGAATCCTTAAACGTAACGTCGATTAGTTTATCGAAAGGTGACAATAACATTGATCCCATTGACTGGAATTCTTTTGAATATCTTTTAAAACAAACATTTAATAACTCACAATATAACATTACGGTTTGCACCGGCGAAATCATTTTTCCTCCTCTATCAAGAAGACCTTCGATTATTCGGGAATATCATGAGTCCGTAGTAGGTGGACATCAGGGCATGACTAAATTGTTTAAACGAATAAGGGAAGACTTCTATTGGTTGAAAATGGAGCAGGAGATCACAGCTTTTGTCCGTTCTTGTTCTGGTTGCCAAAGAAATAAGATTCTTTTCGCTAAAACCAAACAACCAATGCGTATAACAGATACACCTCAGAGGGCTTTCGAGAAATTACAAATGGACATTGTGGGACCATTACCTGTAACTAAGAAAGGAAATCGCTATTTGTTGACTCTTCAGGATAATTTGACAAAATATTCCGATGCTATTCCTCTAGCAACCATAGATTCCATTGCAGTTGCACTTGCTCTTGCAGAACAGTTTGTGAGTCGGTTCGGCTGTCCTAGGGTTATCCAAACTGATCAGGGAAGTAATTTTGTTAGTAAGGTAATGAAAAATTTTTGCAAGATATTCAAAATCCAGAGAATTACATCAACGGCATTTCATCCCCAATCATTAGGCTCTCTTGAGCGGGCACATCGCGTTTTTATAGATTATTTAAAACACTATTGTGGGAAAACTGATTGGGACGATTGGATACGTTTTGGGATATTCTCATACAATACCTCTGTGCATGAAGCTACAGGTTTCTCTCCTCACGAGCTTATTTTCGGCACAAAAGCCATAATACCCTCAGAATTTAGCCGTCAGGAAATTCCACGAACTTTCATTGAATATCTAGATGATTTGTTTATTAGAATCACGACTACTCAGGCTACGGCAGCAGCCAATCTGGAACAGGCAAAAGAAAAGAGCAAATTAATATATGACAAAAATGTAAATCCCCATCAATTTATAGTAGGCGACGATGTTTATCTATTTAGGGAACCTAAGAAACCTAAGTTCGACTCTAGTTGGTTAGGACCATATAAGGTGGTTGAAGTATTTAATGATCTGACTATCGAAATAGCTATAGGAACAAATAAGACTAAGATAGTTCATGCGAATAAGCTTAAGTTAGCTTGTGTAAGAGTAGATCCATAGTAAATGTATTAATCATATGTATTAGATATATTGCGGCACCTTTATATGGATTATATTGAATAAGAATACTCGGATAAGTTTGGTTAGGGCGTTTGATTGCTTCTGGATACTAGTTATGCGTTATATTATAATTGATTTAATATTACCTAGTACTAGAATAATAATACTTTACTATTGTAAAATGTTATGGTATGACTATTATTCTTCAACTCGTGCTTCCTGCGGGACAATGGGTGGACCGAGTAGCTCATTTACCGCGGGGCTGGCGCGGGAAGGGGAGGCGTAGTTATACTTATAATCATTCACGTAGAGGACGTATTCATTCAATTTTGTATACTCAAGTTAGTATTGATGTATTTTTGTTGTTGAAAAGCTGTTTCAATAGGAAACACCTTTTGTATATGGAGGGAGGTGTTGCGGGTTCCGCTAGTGTAAATATATGTGATTGCGTGAAGTTAGCTATAAGACATAGAGATATCGAAGTTACACGTAGAGCGTAATTCAAAATCCTTTTATATTGAAAGATAGAAATATTATATATAGATTCAAAGCGAACGGAACACCTGGAAGGTCTTAAGGGGGCCGTCTCACCGGTGCCTTGAATGTGTGCGTACGCTCACACAAGCTAGGAAAAGCGTGTACGTATACGCGATGTAGTAAACAAACCGTTTCAACCAACTTACGTCGCGGAATCGGCATGAAGGAAGCTTTTGCGGGTATGGTTGCCTGCAGAAGACATCCGTGCAGATGGGTCTGGTGCGTTTGAACGCTTATAAACACCGTACGTTGAAATAATAATGAATTTATGACTCGAAAACTGACAGAATGAAGCTTCAAGGCTTCTCCGTAACCGGCGTTGGTGGTATATTCGAGCCACGTAGCACCAGCGTTATACGTATACGCGATGTAGTAAACAAACCGTTTCAACCAACTTACGTCGCGGAATCGGCATGAAGGAAGCTTTTGCGGGTATGGTTGCCTGCAGAAGACATCCGTGCAGATGGGTCTGGTGCGTTTGAACGCTAATAAGCACCGTCCGTTGAAATAATAATGAATTTATGACTCGTGTTTTGAGACAAACTCGAGAAATGACAGAATTATGCTTCAAGGATTCTCCATCACCAGCGCTGATGATATATTCGCTCCATGTACCATCAGAACCGGTGGAAGTCCAAGCTAGCCGATAAATGTAGGAAATACATAGTTGCCGAGACGTATTGAGAGTCGAATCGCGCTGTTGCCGCATTTCCCCTATTACTATTCTGTCGTCAGAGAAGCTTGAATGAATCACGGCGAAGCGGCTGGAGAACAAAGATGGGCAATGATAATATCTGGAAAAATTAGCATAAATGTTCGGTTCGAGAGGCATACATACGGTGGATTATGTATTGATAAAATGTAAAACGTAATGTTTTTAGTAACATACTGCTGAGATTTTCCAGATTATAATGAGTTGAAACACGGTATAAATCAGTTTATTTCTAGAACGGTACTAGATAATTGACTATAAATGTAACATTGCTAACCTGATTATGCTAAAAATAATCCGATTTATACCGTGTATTTATTTTCATCTGGAAAATCTCAGCAGTATGTTACGGAAACGTTCATGCCGATACGATAGAAAATGTGAAAATTTGAAGCGCGGTACCACTGACTCTGTCAGTGGTCACAAGTGCCAGCAATGGCACTTGTACTCGCGGATCATACGATCACGCGAGTCGATCCACGACTTTATAGTTTTTAACGTAAGGAGTAATAAAGATATATATCATCTGCAGTAACCTTCATCCAAGAAGGTTTCGTGGACACAACGGTACCCCGTCAGATTGTCATACGAGCGGCCCGGGATCAAGTCCCCTGCAACCCATAACTTTTTTTTTCAAGTTTTTCCCGTGGAAATATATTTTGATAACATTACGTATTATATAGTGCGTTACATATTACTCTATGCAAATTTTAACATTGAAAATGCATTTATTACATAACGTAAGGGTGGACTTATACCTGCTAATTTTCGCAGTATAAAAATTTGAAAGCACCGGTGAAAGAGATGATTAGAATAATATGTTATGTTATAAATGCATTTTCAACGTAAAAACTTGCGTAGAGTAATACGCAACGCACTATATAATACGTAATATTCACAAAATATATTTCCACGGGAAATATATATCCATCTATGCGCCAAAAATAACTAAACATAAATATTGCACAGAATGACAGCAGATAATAAGAATTGCGAAGTTTAGAAGGGATATTGATACGCAAATTAGTATTATTTCATAAATTATTAAAATAAACTATCAAATTAAAGAGACTTTATCTTTATTTGTCGAGCCGAGCGACATTGTATCGCTCACCCGCCTAACCTGTCGCCTGGAGTTGCTCGGCGATGTATCATCGATTATGCACAAACAGAATTTCTTTATTTTTCATCGTACCAATATAAAAGTGTTTCTGCCGATATTGACAGAAAATAATTTAAATCGGACTACTTTGAACGAAACAGGCTTTCAATTCTGCAAATAAATTTTATGTGTAATATTGTAATGACAGTTCAAATTGTGTCAGGTTTGATATCTTTCCATCTTTCCTTTTTACAATCCCGGACCTCTCTATCTTTCATTGTTGCTACGTTCAGTGAGGCTCTGCCGCTAGACGCAGCTCTCGTGCTGCATTCCTTGAAGACTTCTCGATAAAAAGAGGGACCTCTGTGGCAACAGCGCGGCAGAGGCAGAGAGAACAGTACATGTGGCAACTATGCGTCAAAAATTAGTCTACACAGAGTGACTGGAGATGTCACCTATGTACAAACTCTTTTTATCGATCGTAGTAGTTTCAATAGGGTCCGTTTGTTTACTGGGGACGCTTCGATCGATTCGGATCATAACAAAAATGAGACGGCCCCCTTAAACAAGTTTGAAACAGAGGACAGGGAAGAGTTTATTGTAGGGCGCGTTGTGCCTCTTGGGAGGTTTTCCTTTGCTATTTTTGAACGTGTCCTTACAATGTTAACAGCCGATACCTGAACTCCGAAGGCGTACGAAAACCTGGCATTGCATTCGATAGCTTTCATGTTACTGTTAGACCAGGCGAAGATAGTAAATAGCTTAACTTTTTCCTCTGCACATCTGCGTGCCAAATTTCGTCGAGCGAACAGCTGCACGTATCGTAAAAGCACTTAAAACTCTGTCCTCCCTTTTCAATAATTGTCGATGTCCTGTTAGGGTAAAAACTCCGGTCGGGGGAGGCTGGAAGTCATTAAGTCATAAACGTCCTCCGCGCGGCGTCGTCTTGACCCTGAGGGTTGCGCCTACCTACCTGTTAGAAATGTATGTACTCAAGAAGCGTGCCTCCACCACCAGCCGAGAGTGGAGGAAAGGTCGAAGGAAGGGGGTCAAGGACGGGGAGATGGCTAAGGACAACCCCCTGACGAGGCTTGAGGGATGACACCACCTTGATTGGACGAAAGGATCCAGGGAAGGAGTCGGAGGAACGCGCCAAAAATTAGAGGAGTGGGGCGTTCGGAGGCGACAAGCGAGGCGTTAATTTGTAAAACATCAGATCGAACTTGTCAGCAGACAAATTAACAGTTTCTTAAAATATAACGACTCATACCAGTTTACTTTATTTGAACTTCATTTCTTTAAACTACCCGCGCACACTCACGAGCTGAGTGCTTTCAGCGCTCCACGGGCACGGACCCGCCATTCCATAGTAATCTCCACAAAATCGCGCAACAGCACCAACCACAGATTCTGAATGCGTTTGGTTTTAAGCACCACATTGAATGGGCCCAGCACTGGATTTTACGGTGCTCTTCACCGTTCCCGACGGTGCTCGTCACCGTTCCCGACGGTGCTCATTTTTCGAGCACCGTTGGGAACGGTGCTGAGGTCTTTCCGTGTACACTGACAAAAGAGGATCGCGCTTCCGCGCCGTAGACCTCACGAGGCTGGAGAAGCTGCTTCCGCCTCTCGCGAGAGTGCGCCAACTGCTGGGGCACCGGTGGTGCGCTCTGGTGACGCTGTGGCGAGACCGCCACATATCTCCTCTTTGGCCACGCTTCTTGCGGGAATATTTGAAAAGATAGTAATGGTATGTCATCTTACCTCACTATGTCAACATAAGCATAATTCCCCTACCCCTGTTAAAGTTTCGCTTTCAATCTCAATTGTGCGAGCCTTTAACCGAGGAGTGTTGTATATTTCATTTTGAATAATAAATAATTTCTAAAATATATCATATGAACCTGTTTTATGCCTGAAAATCCTTACACTGGTGTTATACCTTCGTAGATATGACAATGGTATTGATTTTTATATGTGTATTCTAAATACTCTGTTGTATTATTATATTTTTATTAGAAATGTGGCAAGATAGGGAAGTTCGGTTCGACGTATCTTACACGTAATACCTTATATGTTTTTTAAACATACATATAATATTTATATCTGTTACATCTTTCAATTTGATTCATATTGTCGATATAATATATCTTAATATATAAAGCAGGAAGTGTGTTTGCTGTAGCCTAAAAACTTTCGAACGGTAAACTCTGGGGTCACGAAATGTGCCTCAGCTCATTATGTCTAACTAATCCAAATGAATGTAACTATTTTCAACAAAAAAATAAAAATTTTTTTTATAAAATCAATCTAAATTTTGGACGAAGCCGAGTAGTAAAGCTAGTACTGATATAAGTTTAGTATAGTACATATTGTATTAAAGTTTTACATAAAAGTAAAAATAATGTTGTAGATAGAACTAAAGCATATAAAGAATATTATTATGTGCCAAATTAGTATAAATATGTTTAGATAAATATTATTTTATGTAAAATGTTGGAACAAACATGACTTACATATCTCATACAAGATATTGCAAAACATAATTTTTACTTGCATAATATCTTAAATATGTTATAGTCATATGCAACTACGATTGGGAGAATTCGCTGTTGACAAACTTGATTTAATAGAAGATACAAAAGGTAATGCAGGTGAAAATGGAAGACTAATAGTAACAAATCTCAGAATAATATGGCATTCTTTACTTCTTCCTCGAATCAATCTAAGTATGAATAGATATTCTATATATACACTACACAATTTAATTTTGCTTTTCAAAGAAATACTTTTTTCCTTTGTGTTTGAATACATACAATTAGTTTCAAAGTTAAAATGCCAATATTTTTAATTTATAATATTTGTCATAAAATCTTTTAAAATCTTTAGTTCTATTTTCCCATAATTACTATGTATATCATTTATAGATGAAGACAAAAAACACTTTATGAAATACATATTCACAAATCTTTATTAACAGTTGTGGAATCTTATGTATATATACTTATACTTTTTTATAGGTATTGGCTTTAATACTATTATAACAGTGAATTCCAAAATTATACACAGTGTCGGTATACTTTAATGAGATTAATATTACTTTTCATTAATATAAATAATACAGTAAAAATAACTTTTTATAGTTGCAAGGAAGACATATGCAGGCTTTGTATGTCTTAACTTCTTTTCGAAGTTGCAGATATGAATTTATATTTATAAATCTGGATCCAAAAAGTACAAGACATTATACATCTGTCATTGGTATATACAGGTATATTTCATGTTTACTCTACATTAAGTCCATGTAAGTCCGCGTCATCTAAGCGGGTAAAATCTGCATATCGCATATCTGCATCAGCTACACGGGCATTACTGTGTATCTGTACCGGGTTAAGGCAGCAGTCGCTAGACGCAGTACTTACGTCTATCTCGCTTACTCCCGATATGTTCGCGCACTTTATGAAGACAATTCTTGGAATCAAAACGTTACCCCGCTCGCAAGAATTTGAATACGCGGACCCGACTGATTCAAATTTAACCAGGCATTAATATAGTCATAAGACATTTATAATTTGCTGATTTACAATAGCTAGGAGATACCAGTAACTAAATGGTAATTTTTTACTTAAAAAACATACAAAATTATTGCAGGTCTTACATTTCATCCAAGATCTATCGAGAAATTAAATTAAGATCTGGAATAATTGACGACAAGCAGTTAATTTTGCTACCACAAGAAAGAGTTCACTCAACTTCCCCGGATATTTGGAATTTATCGTTAGAGCAGGTTCGGTTCACTTATTATATACAGCATTTGATAGTTTTGAATGGTTGAATGTTAATATTTATTTTGGTAGGGAAATATTGGAACTTTCATTGCAACCAATATACGTTTAGTATGGTTTGCTGATATGAATTATCATTTCAACGTATCAATGCCCTATCTTATAATAGCAAATGTAAGTAGATGTGTTAAAATATATTAACAATGCAGAATGAAGAATTTAATGGAAGATTTGTATTTGTCTAATAGATTACAATAAAAAATTCCAAATTTGGCCCATCTTTAGTCATTGCAAGTACAGAATCAAGTGGAAGCTACATACTAGGATTTCGAGTTACTCCTCTTGAAAAACTTTACGCTCTTCACAAAGAAATATTAATGTTGTCTGAAATGTATGAAAAATCTCCTGTTTTTGGCGTGGATTATACAGTTGAACACGAGGTAATGCTAAAGCAACGTGACATTGAAAAATGGTTTATTGAATAAATAAATAAATAAATTACATTTTCAAATAATAATCCATCTATTGTTATAGGCGTCGTTACAAGAGCTAAATGTAGAACAATATTCTGAACTACAAGATAACCAAGTCGAAATTTCAAATGTATTTGGTTATTATTTTTCTGAAGGATCAAATCAAAGAAGACCTAGTTTTTCAAATTATTTAGGTCTTGCTGCAGAAAACCCCCGGGAAACTAGTTCATTGCAGAGCATATGGGACCTCGTGCCTCCAAATTAATTTGTAAAGTATTTGTAAACTTCAAGTATTATGTATATACATATTATTTGTTATGTGTAGCCTTGTAAAAATGATTAGTTCATAATATATATAATTTATTATTTCTATAATTAATCTTTATAATTGATATAATTACATACATATATATTAATATTTTCAACGAAAATAACACCGTATTCAACTGAAACTAAATAGAAATATTACCGATAGAAAAATAAGGTAATTGTATCGAAAAAATATATTGATAGTGGACACGTACATATGTAAAAAGGTTATAGGTCTAGGCGAAACATACTAGGAGCAATATTATACATAAACATTGTATAAGATATTATTAATTAGATTCTGCAAGTTATTTCAACAGAACTATTGGTTTTTTAAAAAGAAAAAATAAATTGGTTTAAATGGAACTGTCTTCCTTTTCTATTCAACACATTATTAACATTTTCTCAAGTATTCTTAAGTATTTTATTTATAGGAAAGTCAATAGCTACATGGAATTGATAAAAAAATAGATAATTGGAATTAAAACATCAATATTCTACAATACGACACTGAATAAGTCTTCAGTTACATAACTGCAATTTTATGCCATTCTCCGAACGTTTGCCAAAATTTAACTTGGTCTACAATTTAAAGGTTGCATAATTGACTGATCATAGTTTTCATCGCTATCGTCATTGTGTTGATCAACCTGAACAGAAAATGGGTACCCCATATCTATGAGCATTACCTCGAATGGATTTGTCTTCATACGCAGTTGATTTGCATGTGCAGCGTCTTCCAAATTTTGAATTTCTCTGTCATTTACACTGCCATCCTTTGTTGCAGAAAAATTATATCGTAAAATTAATTACAATATTTTCTATATAATCCTAACAGTTTAATACATTTAGAGAAAACATACAGAAGAATATGGATCTACATTGACCATAAAAATATGCGTGGAATATGTTATAGCCAATTAATTACAATAATCACCACAAATTTCGAACATAAATATACTGTACAATTTCATACTTCAGTACTCCATCACTTTTAATAAGTTATTAAAGGATTAAAAATTAAATATAAATGTGCCGGATAAATGTTAAATCTTAGTCTTACCGAGCAAAGAATGTTATTGAACAAATAATAGTAATGTTCAACAAATAGTCGTAATGCATACCTCAGGTAAAGGACTCCACAATCTAATTACTGGATCAATTCCACTAGTAGCTAATAAGCATGTGGATGGATGAGGTTGAAGACAATTTACAATATATTCGTCTCCCCTCAGTACGCGTATAATATTTGCGGTATTACGATCCCAAATAAAAAAGGAGCCATCATCTGATCCTGCCACAATATATTGACCATTGCTTAAAGAAAAATGTTGATAATATCAATATATTATAAATGTATAAATATTCAAAATGATTTATAAAGCATTCTCCAAATATGTGTATATTTACTTTCCAAAGAAGTTAGCTTCTTTTATATCAGTTGTAGTGTTACAGTGTCCACAGTATCTCATTTTATAGTCAATTGTGTTGCGTCGCCATTCCTTTTCGTACTCCGATATTTGTAACATTGATTGACTCATATCACTTTCTCTACCTGAATTATACAATCATATTGTATTGAATACTCATTAAAGAAACACGATTTTCAAAAATGTGTATAAAAAAAATCTCCTCAATGTTTCTCAAAGTAGCTTCAAGTTTACATAAAAAAAAATATGTAAATTTAAGTCTTTAATAAAATGATAGAAGACATACCGCTATCTATAGCTTCCTGTATGTCCATGTTTAATGCTTTACACGCTGAATTAGATGTGTAATTAGGAAATTTTTGTTGAAAGTTTTTAATCACTTCGTTAGCTTCAGCTGATCGATGTAAATCAAAAAGACAACGTGCCAACCTATAAATACACATGTAATATAATATACATCAGTAATGTGTATATCCTAAGCTCCGGACCTTTGAGTCCCCCCACCACTCAGTTCCCATGCACATCAGTAGTAAATAATCGATGCACATAAACAAAATACAGCATAAACAGGAGAGATGTAAGGGATCCTACTCGACGATAGTTTCGTTTTCTACTTCCATTCTACTTTTGCAAGTTCACCATCCTAGCCTTCTTCCTTATTCAACGCAAGCGATCCTTCAACCAAACGCAATCTGCTCGCCAACAACCATCCGTGGTAAGGATTGCATACAGGGTGACTAATCCACTAATGAAAGTCTAATGTTTTATATTTTTCATTAAATCTTCGTAACGGTGTTACGAATAAATAGGGATGCATGGGACGAATGTTCATTGGATAAATCTTGCCCAGCTAATCATAGCAAAGTTCTCACGAAAATCTAATAAAAAAAAATATAAAAATTTTAATTTTCATTAGCATTGGCATGTGTTCAAAGCGCGGGACGAGGGTGGGTAATACTTTTTCCGGTAGAATTGGTCGCCTAGAGAAGCTTGACCGACTTGAAACGCTATTTCTCCAAACCCTATACCACTTAAAGTGTTAATCGCTAAATGTGGGTAGGCCAGGGTTCCATGCTGTTGCTTTATCTCACTCACTCCCGGTGTATTCTATTCACACTTGTCGCCGCTCGAATCAAGCGAGGACAGAGTCAAGTATAAGTTAAAGAGATGCTATATGCTATTCACATAGTTTATACTTTGGCGAGCAGACCGATGCTAACGAAACTATAACTGGAACTGAGTATATTTACACGATTCATTATAACGTTCATAGATCATTGATACCTGAAATGTGCTTTCACATGTCCCGGCTCAAGGAGTAATGTTGCTTGACAGTCTTTAAGAGCAGCATATGTATCACCATCCCTAGAATTTATATGAAATTAAATCCTTTATGCAAAAGGGACTTTCTTCTTTTTTAGGCTCGTTTAGTTTCTTCACCAGTCATATTTGTTTAATGTTAAGAACGGTAAATAAAATATTTGAAGGTTCGTACCAAGTTCGTTTCATATATGCTGCAGCTCTATTAGCGTAAAGCACAGCTGCATTGGGACAGTAACTGATTGCTTTGTTATATAAAGTAATTGCTAAAGTATACTTTTGTTGCTCAAAACTTTTATTAGCCTGAAAATATAAAAATAATGTACCCTTATTTATTGCAAAAAAAATGTCATTATAATTTGATTTAAATAAAGCAGGAATTAACTCAATGTTTAAAAAAGTTTTTTGCCAACACACTTCAGCAACTAAACTATTATACACATAAGAATGTAACCGAAGAACGTAATCCGAATATTGTCTAGAACAAATAATTTACACACAACTATTTATGACTTAAGCTTACCTGACATTTTAACTCTTCGATATACGGTGACAGGACTTCATTGTTTGTTTTAGTTATATCTGTAGTATTCTCATCATTCTTCTCCATACAGCATCTCCCAAGGTCTCCTATGCAAATGTATTTTTATATAATTCAAATAAATTCTCTTTTACGTATCATTTGTAAAAGTAAATGTTAATGTATCCAAAGTATAATAAAATAATACGCGAACTAAAAAAAGAATCACTTTGTCTTCTATTTAAAATTTATTTCGCGATTCATTTAAAGGGTTTCACTTTTGTGTACTACCTATTCCTCAGAAGATACATTATAAACTTTTAAAATTTAAAATTACGTTTTATACTTACAACGGCAAATAAAATGAATATTTACAATAATCTTGATGATAGTTACCTAAATAAGTGTTCATAGAATAACCAAAGCAAGTTTTCGAGTTTTTTGGATTGTTGATGTCAAATAAATATATTTGTTCGCCACCCATGTTAACAAGGAGCTCATTTCCATCAGCACTGAAGGTTAAATACGTAGTGTTGAGTTTCCTATTACTGTTACGCCGTCGAGAGTGCAGATGGCCTGCTTAATATCAAACATTAACAGTCTCTGTTAAAGCGATCATGTAAATGTAAAAAAAGAGGAAGATAAGGGTAAAGGAGCCGCGTACGCTATCTCTGATCGTACGAACGAACCCGCGATAAAGTACTGTGCGCAACCCAATGGTACATTCTCATCTGGATCGCCTTCACCAGCTCTCTCCCAGTCACTGCGTTGAGAAGAGATAATAGGCACCTGTTAATTAGAAAATTTAAAACCATTCAAAGAAATATTATAGGTGTGTTGCACTGAAAAAAGTTAATAAAATTGTCAATAGATTATCATTAGTTTACTAACTACCTGAGAAAGTTTAATCATTCTACGATCATACATTCGTATATAGGCATCATTGGCTCCAATGGCTATCAGTTCAGGTCTTTTCGGATTTACAGAAATAGATTTGGCTTCTGCGTATAGACCCATATGATTAAGAAGATTTATTAATACACTACTTGATTTGTTGCTTTTACAGGTATGTGGAGTGCGAACATCATATTGTAAAATAAGACCATCTTCTGCAGCACTCCAAAAGAGGAAAGGTATAGTAGATGCAGTGGCAATACGTTTGACACGGCCTATATGACAATTACATACAAGTATGGGTTCAAGAAGTGTAAGGTCGCAAACTCGCACTTTGCTATCCGCTGCACCTGATACCAATACACTATCATTGGACTTTGGCATAAACTAAAATCATATGTAAAATAAGAAAATTAAATATTTCTCTTACTATCAACGAATAGATGGTATTATTAATATAAATACTACCTAACATCAGATATTCCACATTAAACTCAAAATTAACGTATAAGAATACCTTAACAGAGAATATATTTCCATAATGGCCTGTACGAAGTACTAATTTTTTTTCATATCGAAATGGATCCCACAAAATGATGTTCCTATCATCAGATGCCGAAGCAAGAATTCTGAAATTATACATAAAAATGTGTAATTAAACTTTTCGTTTGCTACAATATTCATTATTTAATTAGTAGTACTTACTGTCCACTTTCATTCCACTCTAAACAATTAACACATCCTGTGTGACCCACTAATTCCTTCTCCAATCCTAATCTTGATATCAAATTTTCCGTAACATGTAATCTTTGAGACACGGCATGTGCTACAGAATCCTAAATAAAACATTTTAAAGGCAATATCTAAATACATTAACCCATTTCCATTACATTTAGGCGGGTGTTCATAAAAAGGTGGGACATTTTTCCACAATTCTTTCTACTTACCAAAATAATCAAAAAAGTTGGTATGCAGGTATGGCTGTTGATGCTTAGTTTTAAGCATTTTTATATTTTACAAAAAAACACCGATGCAAAACACCTGTTAAAGTGGCATTTAACAAAACCTAGCAGTGTTTCCACGGATCAATACATTGACTATCATTTCATCTTTGTTTTTTTAAAGGCAAAAGAAATATAATATATTATATCAACTGACAAACACGCCTGTCAGCTGGTTGCCCTTTAATAGGTATTACGGGCCTGTGTTTTATGGAATATAAAATTGCTTATAACTGCGAAATTAAGTATTATGGGGTATATGCATATACAAACTGTTTTTATTATTTTAGTGAATAGAACAAATCTTGTAAAAATATCCGACATTTTTATAAACACCCTGTATACCCACACACAGAAACACAATTTATGAAGAATAATAGTAAAATATGTAATACGGACACTTTGAATAATATAAATGCATGTTACGTTAACGTACCCGTATCTCACGCTGCCGTACCAAATCCAAAACTCTATAATCTTTATCATGTATATTAGGAAGCATTTTTGTTTGTTTTATAAATCGCTTTAACGTAACGAAAAAGAGAACTATCTCCTGAAAATAAGAAGAGGATATAATTGCACTCATTGAGTGTGTCAGAAAATATTATTTTCAAGAAACGAAGTAAATATAACCATCATGTACGAAATAACTTACCTACGATACGTTATATATCACTGAATATGCAAATAATAGTAATAATGCAAAATATTTTGTAAGAAAGTTTAGTAATACTTAATTTGAAATCGACATGTTGTATATAGTCCACTTCAAAGAGATGGATAAACTATGCACTTATTGCCGATATATTTCAGAAACGTTACTAAGATGTATGTATTCACTTAGCTGCTGCCGTTTTACACAATGTCGGGAAATTATTACAATTTTTGCGCATTACCATATTCTATCGTCTACTTCGTTAAAAAATATAATATTGCATCTTTATTTCATCAACGTATGACACAAAACTCACACCTACTTACCTTCCGATGGTATGTACACAGATAAATAATAGTACCTTGTAGATAGGTATCTCTCTGAGGTTCGGTGAGATATTTTCCAGCACCGCGGGTAACATGTGGTTTGAAGTAAAACAAGGGCGGGAAAACTCTGATTCATTTGAATTTATTAATACATAGCTGACTGTTAGAGTAAATCGCGCATTTTTAGTATTTGGTTTTCACTGCAAATTGCACGGCAATATTTCCACAACATTGCAATGCAACCTGCAACATTGCAGCAACGATACTGCAACGTTCTTGCAATATAATGTGCTGTATGGGCGATGAATGCGTGCTAAAAAAGGCATTCCGCAGCGCTATTTACTTATAGTATATGAATCTTGTTTATATTATTTTATTCGCATTAGAACTATTATCAGCACAAAATCAAAGCAATTATTTTAAAATAGAAGTCAGAAATTCAAATTTCAAAGGAGTCGACTGCGGTCGACTATGGTTTAATGCGTCCCGAGAGGCAGGAGTGAGGTTGGGGTTGACAAATTTTCAACAAATGATCGCCAGTGTACCCAGATAGCACAAAAACGTTTTAAAAACGTCCAGGCCAGACGTTCAGGACGTCTTAAAAACGTCCACGAACGTCCAGAAAAGGACCTAAAGAGGTCCTAAAAACGTCCATTTTCACAAACCAGTACGTCTTTGAAACGTCCAGAAAAGGTCTGTAGACGTCTTGGTTAGGTTCGAAATAGGGTTTTTGGAACGTTTTTAGCACGTTCTTAGAACGTTTTAAGGACGTTCTTAGGACGTTTTTGTAACGTTCGACGGTACTGGTTCGATTTAATAAAAATTTAAGGAAGTAAATGGTTTTCAAAATAAGATCACACTCGATAACAATTTATTTCACTTATTTAATTCAGAAATAATGCAGAATATATGCACTTACAATATATACAAGAACATGTTAGTACGAGGTCCAATATACAGAATATACAAACTACCCAGTAAACAAACTGACCGCAGTATGCCACCAGATTGATGTCAGATACGGAGCAGATTCTGACGTCAGATTCGGTGCCTACTACCCACACAGCACAACGTCCCGCAACGTCCCAAAGACGTCTACAGACGTCCCCAAGACGTCTGTGGGACGTCTGTAGACGTCTTTGGGACGTTGTGCTGTGTGGGTATGTCCACATTAAACTATGGTTGTGCGGTCAGAGCCTGACATCAGGATCTGACCGCCGATTGATATCAGATTTCAAGCAGATTTTGCGGACAAAAACCGACCGCAGATTGGCGGCAGAAATCTAGCAGATTCTGGCAGGGTCTGCCGGCATATCCTGCTGCCTGCCTGACATAGTGATCCTCTAGGTAGTGATCGGCAGATGTGTCCACCATTTTGGCCTAAAGCGGAAGTCGCAAATTGGCGGGCACATTTTGAAATAATCGAGAAAACTGAAGTTGTACTATTTCCTTCTGCCGTTCTTCATACAAATTAAAACATGTTAGGTTAAATACATTAGACTGTTTCTAGATCTCTACGGCGCACGTAGGGTTAGTTTTATCCTAAATTTTGACTCATAAATGTTCATACTTACAAAATCTGCACGCGTTAGCAATAGTTTGCACGTTCAAAAATGACAGCATTAAATGAAGTTTGCTGGTGATTCCACTTTTCGCTCAATGTTGTGGAATCCAATTGGTAGATGTTATTGCTTCGCCCAATAGGAAACATTACGCAGATAAACGGTGGTGGGGCTAGGCACGTACCAATTACATGCGAGCAGTATCTCTTTCTTTTTCTACTTGTGTACTTGCTCTCTCTACTTCCGGTTTCGGTCACTAATGGTGTCGACCAATAGAAAACGGCGGCCACATCTGCGTATCACTACCTAGAGGATCACTAGCCTGACACATCCAACAGCGCCATCTGAAGGCCACAATAGCCAAACAATTCCCTCTGCGTGACGTCACATGGACCTACGCACCAACACAAATGTACACTAGGCGGCGGAATCGGCTTCCCATCGGAAATTTGGCAACGTTGCATGTCGGGTCCCCCTGTGTCGAAGAACCACTGAGTTATTCCTAGTGACAATGGTGACAATTTTACAAGTTGTTATTTAGTTTGCTAAAATGAATTTTGCTTGATAAAACATTACACGTAAGAGGATGATACGCTCAATTCCTCATCTATTTGGCAAAGAAGTAGCATGTATCGTGGGTAGAAAGTTTTTAGACTGCCAGGCCGAAGTCTAGGTAAACGCACGATATCCCCATATCGGTGTTCCAGCATGGGAAGGCAAGGGAAGGCGTTCTGTCCGCCGCGACCCCGAGGTAGCCGCCGTCCGCATAAGACCCTCTCACTTGCACATAAAGCCCTGTCCTTGTTTAGCATCATCCCTGTCTACCGCATGCTCTAGGTCACTCCCGTGCAGCGAATTGGCGCTAAGAGGCTAGTTATTTCTTACGAAGGAGCAATATCGATGGTCCTCACTGTCGATAGCTTATTTTCACTATCAAAAGTTATCGGTATTGAAAATCGCGGGTTGACATCTGTGAAATTCTAATCGCTTTACTTAAGGCTGCCGTCTCAAGTTTGTTATGGTCCGAATCGATCGAAGCGTCCCCAGTAAACAAACGGAGTCTAATGAAACTACTGCGGTCGATAAAAAGAATTTGTACAGCGATGACATCTTCAGGTACTCTGGGCAGGCGAATTTTTTATGCTTAGTTGCCACATGTTCTGTACTCTCCGTGTCTGCCGCGCTGTTGCCACGGAGTTCTCTCTTTTCATCGAGAAATCCTGAAGGAATACCTACAGCACGAGAGTTGCGTCTAGCATCAGAGCCTCTCTGAACGTAGCAATAATGAAAGATAGAGAGGTCCGGGAGTGTAAGAAGGAAAGATCGAAAGATACCAAACCTGACACAATTTGAACTATCATTAGATATTACGCATAAAATTTATTTGCAGAATTGAAATAATTAGCAATATAATATTCGCACGAACGCCTGATTTAATCTCACTCAATTTCAACGGTTAAACGCGATAAATGTTAAAAATATTGATATGTACATACCTCGGGGTCGCACTCGGGGGCGATTCGCGAAAATCCCATTGTATCGCACTCAAAACACAAAAAAAATTTCGAACAGCGATTCGGCAGTTAGCTGCCAGGATTAATGAGCAACTGGTCTCGTTGTACCTCCTGGCTCTCGCATGCAAACTCCTATCATGAAATCGAGAAGTGCGTAGCTTTGCAAAGTAAGATGACTTTGTTCTCCACCTGCATTTTCGCTGACCATTCCATTCCTCCTCCTTGCACTTATCTTCTTCACCGACCATCCTCTCCTTATTCACACGCGTCTTCTTTCCCTTCTTCTTTGCACTCATCATTCAGCTAGACCATTGAACGGCTTTGATCGACTTTGATCAAGTATTGAACGGCTTTGAAGGTATATCATGTTACGCGCCGGGGCTGCGGCAACACGAGAGGCCGGCGAGAAGGGTATTTCCCAAGAAATACGGTTTATGAATTTGTTAGTTAGGTGCGCGGACGAACCTGATGCGAAATCAGGGAGCCGCAGGAGGGTGATACTAGGATGAAGTTCACAGACGAACCTGGTGCGAAACCAGGGAGCTGCTAGGAGGTTGGATTATTCACAGACGAACCTGGTGCAAAACCAGGGAGCTGTTCGGAAGTTGGTAGACTTACAGACGAACCTGATGCGAAATCAGGGAGCTGTAGGATACGGACGAACCTGATGCGAAATCAGCGAGCTGTAGGATACGGACGAACCTGATGCGAAATCAGGGAGCCGTAGGAAGGGTGAGTTTTCGTGGACGAACCCGATGCGAAATCGGGGAGCCACTGGGTTGGAAAAGATGGCTTGTTTTGGTAAAGGGTTGCGAACGAACCTGATGCGAAATCAGGGAGTCGCGGGAAATGTTAGTAATGCCTCGTAACTCTTAATTAAAATTGATACAACTCGAGCGGTAAAGTTGTATCGGTGGGTGAGTGCTACTAATATTATAAGGATCGCTGGGTAAAAGATGGATTTAACGTAATCCACTCGATTTACACGTGAACACCATAAGTATATTGAACAGTCAATTATAATACAAATGTAAGTGTCGCGAGTAATAATTAAATAAAATGTGTATGTTACCACTAATTGCACGGTGTTGACGCACTGGCGATGCGGGGCGTACGAGTGGCTATTTCAAAGTGCCAAATAAAATATAAACCGAACTCGCGGATTCTATGAGGTTAACTATGATCTTGCTGGATATAACCGACTCTGTACGAGCGTGACACGACGTGACTTTACGCGTGACTCTATAGCTTTGAACCAACGAGGGATGAAACCAAAGGGTTTATATAGTCCCGAAAATGAGTGGGGGTTCGTTAGAAGTTTCCATATAAGGAGATCTTTCGGGGTCGTCGTCGTGTCACTCCCGTTCCCATGGTCGTGATCCAGATGGTCGAGATCATGACCCCCATTAGTGGTATGTGATAAACAAAAAGGATTTTAGGGCGTTTTCCCTTCGTACACGCGAGCGCGTAAAACGGTTGAGTTTAATCATGCGTTTGTAGACCTCGCAAAATCCCAGCAAATATTTGAGTGGGATGCAAAAATTGAAATGATTTTTCACTATTGGCCCATCGCGCCGTTTCAAGCCCCATCCGACATTCTCCATATTTTTGTCTTCGCCAGATGTCAGCGATACATAGTTTCTAAGCGTGCTAGTTATTCCAACGTTTCTGTTGCGATCAATCTCCACGCCATTCAGCTCGTATCGAATCTCATCGAATAAGAACGCCACGCAATTATTTTCCAACGTCACCGTTAATGCATCTTTTGGCTTATTTATCTTCAATTTCCCCTCCACATAGAGGAAATTATCACACGGCAATGTGTATAAATCCTGCTGCTGTATCAGTATTCTTATCTCATCGCTGTATCCAAACGTCGTGTTGACGTATGGGTTGGATGTGTGAGTCTGAAGCTTGACGATGCGGTCATCAAACGTCGGCTTCCCTCCAATACTTAAAATGTCAGCCATTTTTCAACCTAAATGCGCACAATGAATCCCAATGATTTCAAAAATGCAATGTTCGCAGCACGGAGCCTCTTCTTTTTAGCGTGATCGGAGTTGTTGCAGTTGTTGTTGTTGTAAACAATTTCACTTGGAAGAAACAGGTTTCTAGAGTCGTTCAATACAAGCATCTCTTTCGTTCGCACCACATGTATTATCGCCGTCGTCGTCGTCGTATGTGCAATCTGATGGTAATCTCTTCACCTCGAAAATCAAGCAACCGTCCGTCTTGATCCACAACGGGTATCGTGCTGCCAACGTGCTGGTGAGCTTGTTGGAAAGTCCTCACGGCGTCCGCTTCGAGAACGTGTACGTGTACTCCAAGTCGTTGCAACAGCCGAAATATCAGTATTTGGAGAATTTATTGACTCCGATAGATGAAATTGGCTACTTTACGTTTTCGAATAACAGTGACGTCATCTCACCGAGCGAATCGCTTCCGTATTCTATTTTCATCTTTGATGACGTGGCATGCGACAAGCAAGATACGATACGTGAGTACTTTGCAATGGGGCGCCACTCGAACGTTGACTGCTTCTATCTCTGTCAGACGTATGCAAAGATACCCAAACATCTTATACGCGACAATGCCAATCTGTTGAATCTGTTTAAGCAGGATGGTACCAACTTGAAACATATGTACAACGATCACGTAAACACTGACATGTCTTACGAGGCTTTCTGCGCTTTGTGTCGTAATTGTTGGCAACGGGAGTATGGTTTCGTCGTAATAGACAAGGATAGCGCAATGTCCAATGGACGTTACAGAAAGGGATTTAACGAGTTTGCCGTACCGTGAGATGACCAATTGTCGTCAAGACGTCGGTGGGAAAGCAACGTCAGCGGTACAACGATGATTGATATCGATACTCTGGAGATTAAGGATCGCGAGAGAATAGCGAAGGAAATTGCGAAAACCAACGAATCCATTCGCCGGAAACATCAGGCTTTGACTGGCAAGATGGAGAAAGATATCGCGGTGGAGAGATACTTCAAACCTATCGTCGAACCCTTAAAACATATTGTGGAAAATACCACAGCGACAGAATCTGGCACATCACCGCCGATGAGCACAGACGTTGAAGGGAATGAAACATTAACGCCTAAAAAAATCCATCCGAAAGGGAACACATCGCGCAAGACAAAGAGGAAACGACACATGTCGTCTGAATATTCACCGATAACCTCTACACCAGTTCAATCGAAGCATAAACGGTGGAATGCTACATCAAACGAGTCTCCCGTTCCTCCCACACCAATAAATACATTTCCCAGTGTACAATCGCTCGCAACCATTGATGACGACGTTTTCGAAATTAGTCCCAATGAGTCGTTTGTAACATCTATCAGACAGCAACTTCAAACATCCGAGGGACAAGAAACGTTTCGCAGTCATTTCGGTCCGCTGGGGCAAAAATACATGAACGCGATCCTAAGTGGTGATAAGGATACAACAATGGACTATGTGTACGGTGTATACTTTGGCAATAGTGGAACGATGCATGGGGATAAGGCTTTCGATATAGACAAGGATGATAATATAATCATAGATGGTGTAAGATACGGAGGAACACCCGGTCTTTACAAAACTGATTTTCAAGAGAATTCCCAATGATGCTATATACACCGATGCTGATAAACAAAAATACAAAAGTATACTGCTGGCGACGAATGCCCACAGGCGCGATCATGGTGCTAAAAATCCCATATTGAGCAACAAGGGATACAAGTACAGACATGTAATTGCACCGCTAATCCCCCGCGCATCGGTCAATAAAGCAGGGAAAGGTCTTAGGACACCACGAGCCATGGTGGTAAACGATAACAAGATCGATTACGTACACTGGGATGATCCCAACGAGCTGGTGGATCGATTTCGTTTGCTGGAAGCGTCGCGTCAGGCGGGTAACAACTCTCATGATCCCGAAATTCTATCTATTTACGAGGAACTACGTGAGGTAGGCCTCATTATATAAATTAAGCCGCACGCCAATGATGTGCACTGTATGCATCGAGATGCCGATCAACAAATTTGGGGTATCGCTCGAGAAGAGTGGAGCAGCTAGAATCGACTATTACAAATGGAGCGGTTTGCTTCGAAATTATATGTGAGATAACGCTCTTTGCGTAGCCGGTGCAGACTTTGAGGTAAAATTGCGCAAGATACGACGCGTAGCTCAGCCGGTGGTCGACACCGATGCCGCCAATAAACTATACATGGAAAAGAGCATTAAACTTTTGAGAGAGCAGGAGGAAGAATTAGAGAGGAAGCTGGTCGCGTTTCAGACAGATATGCTGACGTTGCAAAACAGCGTTCAAAAGATATCGCAGGCGTCGAATTCTATCCTGCAGCAGCACTGCGAAGGAGAATCATGCGAGGCGGATGAACTTCTCCCTGGGCCGATGGGGAGCACTTAATGCACGTGCCCGATAATTATCACATCATTTAGAGGTGACTAAAGCGTTTGCAAAGATATTTAGAGATCAACATCCGAAAAATTTGCAAACCGATCAAGGAAAAGTATTTTACAACGCCGATGTGCAGAAATTCTTGGCAAAGCATGACGTTAATCATTATTCGACGTATTCGGTGATGAAGGCCTCCGTCGTAGAACGTTTCAATCGAACTTTGAAGAACAATATGTGGAAACTGTTTACGCGCAATGGAACCTATAGATGGACCGATGCGCTACCAAGTCTACTTGCAGAGTATAACGCACGAAAACATAGAACCATCAGAATGCGTCCTTGCGATGTTACCCCTGCGATCGCTGATAAGCTGCTAGCCACCGTATACAGCAACATAAAGATCGCTGCTCCAGCGAGATTCAAGTTGGGCGAGTTTGTGCGCGTGAGCAAATTTAAAACCATATTCGATAAAGACTATACGCCGAATTGGACTATGGAAGTGTCCAAGATAGCCAAAGTACAAGCAACTAATCCCGCAACGTATCTGCTGGTCGATTCCTGTGGAAAACCTGTTGCCGGAGGTTTCTATGAACACGAGCTGCAACGCGTCACCGATCCTGATGTGTATCTAGTGGAAAAAGTGTTGCGTAGAAAGGGGGATAAGGTGTACGTCAAGTGGTTAGGATTTGATAAATCACACAATTCATGGATAAATAAAAGTAATGTATTGTAAAACTAATAATACGTGGTTCAATAAATACAATGATACATATATGTAAATGGGCAAACAATTTTTTATTTTTAACACATTATTTCAACCACAGTAACGCGTACCAACTGAACACAGTTTCTGCTGATTCCGCATAATTCTAAGATTCTACGTTCCCAAAAGTATTATATTACATTCAACACGTGTCGGATGATCTTGCGCGCTAATTCGTCATACGCGTGAATCATAGAAAGAATTTTGCTGTATCAGCAGAAACTGCATAGAACCATGTTGTTTCGAGTAGTAAGGCAAAGGGGATTCCAATCCAGATCCTCTGAGGGGAGCGCGGGGGTGGGGGGAAGTGAGGGCGCGCGGGGGAGCGCGGCAGAGGGAAACATGGGCGCGGGGCCTGCGGGGAGAGGAAGACCGGTTGCGCGCGCACGAGCCGCGGAGTGGGGGAAGCTGCGATGATGGAGGGGATCACTCCAGGCCGAGCCGCCGCGGAGACCGGGCCCACCGCCGAAAACTTTTTAGAGGGAGGGAATGACCCCCGAGAACTTTTTCAGACCTAACCGGAGGGAGTGAATGACCTTGGCCCACCCCCAAATATTTTTCCATACCATTATGTAGCTGAAATTGTATTAATAATTTATTTTTATTGGGAATTATTTCGGACGATCTCGGGAAAAATCGGCGTTTTTTTACACACCGCGTCTTCGGAGGGTGGGAAAGAGATAGAACATTACTTTAAAGCTAAAATCTGGGAGAGGGAAAGAGACAGCGCTACATAGTGATACAAACACATTTTATTCTAAAGCTAACAGTATTTCGAAGCGTTCCGATTTAACGTCGCGGCATATCGTGTGTAATTTGAATCTCCTGGAGCAGTCGTGTAGGATGGCGACATTTGGCAGCGTGAATCATAGAAAGAATTATGCGGCGTCAGCAGAAACTTTTTTCCATACCAATATGTGATGGAAAGTTTTCCCCAACACAGAGAAATAATAATAATTTTTTAATCACCGATATAGCAAACTGTTATGTAGCAAACAGACATATTTTTCCGAACCATTATGTAGCAAGCATTCTAAAGCTAACAGTATTTCGAAGCGTTCCGATTTAACGTCGCGGCGTATCGCACGATTACGCGTAATTTGACTCCTCTGAGACACCTGCATGCGATGATGTCATTTTCACGGCGCGAAGAACGCTCGAACGAAATAAACGCCGAATCTTAGAATTAGGTGGCGAAACCGCCGAAAACTTTTTCAGACCCCGATCCACCACCGGAAATTTTTTCCGAGGGAGGGGACAACTTGACCCACCCCCGCACCGATCTAGCAAACCAATATGCAGCAAAAATTTTTTTCCCCAGCGCTGAGAAATAATAATTTTTTAATCAACGATCCACCGAACCATTATGTAGAAATATTATTTCAAACAGATATGTAGCAAGCATTCTAAAGATTTTAAAGCGAATAGTATTTCAAAGCGTTCCGATTTAACGTCGCGGCGTATCGCGAGATTTCGCGAAATCTGACTCTTCTGGAGCAGCCGCGCTAGATGACGTCATTTGGCAGCGTGAAGAACAAAATACAATACATGTAGAAACGTCGAATCTTAAAATTATGCGGCATCAGCAGAAAAAATCTTTTCCATATCAACAGACATTTTTTTCCCAACGCAGAGAAATAATAATTTTAATCCCCTCCCTCACCGATCTACCGAACCAATATGTAGCAAACACACATTCTAAAGCTAACAATTTTTAAAAATGTTTTTCAATCTTAACATCGCAGCGTATCGCGCGATCACGTGTAATATGAATCCCTCGTGATGGGACTGCCGTTAAAGAGCTGGTGGAAGATTACATCACTTGGTGGCGTAACGAACGCACGAATCATAAAAAGAATTATGTGGTGTCAGCAGAAATTGGTGAGGTGAGAAGAAGGAAGACGGATAAGTAAATAGAGAAATAATATGTTTAAGAAATTTAATTACAATTAAAAGAATATAAAAATATAAACAGAAATGGAATATAATTTAACATTTTTTTCCTACGAGCATCCGCTAAAATATCATTGATGACAGATGCTACCAGTTCACAATCTACAAGATAATCCTCGTCGTAGTATTCGCTATCACATATTATTTTAGCAGCACGACGCGTATGTAATGTTTCGCAGGCAGCGTCGCTCTGTTACAACACAGTAACAAAAGTTTTAAAGTTTGTCCTCACATCTTCTGCAGTTTGATACAGCCGCGGATACACATAGCTGACACATGACTTAAGATTAAATAAAAATGATACTGTATTCAGTTTGAAATACAGCGACTTATTACGTAGTATCGTCTTTAGAATTGGAGGCGAGAATCATAGAAAGAATTATGCAGAGTCGATAGAAATTGATGACAAGTGAAGGAGGGAGACAGACAAGCAAATAGATTGCAATATTTGTAAAATGATTACATATTGTTCAATTAATTAAACAATAGAAATATAAAAATAGAATATAAATAGTGTATCGGCAGAACCATCTCTCTCTCTCTCTCTCTCTCTCTCCCTCTCTCTCTATCTCTCTCTCAATCTCTCTTTCTTTCTCCTTCTCTTTTTCTCTTCTTCGCATCAATCGCAAGACAACTTGAACATTTTCGAACAGCTGATGGACTTCCTATTTACTTTTCGCGACATCATACATACATACTCTTCCACACAACACCTCGTCTACATTCATACGCACTCACGCTCTCGTGACCGACCCGAGTGCTCAGTTACACAGAACAGTAATATCTCAACAACATTCGCCGAAAGTGTTACGTATCTATTGTATCGCCTCAATTCTTTATCTCTAAATAAACCGCACGATTCTCAACATCTTTGAGTTCTCTCCATACAAATAGAATATAAAAATACAATATAAAAAGAAAAAATATAATAATAATAAAAATAATAATTTAATTTATTACCCACTTTTGCGTTACAATTTAACGATGAAATAATCTTTCCATTTCATTCTCATGATTGTGTCAGTGTAAGTCCCACCCTTCTAATGTATCCTGCTGTGTCTTAACAATTTTTTCTATTTTAAGTGTTTCCTAATCTATTTTATGTTGCATAATCATCTTTTATCACTTTCCTCTTCCTCCCATCTTTTCCTTGTCCCTATTATCACCTGTAGAATAGCCAAGTTTATCCTTTCTCATCTAATTACCTCTTTCCAATTGCTGCCATTCTCTCCACTTACTTCACATGCTTCAATCACGTGTTTCACTGTTTCTTCCTCTTTCTTACAAAGCCTACATATCCTTTCATCTTTCGATATCCAATATTTACATGTCCTCGTTTCACTACCCTGTATGAATCTTCCTATCCATTCTAATTCTCCTCTCCTTTTTTTCTTCTTCCCTCATAAGTATTTCGACTTATCTCCTGGTTTGCTTGCCACCTCACTTAATTCTCTTAGGAACTTTGACTCTTTTATTTTCGTCTCTCTTTCTTGTTCTTGGATGTATATACTTATCTGTTCTATTTTCGTTCACACTTCTTCACCAATAAAAATATAAAAATACAATTGAAAAAGAAAAGAAAATAAAATAATAATAATAAAATAAAATAAAAGAAAATACAATTAAATAAGAAATATAATAAAAAAGAATAAAATAAAATAATAAATATAATATAAAAAGAAAAAAAACATTAAAATAGAATATAAAAGAATATAATATAAAAAAGAAAAAATATAAAAATACAATAAAAATATAAGATAAAATACAATATAAAAAAATAAATATAAATGAATATAAATGAAATTAAAAATATAAAAATATAAAAATACAATTAAAATAGATAATAAAATACAAATTATATTTAAATTATTGAATATTTTAAATATATTTTAAATATTCATTTTAAATATTCATCAATTTTTAATGTATATGAAAATGTTTTTCTTCACCCTCCCCAACTTCCTACATGTGATGTACGCTAGATTACGACGATACCCGATCAAAGCCGTTCAATACCCGTTCAAAGCCGTTCATTACACGTCCAATACACGATCGAAGTGGTACCATACACGTTCGAAGAGGTACGATTGACGTTCGATACATGTTCGAAGTGGTTCATTACATGTTCGAAGTGGTTCATTACATGTCCAATACACGTTCGAAGTGGTACCATACACGTTCGAAGAGGTACGATTGACGTTCGATACATGTTCGAAATAGTTCATTACATGTCCAATATACGTTCTATACACGTTCGAAGTGGTACGATTGACGTTCGATGCATGTTCGAAGTGGTACGATTCACGTTTAGAGTGGTACGATTCACGTTCAGAGTGGTACGATTGACGTTCGATGCATGTTCGAAGTGGTACGATTCACGTTCAGAGTGGTACGATTCACGTTCAGAGTGGTACGATTCACGTTCAGAGTGGTACGATTCACGTTCGATTCACGTTCGAAGTGGTACGATTGACGTTCGATGCATGTTCGAAGTGGTACGATTCACGTTCAGAGTGGTACGATTCACGTTCAGAGTGGTACGATTCACGTTCAGAGTGGTACGATTCACGTTCGATTCACGTTCGATACCCGTTTGATACACGTTCAGAGGGGTACGATTCACGTTCAGAGTGGTACGATTCACGTTCGATTCACGTTCGATACCCGTTCGATACATGATCAAAGTGATTTGTTCTAGTCGCTTGGTGTGTCCAAAGAAGAAGGGAAAGAAGATGCGTGTGAAGGAGAGGATGGTCAGCGAAAATGAATGTGGAGAACAACAGCATCTTACTTTTGCAAAGCTACGCACTTCTCGATTTCATGCTAAGATTTTAAATGCAAGAGCCTGGAGATGCAGCGAGACCAGTTGTCTTCAAATCTTTGACGGCAACAGTCTCTTTAAAGGCAATAGTTCCAACCAAAAATAATGGGAATATTCAGGATTGCGCCCGACGAGGACCAGGAGATGTGGGGGAATAATCAGGAGGTATGTACATAACAATGTTTTGTACGTTTTTTTTACGTTTAACACGTGAATATTATATCAAGGTTTCTATGTTCTAGGATTTGCAGGGAGCAGTCGGTGGTGGTGGTGGTGGTGAGGACAGCATCGAGGACTCCTCATCCTCCGACAACGATGACAACGATGACAGCGATGACAGCGACAACATCGCTGCAGCCATTGATGGCTTGCTGGTAAGTGATATTGTGATAGGATATTGTGCGGAATGTATTAATATTATATTTGCGTTTACATGTTTTAGAACCTGCCACCGCTGCCACCACCGCCCCAGATAGAGCGTTTGCGGTACATGCTCCCGGATCTTGCTCGCGCCACCGCCAACGCAGCGCGGAGAGATTAATTTATATAGATTTTAATTTGTTTAGTTAATTTCATTTGTATATATTTTTTCTATTTTTACTATTTTTTTCTATTTTTTCTATTTTTTCTATTTTTACTATTTTCTTCTATTTTTACTATTTATTCCATGTTATTTTATTATATTTTATTATTATATTTTATTATTATATTCCTTTTTTATTATATTTCTATTTAGTTGTATATTTATATTTTTTTCTATAACAATATATATTTCTTAAACTTATATTATTTCTACATTTTATTTACCCGTCTTCCTTCTCCTTTCGCCACATAATTCTAACATTTGCAGACACTGCATAATTCTATTTCGTTCGAGCCTTCTTCGCGCCGTTGAATGACGTCATCGCGCGCGGCTGCTCCAGAGGAGTCAAATTACGCACGATCGCGCGAGACGCTGCGACGCTAAGTATTGCTCTCTCTTTCCCTCCACGAATTTAGATTTTAATGTAATGCTCTCTCTTTCCTTCCTCCGAATACGTGGTTTGTAAAATGCCGATCTTTCCCAACATTGTCTGAAACATCATCCGATAAAAATAAATTATTATTTCTCTGTGTTGGGGGGAAAATTCGATCACATATTGGTTTGGAAAAAATTTTCGGGGTTGGGCCAAGGTCATTTCCTCACTCGGCTAGGTATAAAAAATTTTCGGGCGTGGGTCAGGTCTGGAGAGGTCTCCGTGGCTGGCTATCGAAAGAAGAAAGAAGAAAGGATATGTATGGTTTGTAAGAAAGAGGAAGAAACAGTGAAACACGTGATTGAAGCATGTGAAGTAAGTGGAGAGAGTGGCAGCAATTGGAAAGAGGTAATTAGAGGAGAAGGGACAAACTTGGTTATTCTATAGGAGATAATAGGGAGAATGAAAAGATGGGAAGAACAGGAAAGTGATAAAAGATGATTATGCAACATAAAATAGATTAGGAAACACTTGTAAAATAAAAAAATTTGTTAAGACACAGCAGGATACATTAGAAGGGTAGGACTTACACTGACACAATCACGGGAATGAAATGGAAAGAGTATATGATCGTTAAATTGTAACACAAAAGTGGGTAACAAATTAAATTATTATTATTATTATTATTATATTTTTTCTTTTTATAATGTATTTTTTATATTGAATTTTTATATTTTTATTTTTTAATTCATATTTTTATATTCATATATATATATATATTTTTTTTATTTTCTTTTATATTTTTATTGAGTTTTATATTGTATTGTATTTTATTATCTATTTTAATTGTATTTTTATATTTTTATATTTTTAATTTCATTTATATTCATATATATTCATTTATATTTATTTTTTTATATTGTATTGTATTTTATCTTATATTTTTATTGTATTTTTATATTTTTTCTTTTTTATATTATATTCTTTTATATTCTATTTTTATGTTTTTTTTCTTTTTATATTATACCTATTATTTTATTTTATTCTTTTTTATTATATTTCTTATTTAATTGTATTTTATTGTTTTTCATATTGTATTGTACTGTATTTTATTTTCGTATTTAATTGTATTTTCTTTTATTTTATTTTATTATTATTATTATTTTATTTTCTTTTTCAATTGTATTTTTATATTTTTATTGGTGAAGAAGTGTGAACGAAAATAGAGCAGATAAGTATATACATCCAAGAACAAGAAAGAGAGACGAAAATAAAAGAGTCAAAGTTCCTAAGAGAATTAAGTCTGCGCTGGGGAAAAAAATTTTTGCTGCATATTGGTTTGCTAGATCGGTGCGGGGGTGGGTCAAGGTTGTCCCCTCTCTCGGAAAAAATTTCCGGTGGTGGATCGGGGTCTGAAAAAGTTTTCGGGGGTTTCGCCACCTAATTCTAAGATTCGGCGTTTATTTCGTTCGAGCGTTCTTCGCGCCGTGAAAATGACATCATCGCATGCAGGTGTCTCAGAGGAGTCAAATTACGCGTAATCGTGCGATACGCCGCGACGTTAAATCGGAACGCTTCGAAATACTTTTAGCTTTAGAATGCTTGCTACATAATGGTTCGGAAAAATATGTCTGTTTGCTACATAACAGTTTGCTATATCGGTGATTAAAAAATTATTATTATTTCTCTGTGTTGGGGAAAACTTTCCATCACATATTGGTATGGAAAAAAGTTTCTGCTGACGCCGCATAATTCTTTCTATGATTCACGCTGCCTAATGTCGCCATCCTACACGACTGCTCCAGGAGATTCAAATTACACAGGATATGCCGCGACGTTAAATCGGAACGCTTCGAAATACTGTTAGCTTTAGAATAAAATGTGTTTGTATCACTATGTAGCGCTGTCTCTTTCCCTCTCCCAGATTTTAGCTTTAAAGTAATGTTCTATCTCTTTCCCACCCTCCGAAGACGCGGTGTGTAAAAAAACGCCGATTTTTCCCGAGATCGTCCGAAATAATTCCCAATAAAAATAAATTATTAAAACAATTTCAGCTACATAATGGTTTGGAAAAATATTTGGGGGTGGGCCAAAGTCATTCACTCCCTCCGGTTAGGTCTGAAAAAGTTCTCGGGGGTCATTCCCTCCCTCTAAAAAGTTTTCGGCGGTGGGCCCGGTCTCCGCGGCGGCTCGGCCTGGAGTGATCCCCTCCATCATCGCAGCTTCCCCCACTCCGCGGCTCGTGCGCGCGCAACCGGTCTTCCTCTCCCCGCAGGCCCCGCGCCCATGTTTCCCTCCGCCGCGCTCCCCCGCGCGCCCTCACTTCCCCCCGCCCCCGCGCTCCCCTCAGAGGACCTGGGTTGGAATCCCCTTTGCCTTACTACTGGGTCGGATCGTCGTTTTTGCATTGGAGGGAGGGGGTACGCCAAAAGAGTAAGACAGAGATCGCAAATCAAGACACCAGTCATAAAAGCGCGCTCCAAACTGCACAAAGCTTCAAATCGTTGCACCGTGTTGCGCGGAAACGACATTACATTTACATTCCATTTACGATCATGGAAGAATTCGCGCAAGTAGAACGCCAATTGTTGGATCAATCCGCACGATTGATTTCGCGGGAAGAGTACCTCGCGTGGGAGGAACGGTGCAACGAGTGCATCGAATCGTTGGAAGAACACAGCCGCGTGAAACGCCCGCGATTATCGATCGGTGTTCGGCAATCACTGATTGCTCGAATCGCACAGCTCGAAGGATTAAAACATTCGTTGCGTGGCCGTTTCGTGCGCGAAGGTGTCGGACATTCTAGCATAGGACTTTTATGGCGTGAAATAGACACTGCTTTCGATAGCCGCGTGTTAACTGGTGCAGTGCTAAATTCAAACTATATCGAGCCGCGCAACTTCCTCCCAGATGCGGCGACTATTGTGGTGGAGCATGTGCGGGACACTTTGAGGAAACATCGAAACCTCAAAGTGAACACTGTATTCAACGGTGAATTTGTGGCGGGTGACAAGCATGCTTGTAAAAGCATGAACACCCGAAACTGCGAACTCTTCCGCACATCCGATCTGCAGGAGTGGTACCAGAGATGCGTCATCGAACCCACCCTGGCATCGCTGGAAGAGTTCCAGGAACGCGACAGCGGATGGGCATTGACGAGAATCATGAATCTGACCGTCAATGTCAACAAGTACAATCCGCTGCGTGCCGGGTGTCACATCCAGTTGCCGCAGGAATTGTCATTGAAGAAGGCAACGGTCAGTGTGCAATCTCAGGACAATGCGTGTTTCGCGTGGGCAGTGGTCGCCGCTCTCCATCCTGCGGAAAGATACCCTCATCGTCCAAGTTCATACCCCGACTATACGTCTGTGCTAAATCTCCAGAGCATTGAGTTCCTAATGTCCCTGGGGCAAATTGGAAAATTTGAGCGGTTGAACGAAATCTCCATCAACTTGTACAGCTTCGAGATGGAGAAGACGAAAACGGTCTTTCCGTTGCGCCTCACCAGCCAAAAGAGGGATCAACACGTCAACCTGCTCTACACGCCGAATCATGAGCACGGCGATGTAGATCACTTTGTGCTGATCAAGAATTTGTCGCGGCTGGTGAGCGCACAGCTGAGCAAGAACAAAGCCAAAAAATTCATCTGTGATAGGTATGTATAGAAAACATATGAAATGTTGAAATATCTCACGAAACAAATTAAATAAAAACTTTTTGGATTTACAGATGCATGCACTATTTCGGATCTGCCGCGAAGTTGGAGCTTCATTCGCTGGACTGTGGCAAGATGAACGACTGCGCCATCCTGCTGCCCAGCGAAGGCAAAAACTTGCTCAACTTCGACAAACACTGCCGGAAGGAGCGACTCCCCTTCATGGTGTACGCAGATCTGGAGTGCCTCATCGAGAAAACAGAGGACAGTCACCGAATGGGTGATAATAATAATAATAAATTATGCGCGTATCAGCACCATAAAATGCATAGCATAGCATATTATATGCATTGTTCGTACGATACATCGCTATCGACGTATCGATGTCGCCGCGACGCGGATTGCGTTTCGTGGTTCGTAGATGAAACCCATATTGTCCAGTAATGTTCCAATGCTGGATTTAACTCCTGAACAGTTGTCGAAATTGCACAATGCAACACACTGTCATATTTGCGAAGAACTATTCGAGGCTAGCGATATACGAGTCCACGATCATTGCCATCTGTCCGGACGGTTTAGAGGCCCAGCACATACGGAGTGCAATTTAAATTATAAAAACGCGTTTTACATTCCCATAGTTTTCCACAATTTATCCGGCTACGATTCACATTTCATTATCAAGGAAATAGCTACCACTTTCGAAGGCAGCGCTGACGTATTACCCATAACTAAAGAAAAGTATATTTCTTTCACAAAAAATGTCGAAGATACGGCTGATTCAGACTCGCGAAATTATATTAAATTGCGATTCATCGATTCGTACAAATTTCTCAATACCAGTCTCGACAAATTAGCATCCTTTCTCAGCATAGATAAATTAAAAATTTTACAATCCCATTTTGAAACATTATCCACCGAGGATTTCAATATATTGACACGAAAGTGTGTCTTTCCATATGAATATCTTGATTGCGCGGACAAGCTGCAGGACCCATGCTTACCGCCGCGCGAATCATTCTACAGTTCGTTAACGGGTGAGACTGTATCCGAGAGCGATTACGCGCACGCCGAAACTGTCTGGCAGCGTTTCGAGATTAGAACCTTGGGCGAATACAGCGACTTGTATTTGAAAACAAATGTCTTGTTATTGGCAGATATTTTTGAAAATTTTCGCGAAAGTTGTATCAAGAGTTACGGATTAGATTCAGCGCATTATTACACTCTACCTGGTTTCACATGGGATGCAATGCTAAAACATACTAAAATTACATTCGAATTGCTCACAGACATCGATATGGTCATGTTTATCGAAAGCGGTATACGTGGGGGTTTAAGCCAATGTTCCGGAAGATACGCACATACCAATAACAAGTACATGTCATCTTACGACGCATCGGAAAAGTGATCGTACTTGATGTACTGTGATGTGAACAATTTGTATGGATGGGCAATGTGTCAGCCCCTACAATACGCTACATTTCGATGGGTCGAAGATGTTGCGAATTTTGACGTGTCTTCAATCCCGATCGATTCGCCCACGAGATACATTCTCGAGGTAGATCTGAAATATCCGCAACGTCTGCACGACGCTCATGCCGATCTACCGTTCTGCCTGACGCGTGCCAAACCACCTGGCAGTAGGCAGGACAAGTTACTCGTGACGGTATACGATAAGCAGCGTTACATCATCCATTACCGCAACCTGCAGCAGTGCACGCGTCACGTTCTTCGTATTACAAAGATACACCGCGTGCTTCAATTCGCTCAATCTCCCTGGCTCCGCGATTACATTGTTACGAGCCGGGGCTGCGGCAACGCGAGAGGCCGACGAGAAGGGTATTTCCCAAGGAATACGGTTTATGAATTTGTTAGTTAGGGGCGCGGACGAACCTGATGCCAAAACAGGGAGCCGCTAGGATTATTCAAGGCGAGGACGAACCTGATGCGAAATCAGGGAGCCTCAAGGAATGGAGTCACACGCGGACGAACCTGATGCGAAATCTGGGAGCCGCGGGAGGGTGAAACGTCGTGAATGAACCCAATGCGAAATCGGGGAGTCACTAGGATGAAGTTCACAGACGAACCTGGTGCGAAACCAGGGAGCTGCTAGGAGGTTGGATTATTCACAGACGAACCTGGTGTGAAACCAGGGAGCTGTTCGGAAGTTGGTAGATTTACAGACGAACCTGATGCGAAATCAGGGAGCTGTAGGATACGGACGAACCTGATGCGAAATCAGGGAGTCGTAGGAAGGGTGAGTTTTCGTGGACGAAACCGATGCGAAATCGGGGAGCCACTGGGTTGGAGAAGATGGCTTGTTTTGGTAAAGGGTTGCGAACGAACCTGATGCGAAATCAGGGAGTCGCGGGAAATGTTAGTAATGCCTCGTAACTCTTAATTAATATTTGATACAACTCGAGCGGTAAAGTTGTATCGGTGTGTGAGTGCTACTAATATTATAGGGATCGCTGGGTAAAAGATGGATTTAACGTAATCGGCTCGATTTACACGTGAACACCATAAGTATATTCAATAATTTGTTATTGTACAAATGTAAGTGCCGCGAGTAATAATTAAATAAAATGTGTATGTTACCACTAATTGCACGGTGTTGACGCACTGGCGATGCGGGGCGTCCGAGTGGCTATTTCAAAGTGCCAAATAGAATATAAACCGAACTCGCGGATTCTATGAGGTTAACTATGGTTCCGATGGAGACTTTAGCCCGATCTTGCTGGATATAACCGACTCTGTACGAGCGTGACACGACGTGACTTTACGCGTGACTCTATAGCTTTGAACCGCCGAGGGATGAAACCAAAGGGTTTATATAGTCCCGAAAATGAGTGGGGGTTCGTTAGAAGTTTCCATATAAGGAGATCTTTCGGGGTCGTCGTCGTGTCACTCCCGTTCCCATGGTCGTGATCCAGATGGTCGAGATCATGACCCCCATTAGTGGTATGTGATAAACAAAAAGGATTTTGGGGCGTTTTCCCTTCGTAGACGCGAGCTCGAAAAACGGTTGAGAGCGGCGTATGGGAAAATTCCACATACGTAACAACATCGAACTCAATACACGGTTTAGAACAAGCGCGGCAAACGACTTTGAAAAAAATTTGTACAAATTGATGAACAACGCGGTATTCGGTAAAACTATGGAAAATGTACGAAACGTAAAATGCTATATACCAACACAGATAGTCTCATTTATCACATTCAGTGCGATGATATCTACGAGTCCATGAAACACAATATGGATAGATTCGACGCAAGCGATTATCCTACCGACAATCCGTATAATATGCCGCGCGTAAATAAGAAAGCTCCGGGGCTGATGAAGGACGAAAATAACGGTGCGATAATGACCGAATTCGTAGGTCTTAGAGCGAAAATGTATGCACTTCGCGTAGACGGCAAAAAATATACGAAAAAGGCGAAAGGCGTCAAGACCAACGTCATAGCCAGAACGATAACTTTCGACGACTACGCGCTGTGTTTGCATAGGGAGATCGAAATGGTTCGCAGACAATCATGCATACGGTCTAAATTTCATAAAGTGTACACCATTTCGGAATCTAAAATCGCTCGTAAGTCCATACGACGACAAGCGGCATATCGTACCCGATTCGATCAACACTCTGCCCTGGGGACACTATAATATCCCATTGTAAAAATAGAAATTGTAATTGTATTTATTAACTCGTTTCTTATAAATAGTAGAATTATTATTATTGTATTTATTAACGCATTCATATAAATAGGGGGAATTATTGCGCAATATAAAATTGTTCACTCATGCATATATATCATTGTATATATTAACTGGATTATAAATGGTTGAAATAATGTGTTAAAAATAAAAAATTGTTTGCACATTTACATATATGTATCATTGTATTTATTGAACCATGTATTATTAGTTTTACAATACATTATTTTTATTTATCCATGAATTGTGTGATTTATCAAATCCTAACCACTTGACGTACACCTTATCCCCCTTTCTTCGCAACACTTTTTCCACTAGATACACATCAGGATCGGTGACGCGTTGCAGCTCGTGTTCATAGAAACCTCCGGCAACAGGTTTTCCACAGGAATCGACCAGCAGATACGTTGCGGGATTAGTTGCTTGTACTTTGGCTACCTTGGACACTTCCGTAGTCCAATTCGGCGTATAGTCTTTATCGAATATGGTTTTAAATTTGCTCACGCGCACAAACTCGCTCAACTTGAATCTCGCTGGAGCAGCGATCTTTATGTTGCTGTATACGGTGGCTAGCAGCTTATCAGCGATCGCAGGGGTAACATCGCAAGGACGCATTCTGATGGTTCTATGTTTTCGTGCGTTATACTCTGCAAGTAGACTTGGTAGCGCATCGGTCCATCTATAGGTTCCATTGAGCGTAAACAGTTTCCACATATTGTTCTTCAAAGTTCGATTGAAACGTTCTACGACGGAGGCCTTCATCACCGAATACGTCGAATAATGATTAACGTCATGCTTTGCCAAGAATTTCTGCACATCGGCGTTGTAAAATTCTTTTCCTTGATCGGTTTGCAAATTTTTCGGATATTGATCTCTAAATATCTTTGCAAACGCTTTAGTCACCTCTAAATGATGTGATAATTATCGGGCACGTGCATTAAGTGCTCCCCATCGGCCCAGGGAGAAGTTCATCCGCCTCGCATGATTCTCCTTCGCAGTGCTGCTGCAGGATAGAATTCGACGCCTGCGATATCTTTTGAACGCTGTTTTGCAACGTCAGCATATCTGTCTGAAACGCGACCAGCTTCCTCTCTAATTCTTCCTCCTGCTCTCTCAAAAGTTTAATGCTCTTTTCCATGTATAGTTTATTGGCGGCATCGGTGTCGACCACCGGCTGAGCTACGCGTCGTATCTTGCGCAATTTTACCTCAAAGTCTGCACCGGCTACGCAAAGAGCGTTATCTCACATATAATTTCGAAGCAAACCGCTCCATTTGTAATAGTCGATTCTAGCTGCTCCACTCTTCTCGAGCGATACCCCAAATTTGTTGATCGGCATCTCGATGCATACAGTGCACATCATTGGCGTGCGGCTTAATTTATATAATGAGGCCTACCTCACGTAGTTCCTCGTAAATAGATAGAATTTCGGGATCATGAGAGTTGTTACCCGCCTGACGCGACGCTTCCAGCAAACGAAATCGATCCACCAGCTCGTTGGGATCATCCCAGTGTGCGTAATCGATCTTGTTATCGTTTACCACCATGGCTCGTGGTGTCCTAAGACCTTTCCCTGCTTTATTGACCGATGCGCGGGGGATTAGCGGTGCAATTACATGTCTGTACTTGTATCCCTTGTTGCTCAATATGGGATTTTTAGCACCATGATCGCGCCTGTGGGCATTCGTCGCCAGCAGTATACTTTTGTATTTTTGTTTATCAGCATCGGTGTATATAGCATCATTGGGAATTCTCTTGAAAATCAGTTTTGTAAAGACCGGGTGTTCCTCCGTATCTTACACCATCTATGATTATATTATCATCCTTGTCTATATCGAAAGCCTTATCCCCATGCATCGTTCCACTATTGCCAAAGTATACACCGTACACATAGTCCATTGTTGTATCCTTATCACCACTTAGGATCGCGTTCATGTATTTTTGCCCCAGCGGACCGAAATGACTGCGAAACGTTTCTTGTCCCTCGGATGTTTGAAGTTGCTGTCTGATAGATGTTACAAACGACTCATTGGGACTAGTTTCGAAAACGTCGTCATCAATGGTTGCGAGCGATTGTACACTGGGAAATGTATTTATTGGTGTGGGAGGAACGGGAGACTCGTTTGATGTAGCATTCCACCGTTTATGCTTCGATTGAACTGGTGTAGAGGTTATCGGTGAATATTCAGACGACATGTGTCGTTTCCTCTTTGTCTTGCGCGATGTGTTCCCTTTCGGATGGATTTTTTTAGGCGTTAATGTTTCATTCCCTTCAACGTCTGTGCTCATCGGCGGTGATGTGCCAGATTCTGTCGCTGTGGTATTTTCCACAATATGTTTTAAGGGTTCGACGATAGGTTTGAAGTATCTCTCCACCGCGATATCTTTCTCCATCTTGCCAGTCAAAGCCTGATGTTTCCGGCGAATGGATTCGTTGGTTTTCGCAATTTCCTTCGCTATTCTCTCGCGATCCTTAATCTCCAGAGTATCGACATCAATCATCGTTGTACCGCTGACGTTGCTTTCCCACCGACGTCTTGACGACAATTGGTCATCTCACGGTACGGCAAACTCGTTAAATCCCTTTCTGTAACGTCCATTGGACATTGCGCTATCCTGGTCTATTACTACGAAACCATACTCCCGTTGCCAACAATTACGACACAAAGCGCAGAAATCCTCGTAAGACATGTCAGTGTTTACGTGATCGTTGTACACATGTTTCAAGTTGGTACCATCCTGCTTAAACAGAATCAACAGATTGGCATTGTCGCGTATAAGATGTTTGGGTATCTTTGCATACGTCTGACAGAGATAGAAGCAGTCAACGTTCGAGTGGCGCCCCATTGCAAAGTACTCTCGTGTCGTATCTTGCTTGTCGCATGCCACGTCATCAAAGATGAAAATAGAATACGGAAGCGATTCGCTCGGTGAGATGACGTCACTGTTATTCGAAAACGTAAAGTAGCCAATTTCATCTATCGGAGTCAATAAATTCTCCAAATACTGATATTTCGGCTGTTGCAACGACTTGGAGTACACGTACACGTTCTCGAAGCGGACGCCGTGAGGACTTTCCAACAAGCTCACCAGCACGTTGGCCTTTCCGCAATTTGATGGGCCACAAACGAGGTATCGTATAGTGTTTGGTAGCATGCTACCATGTCTGCGTCTGGTTTTCGAAGACATCACTCGTGATTTATCGTCAAAATTTGTCACGCGTATCGTTACAGGTTATCGCACGAATCGCATCCTCCCCGCAAACTGTGAAAAATGATTTTGATACATCGAAGCGGTGGCGCGCCCTATTTATAGGTCCACGCCGACACAAAACAGCTCAGTATTCAAAATGCTTCTGGTCCTGTCGGATAATTGCGATATTCGAGACCTAACCTCTGAGCAGTTGAAATATATACCAAAGATTATTCTACTCCGAGAGTTTGGGAGACACACTGATCAGTTGTGGGACAGACTCCCCGAGCACATAAAAGCCGATTTTGAGGTTCGGCAGTATCGTCGGTGTCTGGAGCATTATAATCGTCTTTGGCAGCGAACGCATATCGACGGTCCAGCACCATTGATTAAAAACTGTAGCGAATGTCGCCGACGAGAGTAAAGAAAGGCTGTGGTTTGTTAAATCGAGCGATAAACGCGCTACCTATTGAATTACATATTCCGGGATATCAGTTTTGCGGTCCGGGAACTCATCTAGCAAAACGATTGGCTAGAGGGGATCAAGGTATCAATCCGTTGGACGCAGCGTGTCGCGAACACGATATTGCGTATTCGCGTAGCAACGATCTCGGCGAAAGACACGCGGAAGATAACGTTCTCGCTGACAAAGCGCGAAAACGCATCGTTGCGCGAGACTCGACTCTGGGTGAAAGAGGTGCTGCTACAGCTGTATGGGCGGCTATGAAGGCCAAGACGAAAATCGGAATGGGGATAAAAACAAAATTGCGCAAAGGGACTCCAAAAAGAGCTTCGAAAAAGCGCATTCTTCCGGTGGCAAAACGGGGTGGTATATTACCACTTCTCCCGCTGCTAGGTGTTCTCGGATCATTAGCCGGTGGAGCGGCGGGGATCGCCAAGGCGGTAAACGATAATAAGGCGGCGAAACATCAGCTGCAGGAAATGCAACGTCATAATCGCTCCATGGAAGGTCGCGGACTTTATCTCGCACCATACAAGCGTGGACAGGGAATATCGAAACGAAAAAAAAAACGTCGAAAAGAAAATAAAAATGTCCGCGGGCGTAACTACCGATGCACAAGTGGAGGAGTTGGCAAAACGTATGCGTATTCCATTCTTTAGAGGTGTTTTTATGCGTAACGCGTTACCAGTCGGAGGAGTACGTCGAAACGAGAGCGGTATCGTAAATTTGGACAATGTCGAGGGACCGGGAACTCATTGGGTGGCGTATGCGAAGAGAGGGTGTCGAGCTATATATTTCGACAGCTTTGGAAATCTTCGACCGCCCAAGGAATTGGTAAAATATCTGGATAAGGATGCTGTGAAAATTGAATACAATAGAACGTCTTATCAGAAGTACGATCAGAGCAATTGCGGGCAACTATGTCTACGCTTTCTACAAACGATCGGTACCAAATTTAAGGATTGACTTCCCACCACTCTGATTCAGTACTAGTCGAGCCGTGCAGTTCGGAATATGTCGTTAACATTCACTCTAACCGGCAAGAGTAGCACCCTCGCGGTAAGTTACTTTCCACCCATAGATTTGAGCGACGATGATTACGAGCATGGCCTAACAACCTTTGAAACTTATCACACAATACCGAACATCGACTCGAGCAACGATAAATTCTACTTCACCGTAAACTATGATATCAACAAAAGCGTCGACACCTCTTATGAATACATTACGATTCCCCACGGCTCCTACGAACTAGACGCCATTGCCAAGTATGTGAAGCAGCGATTACTCGAACGATATCCTCAAAATCTCGACGGTACCGATGGCGGCGACAACGATGCGTATCCAATAGTGTTGCGTCCCAACAACAATACCATGAAAAGCGAGCTGTACTGCCGGTTCGCTGTGGACTTTACAAAGCCCAATAACATTGGATCGCTACTGGGATTCTCGACGAATCGGGTATTAGAACCAGGACGGTGGCACGAATCGGACGATCCAATTAATATCATGAACGTGCACATTGTTCGTATAGAATGTAGCGTGACCGCTGGCGCGTACAACAATGGGGGGCGTGTACATACGATACACGAATTTTCTCCGAGAGTTCCACCAGGATATAAGATATCGGAAACGCCCGCACAGATCATTTACCTTCCAATCACCGCAAGGGTCATTACGGATCTAACGATACCCGTTGTGGATCAAGACGGACGGTTGCTTGATTTTCGAGGTGAAGAGATTACCATCAGATTGCACATACGACGACGACGACGACGGTAATACATGTGGTGCGAACGAAAGAGATGCTTGTATTGAACGACTCTAGAAACCCGTTTCTTCCAAGTGAAATTGTTTACAACAACAACAACTGCAACAACTCCGATCACGCTAAAAAGAAGAGGCTCAGTGCTGCGAGCATTGCATTTTTGAAATCATTGGGATTCATTGTGTGCATTTAGGTTGAAAAATGGCTAACATTTTAAGTATTGGAGGGAAGCCGACGTTTGATGACCGCATCGTCATGCTTCAAACTCACACATACAACCCATACGTCAACACGACGTTTGGATACAGCGATGAGATAAGAATACCGATACAGCAGCAGGATTTATACACATTGCCGTGTGAAAATTTCCTCTTTGTGGAGGGGAAATTGAAGATAAATAAGCCAAAAGATGCATTAACGGTGACGTTGGGAAATAATTGCGTGGCGTTCTTATTCGATGAGATTCGATACGAGCTGAATGGCGTGGAGATTGATCGCAACAGAAATGTTGGAATAACGAGCACGCTTAAAAACTATGTATCGCTGACATCTGGCGAAGACAAAAATATGGAGAATGTCGGATGGGGCTTGAAACGGCGCGATGGGCCAATAGTAAAAATCATTTCAATTTTTGCATCCCACTCAAATATTTGCTGGGAGTTTGCGAGGTCTACAAACGCATGATTAAACTCAACCGTTTTACGCGCTCGCGTGTACGAAGGGAAAACACCCTAAAATCCTTTTTGTTTATCACATACCACTAATGGGGGTCATGATCTCGACCATCTGGATCACGACCATGGGAACGGGAGTGACACGACGACGACCCCGAAAGATCTCCTTATATGGAAACTTCTAACGAACCCCCACTCATTTTCGGGACTATATAAACCTTTTGGTTTCATCCCTCGGCGGTTCAAAGCTATAGAGTCACGCGTAAAGTCACGTCGTGTCACGCTCGTACAGAGTCGGTTATATCCAGCAAGATCGGGCTAAAGTCTCCATCGGAATCATAGTTAACCTCATAGAATCCGCGAATTCGGTTTATATTCTATTTGGCACTTTGAAATAGCCACTCGTACGCCCCGCATCGCCAGTGCGTCAACACCGTGCAATTAGTGGTAACACACACATTTTATTTAATATTTAATCGCGACACTTACATTTGTACAATAACTAATTATTGAATATACGAATGGTGTTCACGTGTAAATCGAGTGGATTACGTTAAATCCATCTTTTAATATTAGTAGCACTCACCCACCGATACAACTTTACCGCTCGAGTTGTATCAATTTTAATTAAGAGTTACGAGGCATTACTAACATTTCCCGCGACTCCCTGATTTCGCATCAGGTTCGTTCGCAACCCTTTACCAAAACAAGCCATCTTTTCCAACCCAGTGGCTCCCCGATTTCGCATCGGGTTCGTCCACGAAAACTCACCCTTCATACGGCTCCCTGATTTCGCATCAGGTTCGTCCGTATCCTACAGCTCGCTGATTTCGCATCAGGTTCGTCCGTATCCTACAGCTCCCTGATTTCGCATCAGGTTCGTCTGTAAGTCTACCAACTTCCGAACAGCTCCCTGGTTTTGCACCAGGTTCGTCTGTGAATAATCCAACCTCCTAGCAGCTCCCTGGTTTCGCACCAGGTTCGTCTGTGAACTTCAACCCAGTTTCACCCTCCTGCGGCTCCCTGATTTCGCATCAGGTTCGTCCGCGCACCTAACTAACAAATTCATAAACCGTATTCCTTGGGAAATACCCTTCTCGCCGGCCTCTCGCGTTGCCGCAGCCCCGGCTCGTAACATGATATACGTTCAAAGCCGTTCAATACTTGATCAAAGTCGATCAAAGCCGTTCAATACCCGTTTTATACACGTTCAATACCCGATCAAAGCCGTTCAATACCCGTTCAATACCCATTCAAAGCCGTTCATTACCCGTTCGATACCCGATCAAAGTGGTATGGTCTAGCTGAATGATGAGTGCAAAGAAGAAGGGAAAGAAGGCGCGTGTGAATAAGGAGAGGATGGTCGGTGAAGAATATGTCAGCGAAAATGCAGGTGGAGAACAAAGGCATCTTACTTTACAAAGCTACACACTTCTCGATTTCATGATAGGAGTTTGCATGCGAGAGCCAGGAGATGCAGCGAGACCAGTTGCTCATTAATCGTCATAGCTCATGCTGTTGCTATAATGGGGTTTTATAAAAAAAACAAATTTTAACGATATGATGTGGCAGGATAATTGGGAGGTATGTACCTAATACTCTACAATGTTTTCGCCAATTTTAATTATGTTTTAATTACGTTTTTTTTTTAATTTTTTTATTACGTTATTATGTTTTTAACATGTGATTATTATATTGTTGATTATGTTTTTTTTTAGAACTCGCCATCACCATCGCCACCGTCGTCGCCGTCACCGCCGCGATTGTCACCATCGCCGCCTCCAGTGGTATGTAATACTTTGTATTGTTATGTGTGATTCATGTTTATTATGTTTAATATGTTAATATGATATCAACTTTTATGGTTCTAGGACCCAGAACAGCTGCAGGCACAGCTGGTGCTATTGGCGCAGGTCCTGGAGGAGATTATACTCCAGGACCAGGACCTGCGGAGGCGGTGGTCGGGGCCAATAATTGGCCGTACACAATCGCGGCGGTGGCCATATGAGAGGCCCCCTCAAAGACGGCAATCCCCATCACCTCCGTTGCCCCCACCTTCCTCCTCGCCATCTTCACCCTCGCCACCTTCCCCTTAGAATAGTTTCTATTTTTTTCTATTTTATATTCTATTTTTATATTTATATTTATATTATTGTTCGGGAATCTCCTCGTCGAAAAGATTTATCCCGAGCCCAAGATAAAATTGCCGGTTCTCGATAAGCGAAGGTCCCTAAAAGGCGATCTTCGTCTACGAATTACGAATAACGGATTGAAACTCAATAACGTACGCACTTGAAATTCAATGATCGGAGCACTCGAAAGTCGAGGTATACCGCGTCGTCGTTATTAAGACAATAAACGGGCTCGCCTAATATCGGCGGTAATGAGGGGGCCAACCGCTCTCCCCCCGCGGCTCCCGCGAGAACCGAGCTACTCGGTCCACCCGGAGTCCCGCGGGACGCGGGGGGCACGCGGCCGCCGATGCCTCGATTCCGCCGTGCGAGCGGTCCTATTTATTATATAAAATGTCTGTACAATATAAAGCAATTTAAGATAGTATAAGTATAGTATAAGTATAGTATAAGATAGTATAAGTATAGTATAAGATAGAATAAGCATAGTGTAAGAATACTATAAGATAGTACAAGATAATGTAAGATAGGACAAGAATAAAGAAACAAAGGGACAAGAAAGCCTCTCGCGACTCAAGACAGTCTTTAAAACTCCCGCTACTATCCATTTCCGAAACAATTATTATTATTATTATTATTACTATTAATATTACCATTCTTTTAATTTTAAATAAATTTCTTAAACGTATATTATTTCTCCATTTTATTTACCCGTCTTTCTCCACGCCACCTAATTCTAAGATTCGGCGTTTATTTCGCTCGAGCCTTCTTCGCGTCGTTGAATGACGTCATCCTGCGCGGCTGCTCCAGAGGAGTCAAATTTCGCGTAATCGCGCGATACGCCGCGACGTTAAATCGGAACGCTTTAGAATACTCTTAGCTTTAGAATAAAATGTGATTGTATCACTATGTAATGCCGTCTCTTTCCCTCTCCCAGATTTTAGCTTTAAAATATTGCTCTCTCTTTCCCACCCTCCGAATATGTGGTTTGTAAAACGTCGATCTTTCCCGAGATCGTCCGAAACAGTTCCCAATAAAAATAAATTATTATTTCTTTGCGTTGGAAATGTCTGTATGTCGCATATTGGTTTGGAAAAAAAATTTCGGGGGTGGGCCAAGGTCATTCTCTCGCTCGGAAAAAATTTTCGGGGGTGGATCGGGGTCTGAAAAAGTTCTCGGGGGTCATTCACTCCCTCCGGTCAGGTCTAAAAAGGTTTCGGTGGTGGGTCCGATCTGGAGAGGTCTCCGCGGCGGCTCAGCCTGGACTGATCCCCTCCATCATCGCGGCTTCCCCCACTCCGCGGCTCGTGCGCGCGCAACCGGTTTTCCTCTCCCCGCAGGCTCCGCGCCCATGTTTCCCTCCGCCGCGCTCCCCCGCGCGCCCCCACTTCCCCCCGCCTCCGCGCTCCCCTCATTGCCCCATAGCTTAGAACCCGCTTTGCCTTACTACTAATGATTTCATCTTCAATAGCATGTTTGTTCTCTTGCCAGTCTCTGAGCATTTGCATATGCTTTTCCCGCTCCAGTTCATACATTTCGGATGGCATGTCTGGCTTCTGTGCGTTTGTGCTTCTCCGCGCTGCTATTACGGAGCTCGCATTAGACCTTACAAGAATTATAAATTGGTCGGATCAACATGGACTCAGGATTCATCCTGCTAAGTCTACCATTCTTGTTCTTGGCTCTCCCGCTTCATTAAAAAAACTTCCTCCAATATCTGTCACACTCGGATCCGTACAGTTATACCCTTCTGACTCCATCCGCATCTTGGGACTCACTCTTGATCCTCTGCTTTCATATGCTAACCATGTTTCCTTGCTGTGTCGTCAAGCCTATTCGCGTTTACGTCTACTCTATCCCGCCCGTCACATTCTTTCATCGGCACAAAAACTGTTATTATCTCAATCTTTGATTATCTCGTTGTTTGATTATTGTGATATCGTCTATCGTCCATGTTTATCCTATCGTCTTTCTCACCTTATCCAGCGAGTACAAAACTCCTGTTTGCGTTTTTCTTTTTGTGTCCCGAAGTACGACCATATCTCTCACATATACGTTAAAACGTCTTGGTTACGTATGCCTCAGCGCTGGATTTTCCATTTATGTTGTATCGTTCACAAAATACTCTCATCTCATGCCCCGCCTTATCTCTATAATATTCTTCGCAATAATCTTTCTTACCATGGGCGTACTTCTCTTTCTACTCGACACCAAAGTCTCCTTTTCATACCGGTACACTCGACAGCTAAATTTGAATCATCCTTTGCCTATATTTCGGCTCATTATTATAATTCCCTTCCACCTGATATTTGGGGGCTAAATTCGTTTCCTGATTTTAAATGTAAAGCTCGGCGATATATATGGCTACATTATGCGTCAGAATAACGTTCTAGTTTCTTTCTCTTACTCTTTCCCTTATTTTCCCTAATTCACTGATTCTGCTTTTCTTCCCTAGTTTTAGTTTTAGTTAAAGTTAGTTTTAGTTACGGTTAGGCTTCTAACAGTATTTGACTGCAGCTTCGCCGTTTACTTCGCTTGTCTTTATGTATTATTTCTTTGTATGTGTCAAGTAATAAAGACGAATAATAATAATAATAATAATAATAATAATAATAATAATAATAATAATTTCGTCCATCGGATGTTGATGGCTCCTCTACTATACGCTCCTTGGCCACTTTTTCTGGATGTTGTCCTACGGCAGTGTCTTCTGCCGTTTTTTGCGCTTTCTTGTTTCTTCTGAAGGGCTAAAGACCTCCTTTGGCGATTTACTTTCAGTTTTGAAAATCTCTTTGCATACGGACGTAATTTTCGCGGGCGAAACGGAGAATTATTGTCAATGTCTTTTTGCACGTCTTGCATGTTCACATTTCCAGTGATACTCATTTTGCACTATCCCGGCAAACACAACACAACACAAACTCCTACTGTCCGTTGCAATAACACGTCAACGCGAACCCTGAACGTGACACGTGTATTCGATGACGTGTCTATGCACTCTGTGATGCGATCTGAAACGAATGACGTTCTACAAACCAGGCAACGGCGCAAACTGTCCGTTGTGGTCAGTCCGCTGAAAAGAAACCAACGATAAAGACGTTTACAGAAATGGTGGATTTAAAGAATGTAAGTATTATATTGTATACTATTATACAGAGTGATTCTCTGACTAGAGTCTTCAAAGGCGATGCCGCCAATAAGTCATGTAAATCGGACTATTTTTCACGAAGTTAGCTTGGGGGCTTTTTCATCGGGACGACATGAGGAATCGATAGACGCCATTTCCGCACAGATCTGATAAGAAATGCAGAACGTGGAATTCGTCACTTCCACGAAACTTAGCGAGGCGCGGCTTATTGGTGGCATTGTCTTTAGGATTCTACCGAGAGAATCACGCTGTACAATCTTACTATTTGCAATAAAATAATAGATTCATTATTTCATTTCCAGGTGAAAGATGCCCTCATGACCGTGTCATGGCGTCGGTCAGGCGAGATGGTCGGGAGCGGGACCGAAGAGAAAGATAGAGAGGTCGCAAACAGAAAGGAGGAGGATAAAGAGAGAGAGGAGGAGAAGAAGAAGGAGCAGGGGAAGGATACGCAGTACCAGCGTGGGCGGTATGAAAATAGGCGCCGGAGAGAATGGCGCGGGGAAGGCGCAAGATGCGGGGGAGGCGCAAGGCGCGGGGGAGGCGCACGGCGCGGGGGAGGCGCAGGGCGCGGGGGGAACATATACATTAGAATGTAAAAATAATTTATTTCATATTCAGTTGTTCAAAAATAATAAAAAAAATTTACTGATTAGTGTTTTTATGGGTTTTATTTAGAAATAAAAGTGATCCATTTCGGTTGGAATGAGCAATTTGTATAAACGGTTAATTCCATGCCAAGCGGATCACTTTGAATTGAAAATGTTCCGAAATAACCGTTTCAAACTGTTATATAAAGGTTCTGACTGAAAGAGTTATGAAGAACCTCTATTCTGAATAACCGTTATAAAGAACCTAAATATCAGACTATATAAGTAAAAGTTACGGTTCCTATATAGCTCTATAACTTTTATTTTTTAGGTTCTATATAAGTATGTTCTAAAAAGGTTATAGAAACAATGTAATAACTTTTATTTTTTAGGTTCAATATAAGTTCCAAAACGGTTACAGCACCGATTCTTGTAACGATTGTACAGAATTTTATAGAAAATGAAATGACAACATATTACAACTATAGACTACTGTATATAACCAAATTATTTAAAAATTATTATAATCATTATAATATCATATCACAAAAGAATTGTATACGTATGTACAAATGTGTACATAATATATATTTACTTACTTATTTCTAAGAATTTTTAAACAATTTGGTTATACACAGTAGTCTATAGTTATAATATGTTGTTATTTCATTTTCAATATAATTCTGTACAATCGTTACAAGAATCGGTGCTGTAACCGCTTTGGAACCTATATTGAACCTAAAAAATAAAAGTTATAGGGCTATATAGGAACCGTAAGTTATACTTATATAGTCTGATATGATGATATTTAGGTTCTTTATAACGGTTATTCAGAATAATGGTTCTTCATAACTCTTTCAAGAACCTAAATTTTTATAATAACGGTTTCAAGCCCTGAGTTTGAACACTCAATGTCTGAGATTTTGTTCAAAATGAAACACGTTATAGCGCAAGTAAAAATAAGAAGGATTCAAGTTGTCACATTTTGCCACATTCAAAATGTTTTACAAAAACGGACCATCAAAGTACCTAAACAACTTTGATCGATGTTTTGAAAACTACCTACTTATTTTCACATGGTCTCTAACATATTTCAATTTGAACAAAATCCCCAGGACGACGGGGAGCAAATAGCCGTGGGGGAACAATATTTATATTTACGCATAAAAAATATAAAAATGATTGTTTAATGGTAGTTTATGTTGTATGTTTTGATAGAATGTAAAACTTCCACATTCGCTATCGTATCGGTGTGAACGTTTCAGTAACATACTCATGAGATTTTACTAGATGAAATTATTTGTAGCATATTTAGATTAGAAATGTTACATTTATATTTAATTTTCAAGTACAGTTGTAGAAATAATGTGATTTATTCCGAATACTGAAAACATAAAGTATCTTTTATTGAGTTTATCCAGATATTATCTTTGCCCATCTCTGTTCTCCCGCCGCACAGTGGTTCGAGTATACTACATACTAGTTGGACAAAATTATTTTTTCGCGGGTTTGGGTTTATATGGGGTTCAAATTGCTTGAAAACAAACCTGATTCGTATTACAGTTTATTATTTCAATAAAAATATCAATAAAATAAAAATATGACTAATTCAATTAAGGGAAAAGAACAAAACGACAGTATTGTACTTTAAATATAATTAACAGTTATAACATTATGTCTATTCCTGTAATTTCTGAGTTTTTATGTTTAAAACCTGGTTTTTGAAATCAGTCTTCTCTGCATCGCTATTAAAATAGTGTTTTACTATATGTTCCACGTCGATCCACGCGACAAGGGTTGAATGTACGGAAAGTAGAGACTTTCTAGTTTATTTTAATCAATCGATCGATCTGCAAAAATTTGCAAAACTATATTTTTCTAATTGTTTTCGAGCGCGACGCTCGGCATAGTTTTGCAAATTTTTGCAGATCGATCGATTAAAATAAACTAGAAAGTCTCTACTTTCCGTACATTCAACCCTTGTCGCCTGGATCGACGTGGAACATATAGTAAAACACTATTTTAATCCACTGAGTGGTGCTACCGAGCGTCGCGCTCGAAAACAATTAGAAAAATATGGTTTTGCAAATTTTTGCAGATCGATTGTTTGATTAAAATAAACTAGAAAGTCTCTACTTTCCGTAGATTCAACCCTTGTCGCGTGGATCGACGTGGAACATATAGTAAAACACTATTTTAATAGCGATGCAGGGAAAACTTATTTCAAAAAGCAGGTTTTAAACTTAGAAACTCAGAAATTACGGGAATAGACATAATGTTATAACTGTTAATTATATTTAAAGTACAATACTGTTGGTTTGTTATTTTTCCTTTATTGAATTAGTCATATTTTTATTTTATTGATATTTTTATTGAAATAATAAACTGTAATACGAATCAGGTTTGTTTTCTAACAATTTGAACCCCATATAAACCCAAACCCGCGAAAAAATAATTTTGTCCAGCTAGCATGTAGTATACTCGAACCACTGTGCGCCGCTTCGCCGTGATTCATTCAAGCCTCCATGATGACAAAATAATAACACAGTCCAACAAAATGAAACTTTTTTTCTGTTCCGCAATATCCACTGGGTGATTCTGGTAGAGTTTATCGCCCTGAACACGAATCCGCAAACCGTTTGTCGCCATCAACCTCAGTTTTTGAAAACTTCGACTTTGAAAAAAACTGCAAATTTTCAACTTTGAACATCTTTTGTATCTAAATGGTAATAGTTATTCGGTTGCTCTTTGCGTCAAATTATTCTATGAACCCTCCCGAATACAACGGTACAAGTTATTATTGCATTATGAACATTTAAATATGGTTAAACAACGATCAAAGGGAAAATGACACCCGAAATGTACCCATTTTTGAAGATACCTTTCAATTTATTTCCAAAACTAAGGGTCTTGGAGAAAATCTGACCATTCCACGCGATGCAGCAGACATATTTCCTTCGGAAATCATCAACAGAAGTGGTAGTCACGTTTTGTTTGCCATACAGAAGCGAAATAGTTTGGCAAAACTCGCGGTGTCGACAGTGGTAGTCAACGGCGGCGCGCGATCCACTGCCGCTCAGCGTAACACAATCGCTTAACGCGCATGACTACCACTGTCGGCACCGCGAGTTTTGCCAAACAATTTCGCTTCTGTATTGAAAACAAAACGTGACTTACCACTTTTGTTGATGATTTCCAAAGGAAAAATGTATGCTGCATCGCGTGGAATGGTCAGATTTTCTCCTAGACCCTTAGTTTTGGAAATAAATTGCAAGGTATCTTCAAAAATGGGTACATTCCGGGTGTCATTTTCCATTTGATCGTTGTTTAACCATATTTAAATGTTCATAATGCAATAATAACTTGTACCGTTGTATTCGGGAGGGTTCATAGAATAATTTGACGCAAAGAGCAACCGAATAACTATTACCATTTAGATACAAAAGATGTTCAAAAACTGAAGGTGATAGAGCAATTCTGCTTGCGGATTTGTGTACAGGGCGAAAAACTCTACAAGATTCACCCAGTGGATATTGCAGACCAAAAATCGTGTTGGACAGTGTAATAGGAGAAATGTGGCAACAGCGCGATTCGACTCTCAATACGTCTCGGCAACTATGTCTTTCCTACATTTATCGGCTAGATCAGACTTCCACCGGTTTTGATGGTACAAGGCACGAATAGATCATCAGCGCTGGTGACGGAGAATCCCTGGAGCTTCATTCTGTCATTTCTCGAATCTGTCTCAGTACACGATTCCATAAATTCATTATTATTTCAACGTACGGTGGTTATTAGCGCTCAAACGCACCAGACAACTGATATGCACTGATATCTACTGGAGGCAACTATACCCGCAAAAACATTCTTTTTACCGATTCCAGGACGCAAGACGGTTGAAACGGTTTGTTTACTACATCGCGTATACGTACACGCTTTTCCTAGCTTGTGTGAGCGTACGCACACATTCAAGGCCCAGTGAGACGGCAGCCTTAAAAACTGCTGATAAAGCTGATAAAGCCAGCGTAGGGGCCCCTCACGCGCCAGCTTCCCCTTCCAATCTTTCTCTCGCACAGCGTGCCTTCCGTCGTCAAGGAGACCGCGCGACGCTAAGCAGGCCATGACGGGCTAGCGTCTTCGCGGTTAGGGGGCTCAAGCGCTACTCACGGCATATTTAAGGGGGGAGACCACTGTCTCAAATCTGAAATTTTTTTACATTTTCTGAAAGGCGTATGTTTCAAGAATGTTCTCTCCAAATTTGATGAAGAAATTCGCTAAATTGACGGAGATATGGTGTTTTTCGTGAAGCGGTGTCGAACGCGCGACTGAACCACGCGGAACTTTGAACGCGTTTTTCTCAGAATGACATTTCTCAACCGCGTTGACGGTCTACAGAGAAAACTATACGTCAAATTGGCTTGATCAAGGACATTTATTGTATGCAAAACCCGGCGCTATTACGTGACGATCAGACATTTTAAATTTTCAACCTGCTTCTATTTTTTTTAGCAACATTTCCCCAATTTTGTACCCCGAAAACATGACTTTTTTTCAGTGGTCCGCCATTTTGTTATTTTTTACAAATTCGACATTTTGCGATCGTCACGTAATAGAGGCAGGCTTCTAGTTTCTAAATATTATTGTTTTTTTGAATTTCGATGAACCATATGGTCTGGGGACTGTCAACGCGACTAGCATGTTTTTTCCGGAGCGCAAATTTTGATTTATGAATTTGATTAAAAAAAAAATTTTCTTACCCTTCGATATATACACTATTGACTATACTAAGCAATAAATTGATTTACTTGCGTTGTTTGGTTGAAATAAATTCCTGAAAATACCCTTACATTTCGGGCCGAGACAGTGGTCTCCCCCCTTAAGTATGTGTTAGTGCCGCGTCTGGCGAGCCGCCCGTCACTTGGATATGGGTCATTCCAGGTTATTTCGTTGACTTTCGTACCTATGTGCCAGGCTGGTTTATGATATTTCTAGTTTCAGAATTGTTTGAAAAGTACAGATCATCAAAACTGACAACTTATACCGGTTTTTCGCGGACTGCTTCCACAGATCAATTTTTTGTCTTCGAACCTATTAAATGCATAGACTTTGATCTTTTTTATTTTAATCGCAATGGGCAATCATCCTGATTGAATTGGTGTGGTACATCGAAAGTAATGTTTATTATTAAGATAGAAAACCTTGTCAACTGCAATTTCTCGTTAATTGGACGTATTGTTGTTTTATGACTTTTATGTGATATTTAAGAACCCCTCAGGTAGAAATAGGTACAATCTGTTACAACAGATATGTGAAATTTCACAATAAGTACCTCATCATAAGGGCTTTTAACGCACAATTGGTAAACTTTAACAAATAAAACTTTCGACTCAAAGATACTAGGAGCTAATTAGTGAAAAGTTTCTTCGCAGATAGGTTGAAAATCAACACAACTCCTGGACAGCGGATCGACAAGCCCGATCCACAATCGATCGACCAATCAGGTGTTAGCGACAGAATGCTCAGCCAATCGCATTTCCCCACGTTGCTCGATCCTCCAGACTTTTGGAGAAGACGACTAACGGAAACAGATCGGCCATATTGCTCTTGCTCTTCTTGTTCACGCAGAGTACGAAAGTAGACGCGTCGGTTTTACTGAACGTTTTTCTCATGTAACTCGTGAAGGCTCATTGTTCTGCTCGTGCTAACGCTCAACCGTTTTGTATCTCACCGCTCAATTCAATATCTCGTGCTCAGACTCGTCGTGTATCGATTGTGGATCGTGGTCAGTTACGCGGCCACGTGTGCGTCGTTTTGCGTTTCGTCTCAATGAGACAGGAACTGTACACTCTCTGCACAACGTGCATCCGCTCATTCTCACTCATAATTCTTTTATGTTCGGACTCACTCAGCGAGTGTACAATAAACATTGACTGTACATTGCTCATAAATACTGTGCGTTCTTTACATAACCTCACCGGCATCTCACGCTCATCGCGAACTCTTTCGCGAACAGCTATTGTAGCTTTTAGTCAAAAGGAAAAACTATTCGTTGAAATTAAAATAAAAAAGGAATGAAATTAATATATTTAATAGTGTTGAAGATAAAAATTAATGTGTGGACGCAGTTTTCCTAGAAACCGGTAGGAGTTGTCAACTTTGAGGGCCAGTGTATTTCGAACAATTCTGGAACAAAAAAATATTTAAAAATATAATGAAATTAATTATAAAAATAAATGAAGACTAGAATGTGACTAGATAAACGAAATACGTTCACTTGTTCGGATAAATTTAAACGTTGAACATAAACGTTAGCTCATCCGAATAGCTCATAGGATTTTTCAAAGTGATATTCACCATAACATAGTTCTGTCTGTGACTTATTTTAACTCTAATCAATAAAATACCAATATAGGTACTGCAGTATAAATACTATTTTTATAAAAAGACTTATTATTAAAATTGATGCATGTCGAAACTATGAATTTTTCGGGTAACCCAATACAGTAGAACTTTGATTAACAAAAAGATCAATTATCGATACATCGATCAAAAAAATAAAAAAAGATCAATTATCGATTAAACAAATAAAAAAAGAATTATTATTCATACATTTGTAGCGGCCATCGGCACGACCAAATACGAACATTTGGCGTGCAGATGGTCGGCATGGTTTATGACACGTGCGTCAGCAAAACTATTTTTGAGTAAGCCGCTTTCCGTTCCTTTCGTGATCGAATTTTGGAACAAAGCATGTTTTCTTTCGAGACTTTCGTTTACGGCCTCAGTAGTTATGCGGGTATCATAAACCTCGAGTTTCCGAAGAGCCCACTATGCGAGGCCGGGCGGTCCGTTACCGGCCACGTCACGCGCCTCGGGGGCCTGGAGGAAATCCCGCTGCGTTGCCAGGAGTATTTCTCCCGCCAAATTTCACCCCCGTCACTGTGAAGCGCGTCGAAGACGCGCGAAATAGGTGGCGCGATTTTGGGACCGGAAACGTACCGATTGGTTGGCACGGGCGTAGGGTCAACCAATTAGGTGGTGTTTCGAGTCGCGCGCGTTTTGCTGGAAAATTGTGCGTCCGGCAGACGCCAGTCTTCGCCCACACCTTGACAAGGACCAACGTTTTGGCTGATATAACTTTGAAATAAAAATTCATTTTTCGAACTATTGCGTGTTGTAACAAGTGAACTGAATTAAACCTTAATTCCTACACATTAATTAAAAAGGAACAAAAATATCAATATTATCGACATATCGATTAAAAAAAAATAGAAAAAGATCAATATTATCGACACATCGATTAAAAAAGGAAAAAGTGTTCAAAACGTTTTGCTTTTAATAAAATAGTTCAAAGCAAACGAAACAAAATAAGAAAATGAACGATCTTCCTTTATGCAAAAACAGAATTCGATAATTCGACGATAGTACTGGACCTGGCACCAAGATTAGTTACGATAAATAATCGAAGTTCTACTGTCATTAGAAAATATGGATTACTCCTTTATCGTGTCAATGAGATATTGCACATCCACATCTATTTCCGAAATAGCAACACGTAACGCGCTTGAAAGAGAAATATCGGTAAGGGAATTTCGAGCATCTGTTTTAATATTTGCCATTGTGGAAAAAGCAGTTTCACATACGTAAGTAGATCCGAACATGGAACAAATTTTTAGGCCAAAATTATGTAATATCGGATACTTTTGAATAGGCAACAACTTAAAAAAGTCTTCGCCTGTCTCCTTCCTTGAGTTTAAAAACGGATCAGTTTGTAACGTGCACAATTCCGTTTGTAACGTTACATCCTGATCCGTTACCTCTGCTGTCAAGGGACTTGCAAACAAATGTATACTTTTACTTAAATTATCAAAATCACTAAATCGCGTATTATCTATCGCGTAGGTATCCCTGACAACGCGGACGAGAGTTGGAGAACCCCGGGCTTACGCGTAAGCGGCCTTGAACAACGCTGTGATAAAGCATTAAATTTAATGATCGCTTTGCTTAAGAACTGCTTCTAAAGCTGATAAAGCATTACATTTAATACTATTTCGCAAATAACTACAATATCGCATATATCTTGTACCCATATTGGCGCCATCTTGGATAGGCCCCGCCCCTGTTGCGACTCCCGTCTAGCGGCGTGTAGTATAAACTTTAGAAGCGCGAAATTCGAATCGGATCACACGAATGTAATAGGAAAGGGAGACAAAGTGAAGTTCGCACAAGGCCGAGGGGTTTGAAAATAGTTAGATATTCTTTTAATAAGAGGACTTCAAGATTATAAATTAATCAATACCCACTTGGAAACGGTTGTTTGAATAAGTGAACTTTTCCTTCCTCCCTTCTCCTAGGTGTGTTATTCCAGCGCAATGTAGTTAACCGCTTGTTTTTGCAAAAATTGATAACCGAAAGGAATCGGATCGACGAATAGGAATTTAGCTACTTAAATAGCAAATTTGCGATTGACTCTTAGAATCTAAGACATATTGTAATTAACAAAAGATGTAAAACCGACGGACATTTTGGAAGCGTCACTCGAGCCCCGAAAGCAAAAGTGAACGGACGTACCTATCAATAAAATTTCTCAAAGATTTATTTTGTGTTAAAATCGTTTCTTGAATTGATTAAAGTTATAAGTTATTGTGTTCAAATCGTTTTATCCAATTATTATTATCGTTTTCATTATATTTATTATACAAAAATCCGCGTCCAAGGAGCAGAGTGCCTTAGTGCTCCACGGGCATCGTCCCGCGCCCGAATTCTCTACGAAGGATCCAGAGGAACCAGCCGGCCACGCAACACCCCCATGTCACTTCCCAATACCAAAGAGGAGATATAATAAGAGGCGTCACTCGACAAGGACAGAAATGACCTAGGGAAATCACTAGACAACCAATTTAAATGCCGATTCGGCCCCATTCGGCAATGATCGGTAAACTTCGGCAATGATCGGTAAACTTCGACAATAATCAGCCAATTGCAGTAAGGTATATTTAGTCGATTTGAATATCCCGCTCGAATAGACAACCAATTTAAATGCCAAGGTCAAGTAAAGACTTCAAAGGTTCCGCCCGGAGTGACGCCTCTTATTATATCTCCTCTTTGATAACACATTAGCAATATCGATGGTCCTCACTACCGATAGCTTTTTACCTACGATACATGCTTCTTCTTTACCAAATAGATGAGGAATCGAGCCCATCATCCTCTTACGTGTAATGTTTTATCAAGCAAAAATCATTTTAACAAACTAAATAATAACTTGTAAACTTGTCACCATTATCACTAGGCATAACTCAGTGGTTCTTCGACAGAGGGGAACCCGACATGCAACGTTGCCAAATTTCCGAAGGAAAGCCGATTCTGGCGCCTACTGTACATTCGGAAATATTTTTCACTCGTGCGTTGACGGGTTAGCTTTATCCTAAATTTTGTCTCATAAATATTCATACTTACATCATACGTTTCTATTATAACCGGTGGTGGGTAAAGACACGAATTTTCGATTTTATACACGACACGTGTCTTAACCCCTTAACGCACAGATTTTTTTCGACGGGTAGGGTCCAAAAATGCACAATTTTTTTTTTGCATAAATTGATGTATTCGGGGTGTTGTAACTTGTTTTATACATTGGCAGTGGTGAACGAAGGATTTTTGCCGAAATAGAGCAAAGAAAGCAACAAATGGTATGTAAGACATTATATTCTGTTTCATGTAATATAGTTTATTATAGAGCCATATAACAAAGAGGAATTAAAAATGTGATTTGGTGTGATAAATTTTGAAACAAGGCACGGCACATAAACCTACATTACAATCATTGCACATATATTGTGTTTCTTTCCTACGTTCTTCCCCCTTGCATCTCTTTTGCTAGTACAAACAATACAGGAGACGGCAAAAATTGTAGATATTATTATTTGTACAGTCTACAATAGATTGTGTTAACACAGCACTCTACATGTTTTCCAGTTAGTATAAGATAGTATTGCTTGGGCGCACAGATATTAGCGCCTAAATTAAACAAACCGCCAAGCGTCGAACGAATGAACTACATGCCCGTGACTGTCACGGGCATGTTCAGATAGTACGGTTCAGCGTGTCCCGGTTATGTCACGGGCGTGAGCGTTAAGGGGTTAAATGTCGGAAATGTCGTAAATGTCGTAAATGTGTCATAAATGTCGTATATCTGGAATGAAAATAACTAACCTATAAAACATTTTTCGTATAGGTTATGAAGAAGTGCCAATTTATTAATAATTATAATTGTGATTAAAAAAGTTAAATTAAATTAAGTTGCACTGACGAAAAATGTATATTGATATAATTTGTGTAAATTAAAAATTATGTTAATAAAAAGACTATTTTTATTTTAGGAAAAGAAGCTATCAATTAAAAGTACAGCACCTTACTGTTCATTTTGCTCAATGGAATTGTATAATTGTTCATATTGTACATTTAAATGTGTTATATTTAATGTTTTTCTCGATGGAATTACATAGTCCTTATTTAGTGCATACACAAAAGCTTTAAAGTGGCTTAATTTCACCACACTGAAAGGGATATTGCATCCAAAAAAGAAATTTGATAACAATTTATCAATTACATTTTTTCTGAAACAGAAATTTTTATTTACATAATTTTCAATTCAAATAAATTTTATTTATTATCGTACATTTATTTCTAATTAATTTACCTTTCACGATTCATTTTTTCTAGTTTTATCTGAACAATTACAAAACAAAAATTAAGAGTATTAAGACCAAGACCACGCTTTGGAATACTTTTTTGGGGTTATGAACGCGGCGATTATACGTAGTTTTCGACATTATCAACGTATTCTACAGTATTCTACAGGGTGATTGGCTTGAAACGCCTGATCCGCCTCGCAACCGTGACGAGGTCAACCCAACCCCCGTGGTGTCTCTCCGAAGACATTCGACCCTTGGACGGGTTGGAGTACCTATTAGGAAGTGAGAAATCTTCGAATTTCTCATTTCTCATCAGATCTGTGCGAAAGTGACGCCAATGAATTCCTGGCGTTCTGTCGATTAAAATCATACCAAATATCATGCAAATCGGACTACGTTGAGACAAGCTATTTGTATTCCCTATGTAAAAGTAGTCCGATTTACACGACATGTGGCATGATTTTCATCGGAAAACCACAAGGAATCCATCGGCGACACTTCCATATCCATAAGATAAAGAATAAAGAATTATTTTATTTCTGAAACAGAAACAGGGTAATGGTGGGCAGGGACAACACCCCGCAGTGCCCATCAAATTTTATGGCTTTTTTCGGAAAAAGGTATGAATCCTGGGTCGAACGTAGCGAATTGAGGTCGCCGCCTCGCAGTCAAGGGGTGACATATCCATTACAGCGTATTAAGAAATTATTTTCTTCGTCGTATCGAAAGGGAAGTGACGCCAATGGATTCCGGGCGTTCTCCCGATTAAAATCATACCAAATGTCATGAAAATCGGACTACTTTTACATAAGAAATACAAATAGCTTGTGTCAAAGTAGTCCGATTTGCATGATATTTGGTATGATTTTAATCGACAGAACGCCAGGAATTCATTGGCGTCACTTTCGCACAGATCTGATGAAAAATGAGGAATTCGAAGATTTCTCACTTAGGTACTCCAACCCTTCCGAGGTTCGAAAGCCTTCGGAGAGACACCACGGGGGGTTGGGTTGACCTCGTCACGGTTGCGAGGCGAATCAGGCGTTTCGAGCCAATCACCCTGTATAGTATTCACATGCAAACAACAAGGGAGTCAGAAAGAACTATATTTTTCCAACATTTTAATTGTTGAAACCTTAAAATAATGAATATTTCTATTTACGACATTTGCGACAAATGACACATATAAAATGGGCTTAAAAACGACATATTATACATACATTTGCGACACGTCGTAAATGCTGTTGCGACTCCCGTCTAGCAGCGTGCAGTATAAGCTTCGGAAGCGCGGAGTTCAGATTGAATCACCTGAATGTAATGGGAAAGGGAGACAAAGTGAAGTTCGCACAAGGCCGAGGTGTTTGAAAATAGTTAGAGATCCTTTAATGAGAGGACTTCAAGATTATAAATTAATCGATACCCCTTGGAAACGGGTGTTTGAATAAATGAACCGCACTTTGATCCTTTCTTCTAGGTGAAATTCCAGAGCTATGTAGTTAAACGCTTGATTCTCAAAATCAACCAAGAGGAATTTAGTTTGTTTGGCTTAGTTGTTAAGGACATTTTGTAAAAATAAAAAACGGTTGTAAGAGCGTTCGCTTGGAAAGCGGCACTCGAGCCCCGAAAGCAAAAGTGAACGGACGTACATATTAATAAAATTTCCCAAACATTTATTTTGTGTTAAAATCGTTTCTTGAATTGATTATAGTTATAAGTTATTGTGTTCAAATCGTTTTATTTAATTATTATTATCGTTTTCATTATATTTATTACACAAAAATCCGCGTCCAAGGAGCAGAACGCCTTAGCGTTCCACGGGCATCGTCCTGCGCCGAATTCCCTAAGAAGAATCCTGAGGAGCCAGCCGGCCACGCAACAATGTATTTACGACACGACGTAAAATACGGACCCACCACTGATTATAACTTACAAAATCTGCACGTTCAACCATGACACGCCTTAGTATTAAATGAAGTTTGCTGCTGATCCCACTTTTCGCTCAATGTTGTGGAATCCAATTGGTAGATGTTATTGCTTCGCCCAATAGGAAAAATTACGCAGATAAACGGTGGTGGGGCTAGGCACGTACCAATTAAGTGCGAGCAATATCTCTTTCTTTTTCTACTTATTTACTTGCTCTCTCTATTTCCGGTTTCGGTCACTAATGGCGTCGACAAATAGAAAACGGGGACACATTTTCCGATCTGTTGCGAGGCCGGCTGGGAATTCTTCTGGCTTTAGGGAGTTTCTGTGGGGTCCAACGTCTGTGGAGCCCTGAAGAGCTCTGCTCGCGAACGCGTGAAGTTAAAATGAATGAAATGATTTGTAATAAACACTTAGAACTCAATAAAACTTATAGAACTGAACTGAAATGAATTAATTAGATTGTAGAATGATTTAGAAGTAATATAAACGAGAAGCAAGACAACAAGGATATTTGGAGAATGATTGGGATAAGATTTATTGCGACATGTCTATATCGTAACAACGCCGGAAATCTAATGCGAGGAGAAGAAATAGGCTTCTTCTTACGTTTTGTTCCTCTTTTCTTTATCAATACATCGTTTTTCGAGCGATAAGGAAGGAGGCGAAGATAAATTCCTAATGTGATAAAGTTCATCCTTAAGGGGGTAGACACGGCACGTGACCTGGCCGATTTGGCCGGTCGGTATTACAGCAGGTTTTTTCTGCACAGAAATGGTAATACCCATAGATATGCGGCTGCCTGTGCACACGAGAGGGGGCTGTTTGCTATTTCCATATTCTATTTTGAATGTGGAAAGAAATTCTCAGCTGTTGCGTTGTACTTTTTAAACAGAAAGTCTGCTGGTACTGCAAACGTAGAAAATGCATTGTATATTTACTTGAAATGTGCTTATGTTACAATATTTTACGCTGGCAGTAAGGAATTATAAGTGAAAAGGAAAAATAGATGAGGGCATGTCCTCAAAAAATGAAGTTTGTTAGGATAGACATTTTTTAATTATCAAAACACTGAAACAGAACATGAAATACACATCCTATGCAGAAAGCAGTTATGAACAAACATATATATAAACTCGTGTTTGACGTTGAATCCAACGCGTGATTATTATGTGGTCCCTCCTCGAAGTGACAGAAAATATAACCTATGTATATGCTATACGACAATAAATGTTTAGCGGCTATTTCCTTCTATTTCGCTACATTTGTGAACTTTTCATCATCCTTCCGAAACATTATTATTACGCCGCAACAGTATCTTTAGGAAATCGGGTACAGCATATAGGTTATATTTTCTGTCACTTCGAGGACAGAAAATCTGCACCTCCAGCTGACAGAAAATTCGCCCCTGCACATTGTCACTAGCCCGGTCGGCAGCATGGAAGGGGTACCTCTTACACCCTGTATTTCTGGTAGTTGCAACGATATTCCTCAGCCCAGTGTACATATGTACACTCTGGTTTGATCTGGAAAAATAAATGAATTCAATAAAAATTAGTTTTTGTGTTTATACCACTTGAATGTAAAGACTGATACTTACACTCACTGAAGAAACCATTATTATTGTGTCCTATTTCTCATAAATATTTTCTTGGAATGGCACTGACCCCTTTCGATTCCAATTAGTTGCCATAGAACCTGTGATAAAAAGTTAGAACGAGTTGTAATCTGAATACAATAAAAATGTAAATGTGTGTATGTTATTTACTTATCTTTATGCTTGTGGAGAAGACTGCCTTCCTTTCCTCGCCTCATAGAGCATGATTTTCAACGTTGATACTGATTGGTGGAAATATCCAGAACAAATTCATATATGAGAGAAACATTCATGATGATTTCCAATTAATCTAATTATTTGCATAACAAAAGTATGTGTCATACTTACGCTTTTATAGATGTCACTTCCACTTGGTATGAAAGAACAGCTATAGGAATTTATCATTAGGAGAGTGTGAAAAGGCCCACCACCACCCCCGTCATAGACGGTCCTATTCACTCTCCGTATGTATCTTCTACATACTTTCTTACTTACATTTTGAAACATTACTTATACGACAGCTCTTCATATGCGCTGGATGCATTCGCCGGTGCAATTGTCACTTTGAATTGGATTTGCTTATTCGACAGCTCTTCATATGCACTGGTTGCACTCGCCGGTGCAATAGTGACTTTTGATTGCAATTGTTCATTCGACAGCTCTTCATATGCGCTGGATGCACTCGCCGGTGCAATTGTCACTTTGAATTGGATTTGCTTATTCGACAGCTCTTCATATGCACTGGATGCACTCGCCGGTGCAATAGTGACTTTTGATTGCAATTGTTCATTCGACAGCTCTTCATATGCGCTGGATGCACTCGCCGGTGCAATTGTCACTTTGAATTGGATTTGCTTATTCGACAGCTCTTCATATGCACTGGATGCACTCGCCGGTGCAATAGTGACTTTTGATTGCAATTGTTCATTCGACAGCTCTTCATATGCACTGGATGCACTCGCCGGTGCTACTGGGATATTTTCATCCATCGTTTTGTGTACTTTCTTGTGTACTCGTACCTGCTCCTCCTGTTTTTATGTACGGAGGTTCTCTAATCGGCTGTTGTCGATTGTATCTACTATCTATAATTTCTGGCAACATGCAGTCCTCATAGAACTTTTTCAGTTTTTCCTCCATCTCTGTTGCCCAGAATCGATCATCTCTCGATACTGTTGTAATCTTCATTCATTTCGGTGTCCATAAACAAAAATAGGCCCGTTGCCTTTTCGTTATGTGCAATTGTCCTTGCACTTGATAATAGTAATGATGATTTTTATTCATTTCATCACCCTTGAAAATACGCCTTATATTATCAAGTTGCTTTATTGCTTCAGCAGGTGATAAATCCTTGGCCGATTCAGGGCACTTTACTTCGACGATTTTATCATGGTCCACGAGGCCGTCAGGAGTTGCACCTAAGTGAGGCACAGTGTCATCGATGAAGAGGCCACACGGTAGAATACGCATTCCTAATTCTTTTTGCATTTGTCTCAAGGCGTTTGCCTCATTTTCCTTTCCGTATTCGAGAGAATGTAAATTGTCGAGTTGCGGGTACATTATACTCTTCACAGTATTTGCCCGTGGTGTAGTCTTTCGTAATCGGCATACCTTGCCGAAATTGGATGCAGTTAATAATTTCTTCCTATAACCAATCCACTTGTCGTTATTCGCCTGATCGCGAGTTTCCACTTGGATCTCGTCTCGCCTCGTTTGCCATCGAAGGAGTATATCCGCGTGCCTTTTACACTCGGAAGAGTATACTGTCTCTTCCATATCTGGTTTTGCCGCGTTGGGGCCGTAATCCTGGTCGCACGATTGTTTTTTATTTCGAAAGGAGGAAGCTTTCGCTTCTTTTTTATACTCCCTTGCTTTTTCTGCTGCGCGCTTCCGACGTCCTTCCAGCTTTCTTACCATGGTTGGCGGCTCTTTACCCATTGCCGTACTCAATCTGCTGAACGCCTCTTTTGTGTTATATTGGACGACTGCAGCGGAGACTCTACCCTGATACGAGCCCCCTCGTCCAAAGTTTATCCTTTTGCCTCCGATGAATTTAGCAATGATGTTGTTAAAACTTTCAACAGAATTGTTATTTAGACCCTGCAGCAAACTGTCAGCTTTAACGAAAAGTTGCTGCATCGCTGCTTCGATACTTTGATAAATACCAGAATTTCTCAGACGTGGAACGTAGTCTTCTCTGTTGGGATCAGAGTATTTATCACAGAAGTATGCTAACTTCTGACATTCCTTGTGTTCACCAAAAACGTGACTCGGTGCATTTGTCAAGTCTTGCTTCAAATTTTTAATTCGTTCCTCGAGTGATATTTCTTCTCGCAACCGGTATTCCGCAGTTTTTTGTATACCAGTACGCAGGCGGAGAGCATTACTCTGTACGACAGCTCTTAGATCTTTATTGCGGCCTTTTGTTCCGATGTCGTTTATTCTTTTACTGAAATTGCGTAATAGGTGATTGGTGCATTCGATTTTTTGTACCCTCACCATATACCTTCCATATGGATTACTGTCCACTATCTTCTTGTACACACTGCTATCGCCATCGGCAACTAATATATGGTATATTAGGCCGTGCATATCTATGCTGCAATTGAAGCCTTCGACAATAGCAGCACTCTCCATGCCAGTTGAACTCCGATAACGACCCCAGTTCTTGAAGCAACGATGCTCGCGGGGTTTTTCCTTCCTCCTACTTGCTATTTGGCAAGTCATGCAGAATTTATTCTTCACGTTGATGTACAGCACTTTCTGCGTGTGGTATCCCACGATGACTCCTACGCCAGAAAGAGAATTGTAATCTCCTCCGCGGTAGGACCTTTTCATCCAGCTGCCATCCGCGACAACTAGGATAAACGGTAGATTGGATTCTGCATGTACGTGGCCTCTTTGTATAGCTAATGCTTTTTCCTCATTTCCAGCATCTTCCATTTCGCGTTGTGCGGCCACTCCGAAGCCATCGATTATTTTAATCTGACACTTCTCGTATATCCATTTCGTCATACAGGACACGTTCACGGCAGTCAGTATTTCCTCCAGTTGATTATATCCGCCGCCCGTCGTCATTGTTGCGGCGACAGCGGCGTGGTTGATATCCATAGTGGCATCACTCTCCCGAAGACAGGATATGCGTTTTGTGTATTTGCACATTTTGCACTCTACATAATACGCATTTTCTAATCCATACCGCTGACATCTAACTATTTCAAAATGTTCGATGCCACAGCCAATAGTCGAATGCTTTCCAAGATTTTTTATTTCTTCGAAAACATGCGGAAAATCAACGAAGTCTATTCCTTCTGAAATTGGATTTTCCGGCTGTTCTGGTTCTGCATTCTCCACCACCCAGTAATCAGCCTCATTTCCAACATCTTGATTCGTTTCTTCGCTGATGTCTCTTACGGAATGTATCTCATCCCTGTCTATGTGGAAATCTATTTCTTGTGCAATTTCTTCTTCGTTCGACTCGAAATGCACTTCTTCTACAATTTCCTCTTCGTCCGCATTGAAATGTATTTCTTCTTCAATATCTTCTACGTCGGTATCGAAATGTACTTCTTCTACAATTCCTTCCATAATTGAAAAATCTTACAAATTTCCTACGTCTTCTTCGTGCATTCTGCCCGTAGGACAATCATCCGCAGCAGATGTGCTTGGAAGTGTTTCGTACGAGGTACCTGCACGAGTACCTGCTTCCGCCACGGTGCCCTGACCTACCGCGAGGCACGCTGCTCTTTTTAATCGTTGCCTGCACGTAAAGAGTCAATAATCAGTAACACGTGACACATACATATAAATAAGAAAAACATACAATAGAAAAGAAAAGCAGGCATAGTAAAAGAAGATATAGTACAGTAATGTCTCGATGTAAGCGAAAACCTCGGAACGTAGGAAAAGAGAGCGAATGGAAGAAAGGGCTGCCGATTGTCCCTATCTTTTACATTCGCTGTCCTTCTCTGCGGCCGACGCGCATTACTACTAAATATGAATTATCCAAATTATACCGTGTTTGGTGTCATTTATCATTAGGGAAACATCACAAATGTTACGATGCTTTATTTATGAAAATATTATTATTGCATTTCTGTGAATATCATTCTAATTTATCTTCGCGATACGAAGAGGGACGTAGCGTGATACAAATGTTCCTCTTAGACAACGCGATTCCCTCGCTACGCAAACCCAAGGACATGCACTTTTGGCCCGTTTTCTTTTCACACGCACACATCTGCACAACCGTCTCCGCTACTCGCAAGCGAAGGCAGCCACAAGCAGACATGTCTGCGCTGCAATACGCGGCTGTGTGTGTATGCAGGCACGCGTGCACTTGACCGCGTGTGAAAAGAATACTTTTCGCATTTCAATCCTGGGTCATTCGACGCGAAATCGGACACTTTTCGGAGTACCATTTGGAATGTTTGTGAAACTTGCATATATTGTGGTCTTCAGTGATACATAAACGTATTTCAAAGGATTTTTCAAAATTGTCAAGATCGTGGAAATTGACTTTTTTCATTAAATTATAACTGTTGAACTAAGAGAAAGGTAAGAATGAGCTTTTGGATGCTTACACTGGGGAAGTAAGAGTACCTAATAAAAATGATGTCACTTAAAAAAAAAAATTTAGACCATTTATTCTGTGATTGTTTTAAACAAATGCAATTTTATACCAGCAAGGCGCTATTCCAAAATTTGAAAAAAATTGAGAATACAGCCCTACTTGTGCTCTTTGCAGACACGTTTTCAGAAACGCGGATACTTTAAAATTGGTCGCATGAAAATTAATTGAATGTGACGCTGCATCGCCCGATACCGGCTGGACTAGCTGTAAGCCGCGCGGTACTAGCAGCGGCCAAGTGGCTATATCTGATATTGTTATATAGGGTTCTCACGAATGGTAAGTATTTGACAAAAACTAAAAGAGGAAAACATATTTTTTATATCCAACATAATACGGTATGTTATCTTTTGGTGTTCGCGATATTTTCCGTGAACCGAAGGTGATCTTCAGTTTTTTAAATGGAATGCTACATATTTCATTACCCGATATGAGTGTATAAATCTCTAGCCAAATTCAACCATATGGTGTACTAGGACTTTCAAGGCCACGCAAGGTTAGGAATGAAACAAATAGATAGTTGTATATTGTAGCACGGACGGCTCAGTCTGTCGAGCCGGTGCTGGGCGGCGCAGCGGCACATTCAATTAATTTTTATGCGACCAATTTTAAAGTATCCGCGTTTCTGAAAACGTGTCTGCAAAGAGCACAAGTAGGGCTGTATCCTCAATTTTTTTCAAATTTTGAAATAGCGCCCTGCTGGTATAAAATTGCATTTGTTTAAAACAATCGCAGAATAAATGTTCTAAAATTTTTTTTTAAGTAACATTTTTATTAGGTACTCTTACTTCCCCAGCGTAAGCACTCAGAAGCTCATTCTTACCTGTCTCTTTCTTCAACAATTATAATTTAATGAAAAAAAGTCAATTTCCACGATCTTGACAATTTTATAATTCGCGTGGAATGTCCCTCCTTGAAAGTCTATAATACTGGAGAGAGAGAGAGGGAGAGAGAGAGAGAGAGAGTTGGTAATAATATAATTGAAATGATACAACATTGTGTAAGACACATAGGACCATATTTCTAATAAATTATAACCTGAAGGAATAAAAATATTTCCAAACAAACATTTTGCCCTTTTGCATACTCAGACAATACGACGCAGAAAGGATAGGCTATTTTTAACGTTGTACCTCCTACAACAATTCAACGAGGGGCTGCAGGGTGGTATTTCGTTTTATGGAACGTTATAAAATAACGGCGAAACGAAGGGTCCGAGAAACACGTGTCGTTTGCCTTTCGCGAAGCAAACCCTACTTCACCGCGCCGGTGTTGGAGATCCGTCTGGTTCTCGTCAACGAGCACGCTTTCCAGCGCATCACCCCGTCTCTTTAGACAGCTTTTCGAAAGCGTGGGACTGACCTCGACTTTCGTTACCCTCACACAAGGCGAATCGATGGGGGCGCGAAGCGTTGGTTTCGGTTTTTCGGCAAGGGCTGCCTGCCTATAGCCCAGATGGGCGAAATTTTTGCCTGTGAGGCCCTTGGGGTCAGTTGGATTTTGGCTTGAGTCAGAAAAAATATAATTGTTTTCTTACGTCCGGATAGATGTTTGCGGTACTCAGAAATGCATGGAAAATTTCAGGATCGATATTGCCAGGAAACGGGACCGAAAGTTCTACGGGGACGTCGACGTTGTTCTTCATTGATCATTCAATGTGATCAACATCTCGGTTACGTTTGTTTATTTCAGATAAAGTCAACCCTACACATCGGTGGGGATACCGATTACATATTACCCGGACTAAATCCTCAAATAGATACATAGCGAGAAATCGAAATACCATCCCGTGACACCTCAATAAAAAAAATATACCGTTCTATTGCAAAAAACTAACATGGCATTGACATCGCTTCCAATACCTCATTCATAAAAAAAATTTGTACCATTATGTCCGATGGAACTGATACCAAACAGGAATATGTATATTAAACAATTTTCACTTATTGGAGTAGTTGGTAAGTAATAAAAGGCGACCCTCGGTTCGAAATTGAATTTGTACGATATAGGTATAGGTATTCAGCGAACAGAATTCTCCGATGCTCGCGGTTACTTTGTCGCTGTCAATGGGTCGTAAAAGAGAAGGACAGAGCGGGGGTCGTAGCAGACGAGAAATAAAGTCAGCGCCTCGATCTGCTAATACAGAGCCACAACGTTATTTAGCGGAGGGGGTACACCTACAGGAGTGGTAGTAATGTGTGCGTCAGCGATCGTCATCACGTACGCGTTACCACCACTCCTGTAGGTGTTCCTCTCCGCTAAATAATCGGTTCTGCATAATGTTGCTGACAACCCTGCAGATACGCCACAATTTTTCAATCACAATAACGGCTCAACTGTTTTGATTTGATACTACTTTTAATTTTTTCTGCCTAAACATTTCTTTCAAATATTCATAACATTTTCCTGATTATGATGAAAGCAAACATGATACCGACGTGCGTGACGAAAAGTAGCACGTTTCAATTTCCTTACGAAAACTAGCACATTTCGGTTTGCCGCGAAAAGAAGCACGTTTCATCATTTCTGATGAATACTAGCACGTTTCGTCTTCCACCGCGAAGACTAACACATTTGACTTCTTCGCCACGAAGAATAGCACGTTTCATACTGTTGCGGCGAAAACTAGCACGTTATACTGTTTCGCCACGAAAAATAGCACATTTGGGAATTTGCGGCGAAAACTAGCACGTTATCTGGTTTGACCACGAAGAATAGCACGTTCTGGATTATACTGTAGATTGCAAAACTATCACGTTTCAGCGCGTGGTCAGTTTAAAAGAATTCAACTTTCTATCTATTTCATTCATATTTACCATTTCTCACTTTCGTCTTCTATATTATGATCAGATCAGGACAAAATTTTGATTAGATCATATCCGATCATACCTGACTTATATGGGCCCGCAAAAATCAAATTGTGTCGGTTGCTGTGGTATAATTTGTTTTGTAACCAACCATTCAAATTTGCTTCTTTTCGTCGCTACAAATGGTAATTACATACTACTTTTCGTGAAAAATCACTCAAACGTGTTATTTTTCGTGGCAAACCGCTCAAACGTGCTAGTTTTCGCAGCGAGAACCGAAACATGCTAGTTTTCGCAGCGAAAACAGAAACGTGCTAGTTTTCGTAAGAAAATTGAAACGTGCTACTTTTCGTAATGCACGTCGATACAATGTCGACCATTTTTGGTCGATACCGATATTACATCGTGTAACGTGTACGAGAAAATCTGTGTGAAGATATCTTTCTACGGAATCGAATTCTCTTTTCGCGTAGTAGTATCCACAACTGCAGGGTACCTACTATTGCCCGGCCGAAAGAAGATCCCCAGCAGGCGGTCTCAGGCGATGCAGTCCGCCGATGTGACGATTGGTCGACTCACCTATTTGGGCACACTTTTAAAGACGGGGCACACGTATTTTGGTTATTGGCTGAAGTAGGCACATACATTGTCGCACCGCGCGACGAAGAGAGCGAACAAAACACATCGAGATCGAGTGGGATAGAGCGATCTGACCGACGAACGCCAAAGCAATAGCGTAGGCATCTTTAACGGTTAACCATTAATATATAATAACATAAAATTATCCGTATTTTTCACAATATGTTCAGGAAAGTATTATCATTGGGTTGGTATCGGGATAATACGTTCCCGAATATATTGTGAAAAATAAGGAAATTTTTATGTTATTATATGTTAATTGTTAACCGTTAAAGATGCCTACGCTATTGCTTTGGCGTACGTCGGTCAGATCGCTCTATCCCACTCGATCTCGATGTGTTTTGTTCGCTCTCTTCGTCGCGCGGTGCGACAATGTATGTGCCTACTTCAGCCAATAACCAAAATATGTGTGTCCCGTCTTTAAAAGTGTGCCCAAATAGGTGAGTCGACCAATCGTCACATCGGCGGACTGCATCGCCCGAGACCGCCTGCTAGGGATCTTCTTTCGGCCGGGCAATAGTACTTGAGATGCCGTAAACATTGCCCGGGCTGGGACAAAGGTTGCCAGTGAGGCCTGGAGAATGTTTCGAAGACTGTGCTTTTCAATGAAAAAATTTCGCTGAAGGTACACATGGACTAGGGTTGCCACCTGTACTTTAAAATAAAGTATCTTACGTTATTATAGGTAAATGTACTCTATACTTTTGAATAACAATAAAGTACGCGAAAATACTTTATTTCACAATTAATGATAATATTATGGGGAAACGTAACGCAATATTATTATATTCTATCTGTTCCCGCCACTTCAGCATTTACTGAGAGAGTTTTTTCTGTCACAAATGTGAAGTGGCGCTATGCAAGAAACAAGGCCTCTCTCAATCTAATAAAAAATGAATTATTTATACATTTCAATATGAATATTGAGTGCAATGAATATTGAGACATTTCAAAATAATAAAAAGTTACTTTGTAATGCTAAAAACAATGAAAAATATGTTTGGAAGAAATAAAAAGTAATAAGATTAAAATGTACTTTTAATTTGTTGAGCGTACTTTTTTGTCTACGTCACGAAAGCAACTATACGTTATTTTTGTGTAAAAAAGGTGGCAACCCTAACATGGACGTATATATTGCGGGCAAAATTCCACAGAAGAAAAAGCACTGTGTATTTCGTATTCAACAAGTAACTACATATGCTGAACATCGAATCGCAAATCATCGATGACTGTTGCTAATTTACATTATCTTCTACATCACATAAATAAAATCTACAGTGTATGTTTTATCCATTCGAAATTACGTACAACGATTGAAATAGTCGCAACTGCATTATAAAGGAAGCATACCTCACGAAACGCGTATAATTTGGACGTTTTATGCTAATAAAACGCATATAATTTGTATAACGTATATAACGAAATTTAAAATTTCTACATTTCGTCTCATCGGCATGAAAGTTGCAGGAACGCGCTGCTGACGTTTTTCACATGAAAATGAGTCTAAACACGGTATAAATCGGATTATTTAATCGTAAGAGGGGTAAAGTAATGACATGCGTTGCGGTGCGCATTGCATAGAATGTGTACGTAACGCGTCAAAGATATCTGTGTTGATATACATATTTGAAGAATATGAATAATACTATATTATATACAATAAAATACCGTGCTACTACTACTACATGTCAATCTGCGACTTCGTGCAAATCTGTACCATAACACATAACTTACCTTTCTCGATACTTTCTATTTTTCGACAAACGCTTCGCAGCTAACGTAGGCTGCTTCACGTTTGCACCACCCTTCGAATAGCGTCTATTTGTATCTGCGGCTTCTTTCTTCGATTCCATTATAATCATAATTGTGAATGATCACGCACAGTTATCAACACTACAGTATCTAACCACGCGGAAATGGAAAAATTCACAAATTATGAATATATCAATATCCGCGCATCAAATAAAAGCCCGATTGCTTTCTGCGTCTGAACTGTAGTGCAAACGACAAGAAACTGATCAGCTAGCGCATTGTTTACAGATGCTGAGAGGCTAAACAGAAGATAGTGGGAAAGGGACGAATATACGCATCCTGTTCCTCTCTTTCTCATTAGGTTTGGTGGTGTGCTCATACATTTACGTAGAATATGTACTTCCGGGAATACTGTTTGGTGCACAGAAATGTGCACAGGAAAGAATTTTTTATTATCCTGTGCATATACTGTTGACGTATCACTGATTTCATTAGCGAAGAATTCATATTTCGTTCTACCATTATCCTTTCCCATTTGCCTGACGGTGATGAAGGAACACCCCGCAAGTATGCGCGGACACGCGCCACGTTCTCAAACATTTGCGCATTCGAACTTTTACGCGGGCCGATGACGCCCCGCTCGGGCCTTGGTGCGAGTGAAATACAAAATCTTGAGGGAGTGAGAAAGGCAGTTTGGGCCCTGACCCACCCTCGAGGGTAGCAAAGGCTCGATCGTCAGAAAAAAAACGACTGTGGAGCAGTAAAGATCGTAAGTACTTTCGCGCTTACTATCCCTGTCTTTTTCACTATATGTGCCGGTTATTATGAAAGTGGTCCAAGTCCAAATTTTTCGTTTGTTACATTTCACTTATTTTTTTACGTATTATATCAAGGTGATACATGATAAGCGTAAAGTTCAATTTCTTTTTTTTTAAATTTGGCACGACGCCACTTTCATAATAACTGACATACTTCTACATTTTACTTCCGACCCAAGACTGTATTTAGACATATTCCGGGTAAAGTTTCCGATTACCGTCATAGTATTGTTGTAATTTTCTGTGCAAAATCTATCCTGTGAGTTGTGATTGTTTGAGTGTCCGCGTGTTTCTCAAGCTGCGTATCGCCATTGCGGGACTGCCTCGCATGGCACGTCATTCGCGGAGTGGAGAGTCTGGAGACTACCTCGATCATGATCACTTTACGTGGCATCAGCCCTCGATTTTTTGACGTGCTCACAGGTGCCTCGCGGCCTCCAGATAAAAAATGGCTAGCTCGGGCGACGCAAATATCATGCTGGATGGAGCGCGAGACTGTCGCAATAGCCTGCCTCGCAAAGTGATCATAATCGAGGTAGTCTCCAAACTCTCCATTCCGCGAACCGTGCCTCGCGCGGCACCGTCGCAATGTCGATACGCAGTTTCACGCTCAGGGATTCGTGTATTCATTCTCACGTAGAATAACAAAGTTATGTTATAATTTACCCGCGAAATGTCTAGAAAAGTTATATACATTCGGGTGGAATTTAGGCTTCCTTTAGTTGAAACTGAAAACAAGTGATGAAAATTAGACTGTTTCTAAACATCAGAAGTGAAAAAATCGGAAATTTTAAAAATGAAGGCTCGGATGCCATAAGGGAGACTGCCGCTCGAAAATGCGAAAGAGTATTGTCCAAACGCTAAGAAAGATTGGAAAATTAAATGTTATTAACCTGAATTTTAATAAATATAGTGTTGTAAAGCTCGTCACGGCACACCTTTATCTTTTTACAGTTTCTTTATCGAATCATTACTTAGTATTCGAGATGAAAATTATAAACCAAACAAATTTCTTCCACCAAAGTCAATATTTTTTTAAACATAAATTGCGATAACTTGAATAAATATTAACGGATCGTTATGAGACTTGAAACATAAATCTCGGAAAACTGTAGCGAAGCTATAAAATGTATGCACAAAATCCTTATGTTAAAAAAAAGTAATAATATTTAATTAGAAATGAACACTGGACATACCCCATGTTTTCCAACGTTCGCCGTTAAAAAGTATGAAGGCAATTTTGAGGTACATGAAACTTGCAGCGACAAAGTGTTTCTTAATGTATAAAGAAGATTTTCACCAATTCTCACACTAATTAATAAATAATCGTAGAAAATATGACGATATATACAAATCTCGCGGGCCACCAACAGTCAGCAGCCGCGTATAATGCTCTATACTTAGCAGTTTTAGCACTCGCGTTGACTGTTGGTGCCGCGCGGGATTTATATACAGTGCCATATATTCTACAATTATTTATTATTCAGTGTGAAAATTTGTGAAAATCTTGTGAAAAGCCTTGGCGCTGCAAGTTACATGCACGTAAAAATTGCCCCGATACTTTTTAACGACGAACGATGATAAACATGGGTTATATCCAGCATTAATTTTTAATTAAATATTATTACATTTCTTAATATAAGAGTTTTGTGCATATATTTTACGGCTTTGCTAGAATTTTCCGAGTTTTATGTTTCAAGTCTCATAACGATCCGTTAATATTTACTCAAGTTATCGCAATTTATATTAAAAAGATATTGACTTTGGTCGAAGAAATTTGTTTGGTTTATAATTTTTATCTCCAATACTAATGATTCGATGAAGAAACTGTAAAAAGAAAAAATGTGTGCCGTGACCAGCTTTACAACACCATATTTTTTAAAATCCGGTTTAACAAAATTTAATTTTCCAAATTTTTCTAACGTTAGGACAATACTTTTTCGCATTTTCGAGCGCTAGTCCCCGGATTTTATATAATCCGTCGCGGGGACGGAGTCCGTCTCAACGACGGAGTCCGCGAAGAGAGAGTACTCCGTCCTCACGGAGAGCGCCCACGCCGCGGCCGTCCTCGCGACGGAGTCCGCGAAGAGAGAGGACTCCGTCCTCACGGAGAGCGCCCACGCCGCGGTCGTCCTCGCGACGACGGAGTCCGCGAAGAGAGAGGACTCCGTCCAGTGCAGGGGGGCCAAGCTTCCCTCTTACGAAAGTTGAAGCAGAGTTTGTAGCGCCTCCTACCTATAAGGTGCGTACTAAACTGTGAATGTGTGAATCGGGACGTATGTGTATGTGTATACGTGTAATGCACCGTTTTAACCTGTCCACGGATCGTCGCGCCAGCGACACGTATGCAGCAGATAGAAGGATAAACATTGGAATTGAATATTTCTTCTTTTCATAGGAAAAGAAAATATATTCAATTTCTTTGTATATCCTTCTATCTGCTGCATACGCGTCACTAACGCGACGATCCATGGTCAGACGGCCTTAGAAAAGGTAAACTAGGGAAAGTGAGGACGCCATTTGAAGGATTTCTGGTCATTCCAAAATTTAATCTTTTAAATTTTATTTTAGAAATGACAGGGATCATCATCTTATGTGATGACTGATCCACGTGGGTTACACCAGGTTACACTTCCTCGTGTTTGCGCCAAACAATTAAAAATGACGACGGTCGTCATGGTAACATTTCACCAACGTCGAAAGGTTGTGTGTCGTGCTCACTGATACACCTAGGTATGTGTGTGTGATGTACCTAGCGCCTCCTACCTATAAGGTGCTAACTAAACGGGAACTTCGGTCAATCACTGACGGCTTGGTCCCCCTGGTCCGGTGATGCCAGAATCGTGGGACGTGGGACAGAACGCTTACCCCCACTATGACCTACCGTCGTCTCCCACTATGGCCTACCGTCGTCCCCCACTTTCTTTCCATCACAGTGCACACAAGCATATCCCTACCCCTGTCCGTGTGCACGGCACCCAACAAGCAGCTCACACGGACAGGAGTAAAAATATGCTTGTGTGCAGTGCGGTGGGAAGAAAGTGAGGGACGCCGATAGGGCATAGTGGGAGACGACGGTAGGTCATAGTGGGGGTAAGCGTTCTGTCCCACGTCCCACGATTCTGCCATCACTGACTCCGTCCTCACGGAGAGCGCCCACGCCGCGGCCGTCCTCGCGACGGAGTCCGCGACGGAGTCCGTTTAGGGAAGAAATCAACTGGATGGAAATGGCCATCCAGTATAGAAGACAAGTATGTAGATACGTAGGCGATCTCACGCAAACATTTCTTACATTCTCATGAAAGTATGAAAATGTCTAGACATTATTGCAGTAATTGACATAAGATTTATGTTTATTTTTCATATTACAGTACGCTGAGATGAGAAGGCAGATGAGAAGGCTGCAGTACGAACAAGAAAGAGGAGGCAGAGGAGGAAGAGGAGGAAGAGGAGGAAGAGGAGGAAAAGGAGGAAAAGGAGGAAGAGGAAGAAGAGGAGGAAGAGGAGGAAGAGGAGGAAGAGGAGTGAACAATTATTTCTATATTTAAAAATGTAATGAAATATATAAATTTTTTTAATAAAAAAATGTAGGTTTTCATCAAGGTCTTTCATCCGTCGGCCATGAATAATTTTCTCGTATTTATTCCTACTCTAGTCGAGAGTAGGGTTGCCACCTTTCTTGCAGAAAAATAACGTACATTTGCTTTCGTGGGGTATACAAAAAAGTACGCTCAACAAATTAAAAGTACATTTGAATCTTATTAGTTTTTATTTCTTCCAAACATATTTTCCATTGCTTTTAGAATTACAGAGTAAATTTTTATTATTTTGAAACATCTCAATGGCATCATAGCACTCAATATTCATATTGAAATAGATAACTAATTTGATTTTTATTAGATTGAGAGAGGCCTTGTTTCTTTCATCCCGCCACTTCACATTCATGACAGAGAAAACTCTCTGAATAAATGCTAAAGTGGCAGGAACAGATAGAAGATAATAATATTGCGTTACGTTTCACGTAACATCGTTAATTGTGAAATAAAGTATTTTCGCGTAGGTACTTTATTGTTATTCAAAAGTATAGAGTACATTTACCTATAATAACGAAAGATACTTTATTTTAATGTACGAGTGGCAACCCTAGTCGAGAGACAAATATTTAGTCGAGGAAGTACGAATAAACACGAGAAAATTATTCCCCATGATTAATTAATTCAATGATAACGCTTTAAATACAAATTGGCAGGGGTTATTTATGTAATGCCCATCTTTGATATTTTGCCATATAATTGAAGCAGTGAGCGCAACAACCAACTAACCCACATTATTTACGAAATTTAGTTAGTAGCAATAACGTATTCCAATAGGCTCTACTAATTATATCGATGGCTTACTGCACACATATTGTAGGTCCACTTTTTATAAAATTTGAGTTTTCATATGCAACAAATAGTGCTTGACTGTGTCTTTCTGCTGTATAAAATCACATTTTTATCTTTTTTATAAATTTATCAAAAATAATATTTTTGTTTATTGTATGTCCCTAAATATATTGAAGTAAGATTATTTCCAGTATTATTCCTTTCATTCATTTTTATATAATATCATTCAGTATAGAGTAAAGCCACCAGTAGTCGACCACTTTCAGAAAAACATGAAAAATAAGGTTTTTAGAAGTGACAATCTTTTGAACAGAGTGCAGTTACACTGCAGTTCGAAAACTGCACTTTGTTCAAAAGATCGTCACTTCTAAAAACCTCATTTTTCATGTTTTCTAAAAGTGGTCGACTACTGATACATGGTCGACTACTGGTGGTTTTACCCTAGTATGTCCTCCTTTATACGTGGTTACATGTAGCATGTCCATCTTCCAAGTATTATTATCAAATTATTATTATAGTTTTGCAGATTCTAACTTATACTACTAATTACATATTTTCACTGATACCTACATTACATATATATGATAATACAATAATGCAAAAAGTATTTATTTAATTATAAAGTACCATTGAATGTTTGAACCTGTTTTTCTCAAAAACGTTAAAACTGGACATACAATATGTGTGCGCTAAGCCATCAATATACAATAGGAAAAATTTATTTGCAGGTCATTCCGTTGTTGTTCCAACTGTCTCAATTACTAAATAAGTACGACAGCGATTTCAAATGATGTATGTGTTACGGTAAAAGTTTTAGTAAATGTATTCGTTCCCAGCAGTTCCTAGTCAATGTATGCCTAAAATGCATATAACCTAACCTAGAATCGTCCGAAAATGCATGCATTGACAGCATCACGCTTTTACTCTGGCTCGTGTATCCAGCTAACACTTCAATTTGCTATGATTCAACGTTGGCAGTCTGTGGTGTATATATACTAACAGGAGAGACTACGGCCACCGGCGAGAAACTTCTCAAGCCTCGTAGCCCTCTGGTGGAGCGTCGGTAACCACAACGGATCCCTACAGTACTCCCCCCTAGAGAACTCCTAGGGACTTGGAGGAATCGGTGCAGATGCTGGAAGTGGATTCGTTGTAGAGGTAGTAATGTCCAAAATTATGGTACACACGGCTCAAACGATTGTGGCCGATCGAGTTTCGATTGCATTCGAGCTCACTAGGGCTGGCTTTTTTACATCGCTACGATTCTACAGTATTTCGTTAATATGGTGGGGGCACTGCCAAGCCACAGGTTCCCGTCTAGAACACTTCCAATTCATGTTGAAACACCACTGTGGCACCATCTGCCTATGATTGTCATAATTATATAAATCCGCGCGATCGGTTCTGTTCGCGATGCTGTAGCGAAAATGACACAAAGGATAAATGTCAAATGACTTTTATTGCAATGAACCTAAAAAAAATCATAATAATTTTGCCACTATAAACGATAAACTTGTAATGTCCAAAGTAAATAAATCAACGGATTTATATATAAGTCCATTGATTATTATAATGGAAAACACAAATAAATAAAGCGGGAAACTAGAGTAGTAATGAAAAGAATGGAAACGAATGTTATGTATTTCGTAGAGATGGCAAGGGTTAGGAAACCAGAATACTCAGATGAAAGTCTTGTCCAAGGTAAATAAATCAACGGATTTATATATATATCCATTGATTATTATAATGGAAAACACAAATAAATAAAGCGGGAAATTAGAGTAGTAGTGAAAAGAATGGAAACGAATGTCATGTATTTCGTAGAGATGGCAAGGGTTAGGAAACCAGAATACTCAGATGAAAGTCTTGTCCAAAGTAAATAAATCAACGGATTTATATTTCTTCTTTTCCATTATAAATCCGTTGATCTATTTATTTTTCATAAATTCTCAACCACGATGTGAAAAAAAAATAATAATATGTAATAATAATAAATGAAAAATAAAAATATTTTTTATTTTTCATAAATTCTCAACCGGACAAATTTCTTACTTATTTTGGTTACTCGCATGAACAGAGTGACAGATATAGCGTGAAGTAAACGGATGACGTTTAATGCGAGTCCACGTTCGCGCAGTCCTGTCACAACATTTAATTTTCGGTTATGTTCATTATCCCGTTGTTAACATAAAATAACAGATAGTAGATTTTGAAATAAATGCGTATTTCTTTGGTCTACACCATCCCGCTTTATTTATTTGTGTCTTCCATTATAAATCCGTTGATCTATTTACTTTGGACAAGACTTTCATCTGAGTATTCTGGTTTCCTAACCCTTGCCATCTCTACGAAATACATGACATTCGTTTCCATTCTTTTCATTACTACTCTAATTTCCCGCTTTATTTATTTGTGTTTTCCATTATAATAATCAATGGATTTATATATAAATCCGTTGATTTATTTACTTTGGACATTACAAGTTTATCGTTTATAGTGGCAAAATTATTATGATTTTTTTTAGGTTCATTGCAATAAAAGTCATTTGACATTTATCCTTTGTGTCATTTTCGCTACAGCATCGCGAACAGAACCGATCGCGCGGATTTATATAATTATGACAATCATAGGCAGATGGTGCCACAGTGGTGTTTCAACATGAATTGGAAGTGTTCTAGACGGGAACCTGTGGCTTGGCAGTGCCCCCACTATATTCACGAAATACTGTAGAATCGTAGCGATGTAAAAAAGCCAGCCCTAGTGAGATCGAATGCAATCGAAACTCGATCGGCCACAATCGTTTGAGCCGTGTGTACCGAACGGTGAAAGCTCCACCAACCATAGGTCAGTAGTAGAGAGGAAACACTAGCGAGTAGGCCACTCACACGAGGGCAGAGGAGTACCAACGTACTCCAGCTCAAGCCAACAAACCTTGCAGAGGGACGCGAATCGTACCCGGGCTACTAATTGCAGAGCGATGGACCAACCGATGCAGAGCGGTGCGTCAAGCCGATGCAGAGCGGGGAAAACCAAATCGATGCAGAGCCATTGCCAATGCCAAGGGGCGAGCAGTACTCAAGCTAGATGAAGGAAGGAGTGGCGAGCACACTGCTCGAGCCACAGGAGAGAGAGAGAGAGAAGGAAACGGCGAGAGCAACACTACTGCTCATCAAAGCCGCACGTGTCGACATCACGTCGGGGTCACCACTGTGGTGTATATATACTAACAGGAGAGACTACGGTCACCGGCGAGAAACTTCTCAAGCCTCGTAGCTCTCTGGTGGAGCGTCGGTAACCACAACGGATCCCTACAAGTCCTCCCGAGTAGGCGCCATCTCGTGTCCACTAGCTCAACTAAATTTGTCACGTGACTTGCTCTGTATTATCGTCAATATGGCGGAATTCTGATTTGGGAATGCAATCACGCCCTGACGCTTTTTGTCCTTATATGAGCAGATTTTGGACTGGGTGAGGTCTCATTCGAAAGAGGAAGGTTCAATGCAGCCCGCTCTGGTCATCGTTTGAGTCACAAAACTCTTTTAGTGACCTACAAATACTTGGAATCTGCGAGTGTATTTTCTCCATTTTTCCTCTACTTTGGACACTCATATTATTACATATCAACACAATCTCTTTGAACCATGACCAGAGCGGGCTGTATTGAACCTTCATCTTTCGAATGAGACCTCACCCAGTCCAAAATTTGCTCATATAAGGACAAAAAGCGTCAGGGCGCAAACCCATGTTTCGGGCCTGATTGTGTCGGTATACAGCGCGCTGCATTACCTGTGTCTACCCCCTTAACTCTACCCTACTTAAACTTCGCGCTTTAGGAGCTTGCGCTGAACGCCGCTAGAGCGAGGATCGCAACTCGTAACAGATCACTACCTAGAGGATCACTAGTCCCACTACGCCTCCTACACGCCGTAGTGATGGCGTTAAGAACTACCAGGGGTAGTCCACTCGCATAGGAGCACTGTTAACACGGATTTAGTAGCTATCCAGGTCGCATGAGGCCTCTAAAAGCAGTATTAATTCTCGGAATTTGTACTAGATGGCACTCACAGCGTTATTTTGTAGGGAGTACTGTCTCCTCCTGCCGAGACCCAAGAGTGGAGAACATTCTCGTGAACCAAGCTAACGCGTGCGAGAGTCTAACCTCAAATACATTTATACTTTTTATTGTTAAACAAGAGTGATCATTGTCCTTCCCAATCTTCGACATACATCACCTGCACGAGTAGGGCCTGCTATAATTACTAATGTGTAAATCATGTATTTCTGAAATTTTGCGGAACGCTTGGGGACGCTTGCTTTCCATCGCTCTCTTCTTTTCTGCACATCATGTGACGCAAATTGTAATTTAATATTTCCCAAATAAATTGTAATGTAATATTTCTCAAATAAATTGTAATGTAATATTTTATAAATATATTGTATTTTATACGTGTATGCAATTGGACAATTTTAATTCTTAAAATATAATTTCAAAGTGGTGTTAGTAAAAAATTTAATAAAATTGAATTTATTACTTATTTTGTAATATAACACAAAGTAAGTGATGAATTCAATTTTTTGAAATTTTTTGACCAACGGCACTTCCATAATCACCGGCACATATAGTCATAAGTAAGGGATGCATTGAATACAAATTTTGAAATGCCCGCCATTAGTACTATAGTGCATATCCAACCCGCTAGAGGGTGTTAATGCTGTGCTAACAAAATAATACCCGTAGTGGACCACCCCTGAGAACTACTTATATACATTCTGTATGAATTTCGACACTAAGCTTTTGTTGGCGATATCAACTAGTACAACAAATATAAGAAATTATCAAGTCTTTAATTTGATATTTTCACGTTCTATATATAATACGTGCCAAAATGTTAATATTATTTGAAACTCCGGCAGGATATGCCATTTTTAAGGTCAGTAATATCTCATGATTTTAATTCATACATAACCTTAGAAAAGTTGCACATGTTCATGCTTAAAACGTTTACTTTTGTATGAATGATGAATACATTCCGAGGAAATTATATATTACGAGTTCTGCTGTAGTTAACTACATTATTCAAAACGAAGTATAATTTTCTTGTAGTTACTTGATGAAAACAAATTAACGGAAGTGGATAACCTTTTCCGTGATTTTGAAACTCCTGAAGCAGCCAGTAAAATGTAAGTTAACATTTTTTATTTATAATTTTCTACAAGAAAATACGGTGCTTTTAAAACCTTCAGTTATTTAAACAATATTTAGGATAAAAATAAATGAAAAATAACTACAGAGCACATTTAATACTTTTATCTTAATTTCATGCTTTAACACGTTGAGCGCGGCGCCGATATTGCTGTCCTTTCTGCTCCGCCGACAGCGAGACTACATTTATTTTTTAACTTTAATATTGTCGGTCCCAGGGACCGACGCCGGCCACACGGAAAGTTCACCGCCGGTCCCTGGGGACTGACGCCGGCCACACGGAAAGTTCACCGCCGGTCCCTGGGGGCCGACACCACGCTCGACGTGTTAATATTGTATAAAATCTAACTATTTAATTATGATGTATGTGGTTACATGTACATAGATATTTGAGTTAAGTGTGTGTCTTTATTACAGAATTAAATTAAAGCATTTTGAAAAATTCGCTGATACTACCGAAGCTCTCGCGGCTACTACAGCTGCGGTAGAAGGTAAACTCTGTAAATCATTGAAGAAAATCCTGAAAAAGTATTGCCTTGAGCTACAAGAACAACTAGCTGTTGCCGATGCTAAATTGGGTAATGCAATAAAGGATAAACTTAGCCTATCTTGTGTCAGTAACACTGCTATACAAGAATTAATGAGATGTATTCGAAGTCAAATAGATGGTTTGTTAGCTGGACTTCCAAAGAAAGAAATGACTGCAATGGCATTAGGTTTAGCGCACAGTTTATCTAGATACAAACTTAAATTTTCACCTGACAAAATTGATACTATGATAATACAAGCTGTTTGTCTGTTAGATGATTTAGACAAGGAATTAAATAATTATGTTATGCGTTGTCGTGAATGGTATGGTTGGCATTTCCCAGAACTTGGGAAGATCATTACAGATAATATAGCTTTCGTGAAAACAGTAAAAGTTATTGGAACCAGAGAAAATACTATAAACACAGATTTGTCCGATATATTGCCAGAAGATGTAGAAGAGAAAGTAAAAGAAGCTGCTCAAATATCTATGGGAACTGAAATCTCTGAAGACGATATCTTAAATATTCAACATTTGTGTGATCAAGTTATTGAAATCTCTCAATACAGAGCACAGTTATATGATTATCTTAAGGCAAGGATGATGGCAATGGCACCAAATTTAACTGTACTTGTTGGAGAATTAGTTGGTGCCCGTTTGATTTCACATGCTGGTTCTTTAATCAATCTAGCTAAACATCCAGCATCTACTGTACAAATACTTGGTGCAGAAAAGGCTTTATTCCGAGCATTGAAAACCAAAAAAGATACTCCGAAATATGGTTTAATTTATCATGCGCAACTGGTTGGACAATCTTCGACAAAAAATAAAGGAAAGATGTCCAGAATGTTAGCAGCTAAAGCCGCATTAGCAACTAGAGTAGATGCATTAGGAGAAGATGGAAATTTTAATCTTGGCGCTGAACATAAAGTGAAATTAGAAGCACGTTTGAGAATTTTAGAAGAAGGAAATCTTCGTAGAATTAGTGGAACAGGTAAAGCAAAAGCAAAGTTTGAGAAATATCATGTTAAAAGCGAGCACATTCAGTACCCTACAGCTGTTGATACAACTCTCACAAGTGGAAAAAGACGACATTCTGAAATCGAAGATAAGAAACCTTTAATCGAAGAAATTCCTGTGAAGCAAGATGAAGAAATACCTAAGAAAAAGGAAAAACAACAAAGTACTCAAGATACAGAAGAACTTAATCTGCAAGACGAAGTTCTAGTAAAACAAGAGCCAGGAACTGTAGCTGTATCGAAGAAGAAGAAGAAGAAAGTTAAAGTAGAAATGGTGGAAGAGGACACAACTAAATATGTTGTAAAGGAAGAAACAGTTGCAGAAAGTTCTGAAGCGATAGAGGGTTAGTTTTCAATTTTTTTTTAAAGTATGAAGGCTTTGTTTAAAATAATCATAAAAATATCTTATATTTTTGTTGCAGAACAAAGAAAAAAGAAAAAGAAGAAGAAGATTAAGCAGGAGGTAAAGGAAGAGGTTCATGAAAGTGAAGAAACTACACCTCCAGCTACAGAAAGTAACGAAGAACTTGTAAGTGAAAAAAGGAAAAAGAAGAAAAAGAAATCCCAGGATGAATAAATTCGGTTAAGTATGTAATATACTTATAAAAGAATAATATTTTTAGATTTTATCTAGACTTATATTTTCATTAAAGGTCAATTATTAAATGAATTCATTTTTTTTACTCAAATTATTTAGTCCTTTTACGTTAAGTATTACTTTCTTTATATTTTAATAGTTTAAGATCGTACAACTTTAAGAAATATTTCTATAAAATCAGCTACATACCTGTATATTTAAAATAAATGTAATATTGGAATATAAATATTTTATGTGTAAAATGGGTCATTTTTATTTCTACAGTCTCATTAAAATACATTGCTACAATAATAAAAGTAATATTTTATTTGACATGAAATGATAGATTCATATCGCTTTTAACTCTTATATTTGTCTTCAATTTATCAACTCATTGTAAGAAGTTATAATTTGAGTGAGTTTACAAGTTTAATGAAAATGTTTTCTCATAAATGTGGAATGAAAATTTATATTGATGACTGATACTAATTCCACGAACATGGTATAGCTCTATACCTCGTTTGTGCTAATAAATGGCCATTACTTACCGTAGAAACAAATGTTTTCTTTACCTTGCATTTGTGGTTCGAATAATTTACGTATACAGTAGCCAATGACATATTATAGCCAGGGGCCTGCCCTTCCTAGGCACGGTGCGCAAGGGACGGGATTCAAATTCACTGCCTGTATCTCAGAAATGGGCAAAATTTTTATTTAAATAAAATTTCGAACAACGAATAAAAGTTAAAAAAATTATTCGTTATTCGTTCGTTAATATTTGACACACAACGAATAATTTTTTAACTTTTATTCGTTATTTGAAATTTTATTTTAATAAAAGTTGTATCCATCTCTGCTGTATTTCTTATTGTTATTGAGCGTAGGTACTCATTTTTGCTTTTTTTTATAATAAATCTTCCTTCATAATTACTTCAACTTATTACTTTACCAGTACATTTATAAAAGTCACTATTTAAAAATAGAGTGCCTTGTTATAAGTGCTTATAGGTAATGAAATACAATGAATGTTGCAAAATGATAGTTCATAATGTAATAAATTATGATAATGATATTTTGTTACTATATTTACTCGATAATTACAAGAATGTTGTAGCGATCACACACTTGACCGTTTGACAGTGGTGTGACTAACCCGGATAAAGGGGGTCACCACATTCGGAGAAGGAAAGGAAAGAAAAGCGTTTCGTCCCGGGCCCGCCAGTGGACTCATCAGTAAGGCTACCTGGCGGAACCCTGCCTTAGACATGCTCGGTACAAGGACTAGGACGGAACTTAGTATACATACGAACTGAGGGCTCAGCCATCACCGGCGAGAAACTCTCAGAGCCGGGAGGCCCTCTGGTGGAGCGTCGACAACCAACTACGGGAGTCCCACAATGTAATGTTGCGACTCCCATCTAGCGGCGTGTAGTATAAGCTTCGGAAACGCCGCGTTCAGATTGAATCACCTGAATGTAATGGGAAAGGGAGACAAAGTGAAGTTCGCACAAGGCCGGGGTGTTTGAAAATAGTTAGAGATCCTTTAATGAGAGGACTTCAAGATTATAAATTAATCGATACCCCCTTGGAAACGGGTGTTTTGAATAAATGAACCGCACTTTGATCCTTTCTCCTAGGTGAAATTCCAGGGCTATGTTGTTAAACGCTTGATTCTCAAAATCGACCAAGAGGAATTTAGTTTGTTTGGCTTAGTTGTTAAGGACATTTTGTAAAAATGAAAAACGGTTGTAAGAGCGTTCGCTTGGAAAGCGTCACTCGAGCCTCTAAAGCAGTAGCGAGCAGTCGTGTTATAGTCAACCTCCGGATATTGAGATAGCTATAGCTATTTTGTAAATTAAAGTTTCTAGTTTTGAGTTCTAATTGTTCTTTTATTGCGTTATCCTTTTATTTATTATTCGTTTTCATTACATTTATTTCTTGAATAATCCGCGTCCAAGGAGCAGAACGCCTTAAGGTCGAGTTTCCTAGCCGCGATCCGGCGGCGGCGGCACAGCGGCCGCGGCCCGTGCCGGCGGCCAGACTCCGGCCGCGCAGCGTTCAAGGTCCCACTTGTTCAAGCGCACTTGAAAGGGTCTACGGCTGATTCATACCTGCTTCAGAAATAAAATAATTTTTTTATTCTTTACCGTTTCGATATGGAAGTGACACCAATGGATTCCTTATGCTTTTGCGATGAAAATTATATGAAATTTAATGTAAATCGGACTATTATTAACGAAGACAACTTGAAATGATATAAATTAATTTTTCATGAAATTTCCTTCATATGGTCCGAATTGTGTCGTTCGTGGTGTCAGTTTCATGGGCGAAACATAAGGAATTCATTGACGTCATTGTCACAAAGATCGGATGGGAAATGCGGAAATCCTGGATATTTCTGACTTTTTAATGGTATTCGAACCCTTTCGTGGGTCGAAAGCCATACAATTCGGTGAGGCACTGCGAGAGGTTGTCCTCGTCACGGCCTCCAACGAGTTAGGTAAACGACAAACAACGGTGGTCATTTAGTCGAACCCTATTCTGTCGTGCTAGGAACATAAGTAGGGAATTAAATTAGTATTATTATTAGTAATATTCACCAAGTCCACCATCAATACGCCTCGCAGACACAGGAAGAAAAGTGGTTGCCGTCCGCGGACTGCGCGTGGTCACGCCTGCGTCGTCCTACTTTTAAATTAAAGACGGATCTCATATCTCTCGAGTATATAGGTACACGCGTTGAAATATCAAAACAGAAGGACCCGTGACGTATTGGGTGCAAGGAAAGGTGGGTCATAGGGAGGAGATTATATTATAACCAATAAAGTGCTTCTCAGTATCACATTTTGCGTGTGTGTTAGTGACAAGTGTCTGGAATCTCGACGAAGTTACAGCTTTCGTCTGCGGAGGACAAAACATGGATAGAGGATATATACAATTAAATATTGTGTCCTTTATGATTGCAAGGAGTGAAAGAAAATGTGCGGAGAGAACTGTCAATTAAATTAAACAGAACAGGTAAAGCATTCTTCAATTATACTTATTTCTTTATTACCATTAATTACTAGCTTCACTACTCGGCTTCGCCCGAAATTTAGATTCTGATTTCATAAGAAAAAGAAACAATTTTTTTTATTTTTTTTTTATGAAAAATATAGGCATAATGAGCCAGACACCTTTCGCGATCCCAGAGTTTACCGTTAGAAAGTTTTTCGGCGACAGACAAACACACAACATACGGTAACTTTGCTTTATAGTATAAGATATTTATTTCTTCTTTCATCATACATGTATGAGGCACTTAGAACCAAAGGGATGCCGGTGACATTTTTTAAACTTTTCAGTTAAGAGAAGAAATGGTTAGTTAAATCGTTAAATATAATGTTATAAATAATATAAGTAACTTAACGTTATAAAAAAATATCATTTGAAGGTTAGAAAAATTAACAGCTAACCAAATGATTGATAATAGTTCGTGACAAAGATATGCAAGTGATTTATTATCTCATACGCTTCAATATAAACACCAATTACCATTAGTAACGAGAATACGAATATTAGTACGAAGAATTTCTCGGAATCTGTTGAGTGACGATAAACTCAATACAGTTTTAATAATATGTTAAATTAATACTGGTATTCATAATAAACGCATGACGGAGCAGTGTATTACAAAAATTTAACTTGCATTATTTGTAATGCACCTCCTTCCAACAAATACGTTACGTTGCGGCAAAACAGATGCGGCACGTTGCCGCGTATAGGGTAAGTGTGGGTATTACTGCGGACTTTTAAGGTAGGTTAACTTTAGAACCCTCGATACGGCGTTCAAATGAATGAAAGTTCCTCCTTCTTTTTTTAAAAGAAAGGTGGGACCTTAATAATTCCATAAAAAAATATCAGGGCGGGGTAATATGTACAGTTAATTAAAAACACAGAGATTTGTCGATCAATGTCATTGCATGAGTTACTGCGGACATGCATGTATTACTGCGTGCCAGTTACTAACGAAACATCAGTTACTGCGCATGTATTACTGCGGTCTGATGTCAGGCGAAACATAACCTTAATACCTTTGCAGGTTACGTAGACAGAAGTGAATACGGTCGGAAGAAAGGTTAGGTGGCGCAATGGTCGGTCCGCAGTAATACATGCACATGGTGTAAAGTACTGCACCTAATACTGCGGTGACAAATAAAAATTGAAACTAAAATGTAGACGACTGATTGATTGTTTTTCTGGAAAAATAACTCTTATTCTACCGAGCAATAATGCTACATTACATGTATTACTATTAATAACAAAAATATAAATGTTTTCCTAGTAGGTGTTCATGACCGCCATATCGGGAATCGACCGAAGTTTCGCCTTGACGAATTTCAAACTACGATAAAAGAATTAATAATAACTTTGCTGTACATATTTATTAATAATTACCTGTAATAGAGTTTAAAATAATTTTATTAAAAATTTTCAAGAGATTATGTACTTTCTAACATTAAATATGATCTGTTTTAGAATATCCGCAGTAATCGGGGCATCCGCAGTAATACCCACACTTACCCTATATAATCCATAAAATGTATTTACAAAAATAATTGATTTGTGCCGTTCAAAATCATTCTATTATATACCTACGACAAAAAATTTCTCGGTTACAAAAGTCGAAATGTACACTAAAGTGCGCGGAAATCAATAAGCAGCAACATAAAATCAGAAAGTATTATAAATATATATTACGATAATAAAATAAAATATTATTTTGTTATCGATTCATATTGTCAAGGAATTTCTCCAGCAAGCGAAATGAACCAGTCGGCGAACGCATCACGAATGTCCATAGTTTGTTTATTCAGACTTGCATAGCGTCTTGTCTTATTTGTTTTCAACGCGAATGCTTCATCTGCTACTAAAATATTTGGCATCGAAATGTCTGTAATAACGGATCCTGTGGCAATTTTGTTGGACGATATTAATTACAGTTGCTTCTCCAAGACGAAAATTGAAGGCTATTGCTCGAAAGACAATAGTGGACAGAATCTGAAACATTATTTAAAATAAGCAAAAATTAATTAAAATAAACTTATAGTAATTTTGCAATTGAATAATTACGAATGGAAATTCAAAAATCATTTTTCAATATACAATTTGGTTGTGACGTCAATATAACTGATTCTTAAACTCATTCTGATTTGATACTTTGACATCGATCTTTCATGGGAAACGTAAATGATTTTCGGACAAATTATATGTTAACTAACCAACTATCCAATGTATACACAATTGAACTAATCAATTTTTGATACACAAATAATATGTAGTTCTAATTTAAAAAATAAAATGTACCTGTCCGTCATGCGCGCCGTAGTTGGTGGAATGTTAATATGAGGACTTTTTGTTTTTTATTTACGTCCTGACGCCTCTTTCGACACTGTCCTGTTGCCATTCCACGGCCCCCTCCGGTGAAGTGAAATAGTTGCGAAATCTATTCCGGATGACGAATCCCTCCGCATCTCCAAATCCTCCTACTCCAACCAGTGGCACCATGTTCGTTGTTCCCTGGCTTGGCTCGAAATTATGTTGCTTCGCGGGATTATTGCTTACATATTCGTCCCGCAACATGTTGTGGAGGCAACATGTTGCTGTTATTATATTGTCGCTTGTCTCCGGCAGCACCGCAATTGGTGTGTAGAAAATGCGAAATGTCTGGGACAATATCCCAAATGCATTTTCCGACACTCTACGGGCTCGGCACAGTCGATAATTAAAAATTTGTTTTGACATATCTTGCGTTGCCAAGTTCTTTGGATATGGTTTAAGCATATGTTTTGAGAGGCGAAATGCCTCATCGCCCACAATGACGTGAGGAGTTGACACGTTCGATCCCGGAAGAAGTTTATCCCTGGGAAATTTCATTTTTCCTTCACGAATGGCTTGGCCCATTATTGACTTATTGAAAATTCCGCTACCTCCTTCTTTTTCGTAGGAACCGACATCGATGACGATGAATTTATAATTGGCATCAACCAATGCTAATAATACGATAGAAAAGAAGTTTTTATAATTGAAATATAAAGAACCGCTATTGCGTGGACATTGGATTCGTATGTGTTTTCCGTCTATTGCTCCCACACAATTTGGGAAATTCCATTTGACTAGAAAGTCATTCGCTATTGTTTCGAAACCCGCAATACTCGGCTGCGGCATAAATAATGCAGTTAATTTATCGCACATGTGTTCCAATACCGCGCGTACAATAACACTTATGTAACCTGGCGATATTCGAAATGCGAACGACAAAGACTTATACGATTCTCCAGTGGCTAAAAATCTGTAAAAATATATTTTCTAATTATTTCAGCTGGTGATTGTAAGAAGAGATAGAGGAACATATGCAATACATGTAGGAAAATGAAGCGGGGCATCAAGTACGGTACAGGGTCGGCAGCGAAGCCAAAATCAAAATGGCCGTTGTTGGACCAGGGACATTTTTTGGAGAATGTATGGATTGAGGGGAGGTAAATATTTTTTACAGTGGCCACAGTAATGTGAAACGAACTAAAGAAGATTAAAATGCAAGAAGATGAGCGTATAGCGACAGTCCAGGAACATAGATGTACATATGTTATAGCCAGCTGGGAAGGTGTTGTAGAAACACACTCAAAACACAATATTCCTCCTTCAAGGGACACAAGATGCGGCAGTAGGTACATACAGTGCAGTGCCAAAAAGGCGCAGAAATAATTCCAGTACTGCACTGAATGTTTTGACATGAATAGCACTCGAAACAGAAAAACTGATGGACAGTATCAACAAATAATTGGGAGCAGATTGCGATTCCACTTTGATATTTTTTAAAAGTATGTGGATGGCAGGCCAAAAATTTCCGCCACACTTAATAGCAGAAACAAAGGCGTTGGTGTTTAAATCGATTAATGATCTCGAAATGGGATCAGTGCAAAATACATGTGTTTGTCCGTGTGTTATTAGTAAAATACAATACCCGTGCTGTTCCCGAGGTCCCATCGAATCGTACAGAGGTTGGTCACCGTGGGGTTTTAATCGGTAAGAATCAGACACTACCTCGGTTTCACACCCCGCGAGGTCGGGGTGTCTATAAAGATATTCCCCATGTAAAAATAAAAACGCGTCTGTGCAAGAAACCAAGCAAGAGTGATAGTGAAAGAGAGGGAGAGAGTGTGACGACGTAAGCGATGATCGAATGAGTGATAGAATAATTGGCAAAAGGAGGGAGAGAAAGAGAAAGAGCGCAGGTCTAAATAAGCGGAATAGGGAGAATCGAATGTATGAAAGCGAAGAGAGAATGAACGGGAAAGCATGCACCGAGCGAAGCGAGAGCGTACAACGCATGTGCAAATCAACAGTCGGAGCGTGATTATTAAGAGACCATACGTACTTTCTATTAACTACCGTAAAAATATACAACAACAGTAATAAAATTTATGTACGAAAAAATAAAATATGGTTGTGAAAAATTAACTTGCCTCAGTGTCAGGAGCAACTTATCTTCCGGTGAAATTGGTTTTTGGACTCTTGCATAGGATTTTTTCTCTAAATCCTTTCCAATAACATTCAAAACGAAATGAACCTGTTCTTTATTAAGCCGAAAAAATTGTCGATACGTTTCCTCGTTGTCCACTAAATGATTTGTTATTAAAATTCGAGAATAACCCTCAGTCCTTCGAGTCTGGTACATTCTTTTCACTTCAGTTCTTTTTCTGCTTTGGAAATATGCCAGCAGACGCATGTCGTCGTCTTCTTCTTCCTGCAGCAACGCACGCAGCAGCAATTTGCGATTCATTATAAGAATTTAAATCGCTTTACTTATAAATTACGTATAGATCACGTCGCACTGTCACGTCAACACTGTACGAACGTCCGTAGATCACGAATTCTCAGAGATGTGTCTGCTTTGAAGTCACAAGAACGAGTGTCGTTCTAGCAAAGGTTGGGAGAGGTCCTAAGCTAAGGGCAATAAAGTGACTGCATTCATGGCATCCGCTAGGTAAGTATAAACTATTTTGGTGTATCGGGTCTTGGAGTGGGGGAGAGTGGGGTAAACACGAACGCGGAGTAACCGCGAACGCGACGATTACGGCGTTTTAATAAATAAAAACTGATGTTCCCTCTCCACTGGCTAATAGTTTAGGTCTTATCAAACAACGCGGCGTTGCTTGAATCATGATTTTAACCTCTAAAAAATTTTTTCTTTTATTTTTTGATGTCGTGGGGTATTGACGAACAAATCGGATGAGGTAATCGCGAACGTTCGAGATAACCCCTCATCAATACCAAAACTATTTTTTTTGGCTTAATTTTAATATTGAATTAATCGTTTTAAATGCCGCGAAATTACGGATTGATCATTGAAGTATATAGTCCCAAAGTAAAATCATTATGGTGTTAGTCTGCGACGTCCTGACAATTGGTAACGATAATTCCAAACTAGAAGGTTCTGTGGTGTGACGGTGATTTAAATTTTCAAAATGAACTGCAATTTGCTTTCGCATGTATTACACAAAGCTGAAGAAAGCGACGATATGCTTCTGCTGGCATATTTCGAAAGCAGAAAAAGAAGTGAAGTGAAAACAAAGTGCCACACTCGAAGGACCGAAGGTTATTCTCGAATCTTGATAACAAACCATTTAGTGGATAACGAGGAAACCTATAGACAATTTTTTCGACTAAATAAAGAACAGGTTCATTTCGTTTTGAATCTTATTGGAAAGGATTTGGAGAAAAAATCGTATACAAGAGTCAAAAAACCAATTTCATCCGAAGGTAAGTTGCTCCTGACATTGAGGCAAGTTAATTTTTCACAAGCATATTTTATTTTTTCGTCACATAATTTTATTACAATTGTTATATATTTTTACGGTAGTTAATAGAAAGTACGTATGGTCTCTTAATAATCACGCTCCGACTACTGATTTGCACATGCGTTGTACGCTCTCGCTTCGCTCGCTGCATACTCTCCCGTTCAATCTCTTTTCGCTCTCGTACATTCGATCCCCACAAAATTACCTTTTTACAAAAGGTACAAGAAAGAGCGCCAAGTATATATATAATAAGCACATCAAAAAGAATCCCATTTAAAAACATTGTCGTAAATTAGTACCCATCAAAAAGAATCCCATTTAAAAACATTGTCGTAAATTAATATCCCATAAAAAAGAATCCCATTTAAAAACATTGTCGTAAATTAATACCCGTAAAAAAGAATCCCATTTAAAAACATTGTCGTAAATTAATATAAATGTATTAATGTTCTATATTTATCTTTACAAAAATAATGATATCCAACAATTGCGCCAATTATCACAATGGCTATTTATACAAAGAAAAAATCACAATGGTACAATGGAAAAATGTATTAAATAATATTAAGCAGATATATTTTTATACAAATAAATATTTTAATACGAATGAATCACAAAAAAATAGAAGAAAATATACAATATAAAAAAATATATGAAATCAAAATGAGCTGCAAGTACATAAAGGTGCTTTCCAACTGCGCTTAAGATGACACAACTACATATACACAGCTAAAATGCTGTGTTCATATATTCCATTACTCATATCGCGGACATTTTAATGCGCCAATTATCACAATGGCTATTTATACAAAGAAAAAATCACAATGGTACAATGAAAAATGTATTAAATAATATTAAGCAAATATATTTTTATACAAATAAATATTTTAGTACGAATAAATATTTTATTCAAAATACTTGGCGCTGCGAAACCGAAAAAATGATAACCCTGATAGCCAGATTTGGGCCGCAGGATCTGACATCAGAATCGTACTTAGTCGTCTGTGTCCGCATTTAATTGTCTAAGTATTAATAATTTACAATAACTCCCTTACAATCTAAAATACATAATGTATATATACATACTAGAAACGCAGAAAAAAAGAGAGAAAAAGATAAATGCAATTTATACATATTTATTCAGTTTAGCAACACCAATTCGGGGCGCAGCGCCAAGTATTTTGAATAAAATATTTATTCGTACTAAAATATTTATTTGTATAAAAATATATTTGCTTAATATTATTTAATACATTTTTCATTGTACCATTGTGATTTTTTCTTTGTATAAATAGCCATTGTGATAATTGGCGCATTAAAATGTCCGCGATATGAGTAATGGAATATATGAACACAGCATTTTAGCTATTAATACATTTATATTAATTTACGACAATGTTTTTAAATGGGATTCTTTTTTACGGGTATTAATTTACGACAATGTTTTTAAATGGGATTCTTTTTTATGGGATATTAATTTACGACAATGTTTTTAAATGGGATTCTTTTTGATGGGTACTAATTTACGACAATGTTTTTAAATGGGATTCTGTTTGATGTGCTTATTATATATATACTTGGCGCTCTTTCTTGTACCTTTTGTAAAAAGGTAATTTTGTGGGGATTTCACACATTTTGTAGTTTTCTTGTGTGTGATTAAAATTTACGATAATGTTTTTAAATGGGTATTAATTTACGACAATGTTTTTAAATGGGATTCTTTTTGATGTGGTATACTAATTTACGACAATGTTTTTAAATGGGATTCTTTTTGATGTGGTTATTATATATATATACTTGGCGCTCTTTCTTGTACCTTTTGTAAAAAGGTAATTTTGTGGGGATTTCACACATTTTGTAGTTTTCTTGTGTGTGAAACCGTGCTGTGCGCTATCCTGATGTTCCATAGCGTGGTAATTTTTGTTGGCTTATTTACGTGGTAATTTTTGTTGGCTTATTTATTTATCATCCTTTTTTTGTAAGAACAAAATATAAATATCTTTAGCACCTTTGGGCCATTGCCTTTTTTTAATTTGCACGTCATCAGCTTCAATCCAACTACTAGTCATTCCTTCTTCTTTACATATACTGGTGTAATGGCCATCCTCAATACATGAACCACTATGGAATATAGCATTCATAACTTTATATGATTGTCCAGCTATTAATACTTTGGTTGTGGGAATAGCACATATATTAAATTTTCGTATTGCTTTGACTATTTTATCATCTTGTAATGAAAATAATAGTAAACGAATAATAACTATATCTTTCGTCAATATTAATTCATTCTTAAACATAATATCATTTCCTGTACAATGTTCACATGATCCGTTATCTGATTCATACCAATGTGAAAATGTAACGTTTAATAAATCGTTAAGATTATAGCTTCTTTTTTTCAAATTGTTAATAGGTATTGAAACAACTAAATTATTAGTAGTAATTCTTTTTGTATCATCACAAGATTTACATCGAGTAGTAGACGTTAGTTGATGCTCTACCAATTGTCTTATACAATCATATTCTGTGCACAGGGTTATAAGAAATTCGAATACATCTCGTTTTACGTTTATTGAAAAATGTTCTCCTAAACTTTGCCGTACTGTATATGTATTTAAATTGCGTAGTCCATTTTCATATCGATGCATTAATATCTTCAAAACATTTGATGATTCATTACAATTAAACAATTGTTTTCTAATGGCACTCAAATGCATTAAACATTGTAATACTGCATTTGCATAACATGAAGCTTTATCTGTATTTTGAAAACCATGTAAAACCCAAGAAACATTTTTGTGTAATAATTTTTGAATTTGACAATTTTCTTGGACAGAATCAATTACTTTTGGCAATATCCATGGAACATCTTCCACTTTCAAATAGCGTTTTTTTGAAACAGTAATTATGTCTGCGTCTGGTTTGTACTTAGATCTTAGCTGATTATATTCTCTAATAGCTTTTTCGTCAGCTATTACTGACGAAGGATCAAAATTAATCAAATGCAACCCTTCTGAAGACGTTACTCGTGATAATGCAACATAAGCTTGGCCACAATTAAATATAGAGTTGCCTATGTCCATAATAGCACTTTGTAAACTTAATCCTTGACTTTTATGAATTGTGATTCCATAACTTAGACACAATGGAAATTGTTTTCTAATAACAAATGCTCTATCCACTACTTCAAATTTAACGCTTACTCTTTCAATGAAATACTCTAATCCTGATGGTAGAAGGAGCTTAATTTTCTCTACATAATCGGTAGACATATCTTGTACAACTGAAATTACCTTAGCTATGGTACCATTCACAAGACCCAAAGTAGCATCAATGTTACGCCTTATCATAACGTTTGCTCCAATCTTAATTACAATTTCCTTTGAAAGTCCAGCAGTTTTAGAATTATCGTCATCAGTATTGGACAATACTTTTGATACTTTCTTTCTCACATACGGAACACAGTCAAACGTATCTTCGGCAATTAATAATATCTCTTTTGCTGTAATGCGATTTAACATTGCAGCATTAAGAACGTCACACATATTACGAGTAGGCAATAAACAAACAATGTCCAACGGAAAATCATTAATAAACTGGCATAATTCGTTTAATCTGAGTTCAAACGTATCCCCAGTAAAGGATATTTTTCTATTCCCAAGAATCTCGCAATCAGGTTTTGTCACTAGACCAATACGAATTCTTGACAACAACTGTCGATAAGAATCATCCCCTTGCTGACGCATGTTGATCGTTAACTCATCATAATCAAATAATGTAGTCCATAAATTAACAGAAATTAAAGAACCGACATATTTGTTAATTTTATCATTTGATAATTGTACAAAAATTGGGTCTTCGTGTACAGGGGGTAATTGAAGCAGATCACCAAATAAAAGAATGTGCTTTTGACCAAACCAACCGTCTTCACAATCATTAGTATCAAATATTTCAGACAATCGGAAATGTATATACATAAAAATTAAATTTGATATCATTGACACTTCATCAATCACAAAAAGAACAACATCTTTGAGATTTGCCCGTAAAACTTTTAGTACATGATCAGATAATTGTTTATACTTTGGCGTTAGACCATGTTCAACGGGTAATTGAAGCAATCTATGAACTGTCAAACCGTCTATATTAAACGCTGCTATACCAGTAGGTGCCGCTACAGCGGTATCTTTATTGAGATATTGTTTTATCCAACACTTAATGGTTTTAATTAAAAAACTCTTTCCCGTTCCACCCTCTCCGCTAATAAACAATCGTAATGTCGAATTATCTGACCTTACAGTATCAATGACTCTGTGGAATACTCTTTTTTGCTCGGTTTCCTTATACAGCAGGGTCACTTTCTCTTTCAGCTGTTGAAATAATTCTCTTTGGGTACCTGCAAAAAATTTGTGCATAGATAGTCACGTAGATCACAGTGCATCACCTTCTGCTTCTATTATCTGTAAATATATAAAAGCCGCATTTTATTTTTTAATTATAATATATACAACTTAACGTAAAACTTACTTATATAGAAATAGAGTGGCATTTTAATATTTTATTTTTTAATTATAATATATACAACTTAACGTAAAACTTACTTATATAGAAATAGACTGACATTTTAATATAGTAAGTGTAAAGATTACAAAATATGTCAGAAGGAGGTGAGAGCGTATGGCAGAAATCTTGTTGCAGGAAATTTAAATGATAATAGTAATAATTCAGCGAAAATGAACGAATAGATCCAATATTTTTAACGCACAATTTATTGGTGTTGGAATAAAATTAATAATTTAGTTTGTTTATTGGTGAATTGAAATGAATTAATGAATAGCGTGGCAACTACTGTGTATTTTATATTATTATCTTAAAGTAATTACGTATATATGTCTTTCACAAACGATTGAAAAGCATCAAAAGAGATGTGTTTTCACCGTACTTTCTTCACTAATCACTAATGTGACTTGCTCTACATTTCATCAAGCAGTCCACCATAATCTATTTTCTTGTTTACCTTATTTGACAAATTCCCAGAAACTTGTGCGATCCATCCAAGCTTGTGCGTCCCCTTCATTGTTATCCAAGTCCTGTGCGTCCCCTTCATTTCTATAATATAAACTTTACATAAAAACTCTATATTGCTGTTATTCAAAAAATATCTGGCAGTTTAAATGCAATACAATTTGTTACAATATATTATTATTTTATACATGCATGGTACAAATTTCCTGAAACTTGTGCGAAAGAAGATGCTTCTCTGTCGAACCTTCTCCGCACAACTTCCAAGTCTGCGACTCTACGTAAGAAATCGATTTAAAAAATTTTGGCGACTTACCTTGTTAATTAAGACATTTATTCAGTCTCCTATTTAGTGTAAAAACTCGTGACATTTCAAATTCGGACAATTTACTTTATTTGACACTTAGCACTTGGTAGGTTATAATATCTCTGCCTAGCTGTCAGATTACATCAATGTGTCACGCGATCATGTGACAACAATTTGTTACGCGATTGGCCGATGCCCACATCCAATGAACAACGTGCCTGAGAGACATTTCCTCACCCTTTCATACTCCCCTCTTGCCTAGAAGTGTAGGACGATGACTATGACGATGCTGAATTTTAAGAACATAAAATTCAGCAAATTGCAACTTTACATCGAAATATCTCAGCTCATAAGGCCCGTAGGAACAAAACGAAGACACTTTTCTTATGTAAATTAAACCCAAGCTATCCATTAAGACCATTCAAAATCTAATCGGATCAGCCGTTATTGAGATTCGGAAATCTCAGGGTTCTTGATAGCGAGTCGTCGCGTAATAGAGTCACTCCGTGTCTTGCGCTGCGCATATATATATATACTTGGCGCGAGACACTACCGTGTCTCTTGATTCTCCCTACCCCGCTTTCTTTTACCCGCGCTCTCTCTCCCTCTCCTTTTGCCAATTAGTCCCTTTATTGTATCCGAGCCCTCAATTACTCTACCACGCATTCGGTCATCGTTTCCGTCGCCACACTTGCACACGCTATCCTTTGCTACCGGCTCTCTCTCAGTGTCACTCGTGGTTGTTTTCTTGCACAGACGCGTTTTTTTTCTAACCTCGGCCTCCTTTTTTTTTTTTTTTTTTGAAGAGGGGGAAATGCTTTATGCATATCCGGACAGGGTTGCCCGGGTTATGTGGGACTCGCCGCCATACGGACGGGATACCCACTAAAACCCCCCCTATAGTGTGCCTCCTCGCACAATCTCCCCAAACCCCGGAAGGTGGGACTAACAGAGTACTCCTTCACCTCGATACTACTTCACCTCAAACCTCGGCCTCCTGGGGTGGGATTTCGAGGTAGTGTCGGATTCTTACCGACTAAAACCCCACGGTGAATCATCAGGGTTGCCGGGAATGTTTTTGATGGAGAAGATTGTTAGTGGTAAGGGAACGACGTAATGACGCCGTGACTTCACTGACGCACACATTACCACCACTCCTGTGGGTGTTCCACCTCCATTGACAAGCTTCTCCATCAAGAACATTCCCGGCAACACTGACGGCAGAGTTTTGCAAAATGTAAATTAATTACAACTTACAAAGTACGATTAAAATGTAATTGTGTAGTTGATTACACATTATTTTCTGCAATTGTTAATTTAGCTAGTTGACGATTTGGTTTCCGTTTCCGGTCGCGTGAGTTATAGGCGTTGCGAGAGCGAGTGTGAGAGTGTAGAGCGGTAAGAGAGGTGAGAGTGAGAAGCGTAGGGCAGGGAGTGAGTGGGGAAGGGCGTGGAGAGGAGACGAAGGGAAGTGGGCAAAGGGAAAGGGAGTAGGAAGTGTGGTGCCGAAACTGTGGTGGATATAGGGAACCATTTGGAGGTTAGGGAGGAAGAACAGGTGTGCGGTTGGCGGGAAGATAGAGACGGAGGACAGGTAGCGCGATCTGCGGGTGAAAGGAGGAGGCAGGACTCTGACGGGAAGGCGGGAAATTTAAACAGGAGGAAAAGGAAAAGGTTGGAGAGTACAGGAGAAAGGAAAGGAGATAAGGAGAAAAAGGTGAATAGGAGGAAAAGGTATAGGGTGGAGGGAGCAAAGGAAGGAGGGGAGAAGCAAGGTAAATGGAGGAGGGAAAGGAGGAGCGGGAGGGAGGAAGCGGGGTAGGAAAAGAGAAAGAAAGGCCGAAAAAGGGGGAGAGCATGAGTAGCGTAGGAAGCGAAGGAAGTCTAGACAGTATATGGAGTAAAAAGAGGAAGGAGAGGGAGGAGGAGGAAGGAGAATTGGAGAAGGATGGGAAGGGTTTTAAGAGAAGTGGTAAGACCCTAAGATCACCTGTGAGAGGGGGGACGGGGGCAAGGCCGGGTAGAGAGGAAGAAGGGGTGGGGGTGGAAGCAATGTTTAAGGAAATGATGCTGGAGATGAGGAGGATGAGGGAGGAATTGAACGTGGATAGAGAGGAAAGAAGGAGGATGGAGGAAGAAATAAGGAGGGAAAGAGAAGAGAGAAGGAAAGTGGAGGAGGAGTGGAGAGAAGAAAGGAGGAGGTGGGAGGAAGAGATGAGAGAAGAGAAGGCAAGGAGAAAAAGTATGGAGAAAAGGATAGACAAGTTGGAGGAAGGAGATGGGAATTTGGATGAGGTACTTAGGAAGGTGGGGGAGTGGGAGAAGGAGAAAATAGGAGGTGGGGTGCAGGATGACGCGGAAAAAGGGGCAAGGGAGGAATAGAGAAATAGGTTGAGAAGGATGGAGTTAAAACAAGACAAAAAGGAGAGGGAGGAGAGAAGGAACAATGTTATTGTGAGGGGGGAAGGGGGGGAGGGGAAGGAGTTGGAGGAAGAAATGAGGAAGCTCTGGGAAATGATGGGGGTGGAAGGGGATGGAATAAAGGAGGTAGTGAGGGTAGGTGGAAGAGGAAGAGGAGGGGGAGGAATGGCATTGGTGAAACTGGGAGGTAGGGAGGAAAAGCGCAAGGTGATGGAGGCCAAGAAAAAACTGAGGGGTAGGAGGGAAAGGATAGAGGTTGACCTCACGGAGGAGGAAAGGAAGGTGAGGTGGATTATAGAAGGAGAGGCACAAAAGGAAAGGGAGAGGGGAAGGAGAGTTCAGGTAGGATATAAGAAAATGTGGGTGGACGGGAAAGTCAAAAGGTGGGATGAGATGGGGGAAAAATGGTTGGAGGAGCAGGGAAACGAGTAATGGGGGTAGGGGGGCAGGCGGATTTAAGGAGAGGGGAGAAAGGGAGAGAAGAGAAAAGGTTTTACAAAGTGGCCTTCTGGAATGTAGCTGGAGTGAGAAGGAAAGACGGGGATTTTTGGAAAGGGCTGGAAGAGTGGGATGCAATGGTATTGAGTGAGACGTGGTTGGAGGAAAGGGAGTGGGAGTGGGTAGAGAAAAAGCTGCCCAGGGGGTATGTATGGGAAGGGCAGTGGGCAAGGAGGGATAGTAAGAAGGGAAGAGCGAAGGGAGGAATGATTATGGGGGTGAGAAGGGGTATAGAAATGGGAGAGGGAGGAATAGAAGAAAAAGAGGGAATTATGTCGAAGAAAGTGAGGTTGGGAAGGGAGTGGTGGAGGATTGTCGGGGTTTATGTCAACAAGGACTTACAGAGGAAGATGGAGGAACTAGGTGAATGGACCGAGGAGAGGGAGGAAGGAGTAAGAGTTGTGATAGGTGGTGATTTTAATGCAAGGACTGGGGAGGAAGGGGGAGAGGTGTGGGAGGGGGAAGAAGAAGGGGGAGAGGGTAGAGGGGTAAGTAGGAGATCAAAAGATAAGGAGGTGAATGGGGAAGGAAGGAGGTTGTGCAGATATCTGGAGGAAAGGGGATGGGGAATACTGAATGGAAGAGTGGAAGGGGACGAAGAAGGGGAGTGGACGTTTTCAGGGGGGAGGGGAAATTCAGTAATAGATTACGCGTTGGGAAATGAGGACACAATGGAGAAGGTGGAAAGACTGGAGGTAGGGGAGAGAGTGGACTCGGACCACCACCCGGTGGTGATATGGGTGAAAGGGGTGGGTGCGGAGGAGGGAGACAAGGGGAAAAAAGGTGGGGTGATTAGAGGAGAAAGAAAAAATTGGACCGAAGAGGGCAGAATGGAGTTTAGGCGGGGTTTTGGGACAAAGGGGGAGGGGGAGAGGGGAGTGGACGAGGACTGGAGGGAACTGAAGGGAAGGATTAAGGAGGCAGAGGGCAGGATGGGGAAGAGGGAAAAGAAAGGGGGGTGGTGGGATGAGGAGTGCAGAGAGGAGAAGGGTAAGGTGAGGAGAGAACTGAGGAAGTGGAGAAGGGAAGGAGGGAATGCGGCAGTGTATAGGGAAAGGAAGAGAGAGTATGGGAGGATGTGCGAGGAGAAAAAGAAAAAGGAAGTGGAGAGGTGGGAAAAGGAAGTGGAGGAGGTAAGAACGGAGGGGCAGGTATGGAAGGTAGTGGAACAGGGGAAGGAAGAGTAGAAGGAGGGTAAACGAGGGGATAGAAATAAGGGAGTGGGACGAGTATTTTAGGGGGTTGTTAGGAGGAGTAGAATGGAGGGTGAGGATGGGAGGGGGGAGAGGGAGGGGGGAGGACGGAGAAAGCGAGTTGGGAAAGGAAGAAATAAATAGGGTGGTGAGGAATTTAAAGGACGGGAAGGCGGGAGGTGGGGATGGTATCGAAAATGAGGTGTGGAAATATGTGGGAGTGGAAGTGAGGGAGTGGTTATGGAGAATATGCAATAGGATGTGGAAGGGGGAGGGGTGGCCAGAAGAATGGAGGGAGGGGGTGGTGGTCCCGGTGAGGAAAAAAGGAACAGGGGGGAAAGTAGAAGATTATAGGGGAATAACGCTGACACAGACGGCGTACAAAGTGTATGCGTCTGTGTTGGCGGAGAGGGTAAGAGTGGAGGTGGAGAGAAAGAGAATGCTGCCACCGAGTCACACGGGGTTTAGGAGAGGGGTAGGGTGCGTAGATAATATATACGTGCTGAACTACCTAGTGAACAGGCAGGTAGTAAGGAAGGGTAAAAAAATGGTGGTCCTGTTCGTAGACATGAAGGCCGCGTTTGACTCGGTGGACAGGGGGGTGTTGTTGAAGGCGATGAGGGGGAGGGGACTAAGGGAAGGGCTAGTGGAGAGGTGTGGGGAGGTGTTAAGGGAGACGGTAGGTAGGGTAAGAGTGGGGGATGAGGAGGGGGAGATGTTTTGGACAGCAAGGGGGGTGAGGCAAGGGTGTCCATTGAGCCCTAGCTTATTCACCTTGCTGATAGCGGACTTGGATGAGGAACTGGAGAAAGGGGGATGGGGGGGGGGGTAAGGGTTGGGGAGAGAAAGATTTTCACGCTAGCATATGCTGATGACGTGGCTATGCTAGCGGAAGATGAGGAAGGGATGAGGGGAATGATAGGGAAGTTAGAAAGGTACGTAGAGAGGAAGGGCCTGCAAGTAAATGTGGACAAAACAAAGGTGATGAGGTGCAGGAGGGGTGGGGGAAGGTGGAAGAAAATGACATGGAGATGGAAGGGGAAACAGCTGGAAGAGGTAAAAAGTTATAAGTATTTGGGGTATACGGTAATGGGGAATGGGGGACAGGAACAGCATGTAGAGGAGAGAGTAAGGAAAGGGGCAGCGGTAATGGGGAAGGTGTGGGGGATAGGAAAAAGATTATTTGGAAAGGATTGGGGCAGAAGGATCTGGTTATTTGACAGGTTGGTGTGGGCGGTGGTGGGTTATGGGGTGGAGGTGTGGGGGTGGAAGGAAAGAGGGAAGGTGGAGGCACTGCAGGAGAGGTTTTTGAAGTGGATTTTGGGGGTCGAAAGAAACACGCCGGGGTACTTAGTCAGGGAAGAGCTACAAAGGGGGTTACTGAGGGGTAAGGCAGGGATGAGGGCGTGGGGATTTGAGAGGAAGTTAGATGAGGGGCAAGGAGGGGAGCTGGCGAGGGCATGTTGGGAGGAGATGAAGGGGAAGTTCAAGAGAGGAAAGGTGCTAGAGGGATGGGAAAAGGAAAGGGAGCAATTCTTCGGGGAAAGGGGGTGGACAGTAGAGGAGGTGGAAAGGGGGAGGGAAAGGGGGAGATTAGAGGGGAGGAGATAGTGGGAAGAGAAAGAAAGTTGCAGGAGGAGGAGAGGTGGAGGAGGATAAGCGAGGGGAAATATAATAAGTGGTATGGCAGGGTAAAGGGTCCGGGGGTACCGGGTTATTTAAAGAAGGGGTGGGGAGAGAGTAGGTGGCAAAGGGTAGCCAGATTCAGGTTGGGGAATGGAATGAGAGGGGGTAGGTATTGGGAAGAGGAGGGGATAAGAATGTGCAGGGTGTGCGGATGGGAGGAGGAATCGTGGGAACACGTTTGGGAGGTATGTATGGGATGGGGGGGAGAAAGGGGGTGGCAGGAGGTGGTGGACGAGGTGTTGGGGGAGGAGGGGGAGGGAGAGGAGTGGTTGAGGAGAATTGAGGAGAGGAGAGAGGAATGTTTATGAGAGGTTCGGGGGATGAATGTGGAATTGAGAACGAAAGGGCGGCGAGTGGAAGCGGAGGTCCAGGAGGGGGAACGGAGAGGGGAGAGCGGGCGAGCGAGCGAAAGAGCGAGGGGAGTGGGAGAAGCTGGAGAAATTGTAAATTGTAAATAGGGTTTAGGAATAAGTAGTAGGCGGATAAGGTGTAGGTTAAGGTAGTTTTAAGATTAGTATGTAAGGAGTTGTTTGTATATGGGAGATTATAACCCTTAGGGGAATAATAAAGTCAATTACAACTACACAATTACATTTTAATCGTACTTTGTAAGTTATAATTAATATACATTTTGCAAAACTCTGAAAACGGTGACCATCTTCTGCGCGATTCGGAGGGACACACGCCCCAGCTCACGAATCTTCTGCTGCTCTACTTTGTAGATCCAGCATTATTTTGAGGACGGAAATTTTTGCTTCCGCCAGCAACTTTTGCGGCAATTTTTTGCCCATTGTCCCCATACTCTTAAAAAAAAGCATGGTCTCTTCGCCTTCATCTTCCATGCACATTTGTAGAAGTTGTTGTCTTTCAGAAGATCGCGTTGCAATGGCATCCAGGAAATTGCGGGAGTCACTCCTGTGCCTTTTCGGCGCTGCAGTTGACGTACTGCTGCAATTTCTTTTTTTGGCAGGAGCGTTTGCGACTTCTGGCGGTGCAGTTGTTTCTGGCGGTGCAGGTGTTTCCGGCGATGGAACACCTTCCCAGTAAGCAGCAGGCCTCAATGATATCAGCGGGTTCTGAGATGTCGGTACCGCTATTATTAATGCTCGTACTTGCAATTGGAACATCTTCATTTGGAAGTTCCATATTGCTCTGTGTGCTACAATCAAATAAAGAAAATAAATTTTTAAAATGCATTTTAGAACTCATCTTGTGTGTAAAAAAATACTTGCCTTCTCTCATACGCGACACGATTCAAAAAATCTAATCGTTTCATTAGAGCCCACGGCTTTTTCGGCTTCGCTGCCGACCCCGTACCGTGTTTATTGGCCCGCTTCTTCTTCATATAAGCATCGCGAATATTCTTCCACCGAGTTTTACAGTCCTCAGCTGAAATAATTCGATGATATATTTTTGGAGTGTTCAGGTAGATACGTTTTGGTGTGAATTATGTTAATTGAAGGGTCGGATGCAATAAGGGGACTAGTGCAAGAAAATGCGAAAAAGTATTGTCCAAACGCTAAGAAAAATTGGAAAATTCAATTTTGTTAAACTGGATTTTAAAAAATATAGTGTTGTAAAGTTTGTCAGGACACACATTTTTTCTATTCACAGTTTTTGAATCGAATCATTAGTATTCGAGATGAAAATTATAAACAAAAAAAATTTCTTCGACCAAAGTCAATATCTTTTTAAACATAAATTGCGATATCGTGAGTAAACATTAACGGATCGTTATGAGACTTGAAACATAACTTCAGAAAACTATAGCGAAGCCGTAAAATATACGCACAAAACCCTCATGTTAAAAAATGTAATACTATTAAATTAAAAAGAAATACTGGACATAACCCATGTTTTTAAACGTTTACAGAGGCCAAAGCGTACGAGGAAAAACTATGTACCCGGATTTGGACAAAATGTATGTAACAAATAAACGGAAAAAAGAGGAAGTTATCAAAATTAAAACCATATCTTAATAAAGGACTACAACTAAAAAGAAATAAAAACAAAAAATTTAACACAGTTCTCCAGGCCATGGGGTAAAGTCGTATAAACGGATCATTTTTTAAATCATTATTTATTTTAATTTTTCCACCTGCCGCTTAAAAAATTGGATATGTACTATTATTTGAAAAAGAGTTTATTCTAATGAATTCCAATTGCAATTTCTTTTTTACTTAATAATGTCAAAGTTATAACATTTTATTCTTAATGTCCCGATTTTGCAACGGTCTCCCCTACTATTCGATGGTTGATGGTTGATGCAATAAATATAATTAAAGAATACTTTACCTGATCTTTTTACTGTGGTGGACATGTTTCTCCACACGTTATCTTTCAACTCTTGGTTCCTATGAGTTGCGTCTGCAGCATCGTAAAGGGCAGGATACGCTGATACGCAGTGTATCAGCGTCTCGTCCTCCACAGTGGTAAATTTTACCTTTAATGTAGGCATTGCTAATACACTGACACAACACACTGTCGAACACTTCCCGTGTCTAATGTATACAGAAATGTTTCCTGTACTAACCAGCTATCGCTGTGAGTCGCTATTTAAATAGTATTTCCTTCAGGGTACATCCCTTTGAGGGGGGAGTTTTCTGCGACCCTCAAAATATTATTGGTGACGAAAACTCCCACCTTTGCAAAGCGTTGGCGTAGAGGTGGAAAAATACAGGTATACTATAAAAACGTCATTTTCTGTGTTTTCCCCGGGGGTGAGTCGCATGATGTAGCCATCTGCGTGAAGTCCTAAAACGAATTATTAGCGGGTCACGGTTTACTACCGCTTTACGACACTAGCCGTTTGGTCTCCAACACGCTATAAAGTAATTAGAAAACATTTACGAAATAACTTGTGGAACTGCAGGACAGTTTTCAGGGTTAATTCTCAGTGCCCTTTTTCTCCTGCACCTAATACATCGCGCGTGCTTTTGTTTTGACATTTGAACGCACGCATATACTCGAGAGATAAGTGATCTCTCTTGAATTTGTAGGGAGAACCACGCAGGCGGGACCCCGCGCAGTCAGAGGATTACCCCTTTTGTTCCTTTGTTCCTCTGCAAGACAGGTTACCACCTTCGCAAAGCAGCACGGTCGTAAAATCGGTATCAACACAAATATGACGAGATAAGTACTTCGGCCTCTTTTATGATGAAACGGTCGTCACCTTTTTACACGAATTGGTGTCGCAGCAAGCGATGCCAGATTCGGGACGGGAGCGCTCGAGAATTTCCCCACCTCGTATGCACACTATGCACCAATCACGTGCGTGTAGATCACATACGCGACTCCTGCATAGTGTGCATGCGAGGTAGGGGAAATTCTCGAGCGCTCCCGTCCCGAATCTGGCATCACTGGTCGCAGCTCGGTACTTCACTGTACGACCTCGCAAGTGTTGTCTTTGGATATAGATATGTATCACTTGCATATGTGTACTTATTGTCTAGCAATAGATATTATTTTTTGTATTAAAACAAGCAATACCATGATAATTATTGCCGATTTTGATGAGGTTCGCGTAGATTATAGTCTTCGAAATGTATTTGACACTTATTTTGTTTTATTAGCAATCATTCATGTGTGGGGGTGAAAAACACGTTTGCTCCAATATCGCGGAAAGTATGCACCATAGAGAATAGTCTATTATGCGAAACTGATGTATTTTTTAAAACGAATTCAGCAACGCAATCAGATTCGGAATACCTTCATTTGTTTAAACAATTTATCTAAAAGTAGTAACTTTTCACTCCTTGTTCTTATAAATTGTTGATCCATTATGGCGTCAATTTGTCAACGTAAACAACAGACCAAACTGTGAAATACGGGTACGTAGAATTCTTCAATTTCAACTTTTTAGTGAAAACTACACTATACTACATACAATTTGAAGAATCAATGTTAACGGCGCGTAGGTCAATTGACCGAACCTACGCGCCGTTAACATTGATTCTTTAAATTAAAAATTTTTTCGGTCGAAATCTTGTAACATTTTATTTATACTACATACACTATAATCTATATTGAACTCGCTACGTGTAGGGAATGGGAACCTCAGGTATAAACTTTTAATATATTTCGAGCTTAATGGAACCAGCTGTTTCCGAAAAACTTGCCAGGTTGATCGGCCAGAGCGTCTCATCGGAGTCGCGGTTTATGATCGTATTGTCCCGAACTTCGGTGGCGGCCAACAGTGCGTACGGGTGCAAAGTCCCTACGAACCGCTGACAGAGCAATATACGGGTTAACGAAACAGCCGCTTTTCATTCTATTTTCAAATTTTATTATGTTTTGGGCCTCTATATTGTGTTCAGTATTTTGCCTTTATGTTGTGTCCTTATTTATCCTAAACGAAGGGGTCTCTGGGAGGTAACAGTTGGGAGCGGTGCGAAAATTCATTTACCTATCGTTTATGGTCAGCAATTCCGTATTTTCAAAGACGGCTTTGCAACATCTGGTTGCCAGATTTCCATAAGGCAATTAAGAACGTACCTTCGCCGTCTTTCAAAAATTATTATGGCTGGTCGGCCAGAGTGCCTCGCCAGAGTCCGGTTTATAACCGTACTGCCCCGCGAGTCGGCGCTTAACATCAGTCTTGATTGCCCTTTAGAAATCTGGCAAACAGATGTTCTTAAACCGTTCTTTGGAAATCTTGGTCCCGTCGCACGTGAGAAACATGCCACCAATATAGTAATTAAAAATTATTATCCACCAAATCCACCATCAATACGCCTCGTGGAGAGACACAGGAAGAAAAGGATAATTCGCTGCCTGCGTCGCCCTCCGTTCAAATTAAAGACGGATCTCTTATCTCTCGGTTATAAATGCGCGATGGAATATCAAAACCAAAGCACGCGCTGACGTATTAGTTGCGAGAGGAGGTAAGCCATAGGGAGGAGATTATATTGTAACCAATCGATCCTGCATTCCTTTGAAACAGCAGCTTTTCACCTCTGCCCAGTAATATCTCCTTCCTATGGCTATTTCTCTCGTACCTAATACGTCAGCGCGTGCTTCTGTTTTGATATTCCAACGCGTGTTTATACTCGATAATTGCTTTCTCTCAAATTTTGTAGGGAGGACGATGCAGACGGGAACACGCGCAGTCGGCCGACTACCCCGTTTCTTCCTGTGTCTCACCGCGAGATGTACTGATACTTTTTCAGATTGATTTCGTTTCCAACACCATTGTCGGGAAACATTTTTCGATCTAACATGAGAACATCTTATTTTGTTCGTGGAGGAAAATGCCACATCTGATTCCAAAATGTTAATCAGGTTGACCGACCAAAGCTTCTCGCCAGAGTCACGGTTTATGACCATATTGTCCTGCGAGTCGGCGCGGCGGTTAATAGCAGTACCTACTTCCGGGTCCGAAACCCATCGTACTACCCACCGACAGAGCAATATACGGATTAACTCATTGTGTGACTGAAGAATGCCAAAAATTATTAACCCTCGGTTGTCACACTGGGTCAAATTGACCCTGCGTTATTTTAAGCAAAAAACCTTTTTGTCGAAACTCTTATTGCTTCAAATTTTTTTTATGCATGATGATACTTTAAATATCAACTTTCAACGATGGGCATATATTCTACAATATTCAAACATTATCTCGGAATTTTTGAGACTTAATTTAACGAATAGTTTTTAAATAACAACTGATTGAAAATTGACAGGGTCAAATTGACCCAGTGTGACAACGACGTTCGAAAAAGTAGGTGTGACAACCGAGGGTTAAAGACGGCAGTACGTTCTGGTCTGCCCTTTAGAAATGCTGGCAAACAGATGGTGTTAAGACGTTCTTGGGAAATATGAAATTAAAAGTCGTAAACAAAGAGTGAACTCTCGCTTGCGTCCGATCCCGCTTTTGTCCCAACGCGCAGTGGGCGTCAATCCCAAGAATAGAGAACAAATTCAATATGCCAGTTTTTCTAATCAAAATGTCGAATCTTATGAACATTATAAAACAGTAGTACTGGATCTGAATAAATAGATAAAATGTTTAAAATATCTTCGTTTGTATTGCAATGATAATATTTGCCGCGTATAATATTTCTGCACTTTCCATAGTAATATAGGTATATTTATCAAATTGGTCTAGTTTTATTGGAATTATTGACATCATTTTTTTAAATAACGTCAATCCCCCGTATGAGTTGTATATTAATACTCTTTTATGAACTTCCTTAATTATATTCCGCAGTTCCAGTGCGAAAAATGTGATGTTGAATTTCCCCCTATTTCTTGAGATTCAGCCTCGCTGTGCGATATAGAATACAGGTAATTACTCCATTATTGGTAAATATTGCCAAATCTTGTTTTCGGAGTTGCAAAGCCAAATAGATGTTGATTATATAACAAAAAATAAATTTGCTCGGAAGTTCCCGGAGGGTAACTAGAATTGCTGATATTTCTTTAATGGGTTTCTTATGGAAAAGTACTGTATGTAACTAATTGTTTGCTATTGCTTACCAAAAACGATACTACTCATTTCGGTTTTCAAAAAATTTATATCATCACGATTTAAAAGACTCGATACAAAATTTTCCACCAGAAAAAACATACAAACTTTGACACGTGTTTACACACAGATCAGACGTAGTCGACACGATATTTTTCCCTTTTTTTAGGAGCTCATATTATTAGTTTACAATATGTAAAAAAAATCATAATCCCATAACTTTCGAATTCTGCCTTGTTTCCTTATTTTTGGCATTCTGTCCCACTGTGGCGTAGGATCGCAGCGCGGCCCCGCGGCTATGACTTCTCCAAGACAAGTCACGCGATTTGCCGCCGTGGCTAGCCGCGCGGCTAGTAGATTTTACCATGATGGCGGAAAACAGACACTCATCGCATTGTGTTGCGTCTTGAGTAGCCTAGGTTGCTGCTGTAGCAGACGGGCGGCCGCCGCCGCTCGAAAACGCGGCTAGGAAAACGGTTACATGCTTCTCCATAAGAGCGGTGCTTAGGATTTGGCCGCCGGATGCGGCCGCTGCCGCCGCCGCTGGCCGCCGCCGCCGGATCGCGGCTAGGAAACTCGACCTTTAGCGTTCCACGGGCGTCAACCCTCGCCGAATTCCCTAAGAAGAATCCTGAGGAGCCAGCCGGCCACGCAACAAAATTGGTGACAGCGGTGGGATGCTGCAGGTTCGCCGGCTCCTAGACGAAGATTTGAAGAGAAGCCATCTGTAAATCCATGCGGTACCTCTTCCCAAGGCATCAGACGATTTTCCTCCACGACGGCGTAGCTGACGTCGATCATCGTTGTTGTGAGAGATATTAGTTAATTTAAATTTACTTATTGCGTTTATTGTTCAGCGTTCCCTGTTCTGTAATTCATCGTAGTTATTAAGATACTGTCTCCGCTAAGTTAGCTAATATTCGCGTTACGAAAATGTGGCGTTTTAACAGAAACGCATTAAAATGGAGGAGGGAACGGCAATCTCGGCCGGGAGGTTTACAAAATTTTGAGGCCCAGGATATATCTGTCCAGCCTGCGCGAGTAGAGCCTCCATTTGCTATGTCGGGCACCAGTTATTCCGCCTACGCAAATTAGAGATCCCGTTGAATATTCGCCCGAGCTAAGGAGTAGTTTGGCCTGCCGGAACACGGTCGTCGTTGCTAGCTCTCAAACTTCGGCCGATGTACCACCAGCTCAGGAGCTAAGTCCTGTATCGTCGCGAATGAATCCGCCTGTCGTTAATTTATCAGAAATTAATAGTGGGTCACCTTGTTCGAGTGTAGCTCCTGCTCAAAAACCGTCGGAATCTGTGAATTATCCGCCTAAATCCTATCTTTCGTTAAAACTAGTGAAAGACTCAATTTCTAAATTTGACGGAAAATCCGACTCTTTGATCAAGTTCATTAAACAATGTAGACTACTCAACTCGAAGGTAAAGCCTAGCGACCGTGAAAACCTCCTCTTCCTTATTCGGGGAAGGATTGAAGGACACGCTAATTTAGCGTTATCTAACCGACGCGAAGCTACAACTTTGGACGAATTAATAGATTTATTAAAAAAGATCTTTGCCCAGTCTTTTAATGTCCATGACATGAACGCGGGACTGATGAATACGCGTCAGTACATAGATGAAACGGTAGAGATATTCGGGGCCCGAATAAACGAAATTTTAAATAGTCGGTTAGAGACCGCCCGAGATGCGTATAACCCGGAACAATTAGTCGGCGTCATCGATTTATTGAAAAGCACGGCAACTATTAGTTTTATTAAGGGGCTCCAGAATCAAACCACACGATTTTATTTGAACAGACAGAAAGATAGCGGACAATTACCTGATATCGAGACCGCTATCTCCATCGCGAGTAAAATCGAATCCGAATTGGTCGATCATCCTGGACCGTCTGCTCTTTCATCCTCCCGATCTGTTATTACAAGCGCAAAAATTTTTAAAGCAGACTTCGAGAATCGCAATTGCTACTTTTGTAATCAAACAGGACACTTACGCCGTGATTGGTCTCCGTACGACCAAGTCCGTAGATGATAAGACACGATCCTCCGTTGAAACGACCTCAGGAAATGGTGACCTAGTTAAACAATGTAATAATAGAGTTTTAACGACAAGGACGATTTCATTAATGCCTATCATTCATTACTCTTCTTCTCCAAATATCGTTTATACTAAGGATTATCTTTGTATGCACAGAGATAATGTTATTCATTTTTTCTCCCTTGATAATGAAGTCGTATCTCAAACCACTAAAGATTTATTGACTTACAATAAATTTTCCCTTGAGCAGGTTAAACAATATAAACTTAATGTGGGAGAAACTATGGTCTTCCCTAATGTGAAACCCCACATTTTTCACCTTTATGTTAAATCCCTGTCAACGGGATCAGTAGATTATGTCCATCTGGAATCCTCAATAGCTTCCCTTAAACATCTCATGGACTCTTTGGGCGTCAAAACTATTAGCATCTCTAGAAAAGATAATAATATCGAGCCGATTAGTTGGGATCTCATAGAAGGTCTCGTAAAACAAGAATTAAATAATCAGCAATATACAATTACTGTTTGTACTGGTGAAGTTGTTATTCCACATCCATCTAGGAGGCCCCTTATCATGAAAGAGTTCCATGAATCCGCTATAGGTGGTCACCAAGGCGCCCGGAAACTCTTCGATAGAAACAGAGAAAACTTTTACTGGCCGCGCATGGGAAAGGAAATAGGAAATTTTGTTCGTTCTTGTTCGAGCTGTCAGAGAAATAAAATCCTTACTGCTAAAACCAAACAACCCATGCGGATAACTGACACTCCTAAAAGAGCATTTGAAAAGGTACAGATGGACATTGTGGGACCCTTACCAGTGACAAAGAGAGGTAATCGGTACTTATTAACGCTCCAAGATAACCTTACAAAATATTCGGAAGTAGGTATACTATGAGAGTTCTGATCCCTAGGGCGCGGGGGTGCGAGGGGGTACCGCGCGGGCGAGGGGAGGGTGGAGGGGGTACCACGCTCTTCGACGAGATGGGTGAGGGGGGTGACGTCAGGGGGGGGGATTTCAAAATTTTCAAAATGGCGTCGCGCGCATTTCGTATTGGCGCCACCTACCGGGTGTTTAAGATACTTTGAGTCCGCGTCGGTATTTGGGGTCCGTGTTGGTATTTGGGGCCCGTGTCGGTAAATTTCCTAGGTTTTTCATACATTTCGTTTTGGCGCCACCTGGTGGATGTTGGATTTTTAAGATACTTTGGGCCCGCGTTGGTATTTGGGGCCCATGTCGATAAATTTCCTAGGTTTTTCATACATTTCGTATTGGCGCCACCTGGTGGATGTTGGATTTTTAAGATACTTTGGGTCTGCGTTGGTATTTAGGGCCCGTGTCGCTAAATTTCCCAGGTTTTTTCATACATTTCGTATTGACGCCACCTGGTGGATGTTTAAGGTACTTTGGGCACGCGTCGCCGCCGCGCAATCACCGTACGCGTGCGGTGATCGGTGCGCAGGCGCGACCGCGACCGATTCGTGGAAATTCGCGTCTTCGACGATGATTTCTGAGAAAGAGGGTGGACCAGGAGTAAAGATTTTTCTGAGGAAATATTTGAATCGTGGTACCGGTACAGCACACGTGCAATGATGTAAACATAGAACGATAATTATTGTAAATCAATCGTCGCGATAGCCCATGGAATAAACACGACATTGCACCGTGCCATCCCGCGTGTTTATATCTGAGCAGGATTGAACGCATTTTTGGTGCCTACGTGCACGCGCTTCATGCCATATGTTTATATTTGAATCGTGGGACCGATACAACGCACGTGCAATGATATAAACATAGAGCGATAATTATTGTAAATCAATCGTCGCGATAGCCCATGGAATAAACACGACATTGCATTCGATTATGATTTCCGAGAAAGAGGGTGATATCTGAGCATTGACTTTTCCCAAGACCATGCCTCTAAGAAGTATCCTCGAGAAAATGCAATGTCCTGGAAGCAATAAATTAGGCGTTGCGATCACGCGACCAACTAAGCGATAATTATTCGGGGTAGAGTTCCGAGTATTTTCACGTTCGAGAACAGGGCAACGTCTCAAGTACCCTTCTCGAGGGTCTGCAAGTCAAGCGTCGTGGGAGTGTGTAGGGGTGAAAAGAATTCGTACATAGCCCCGCGACCATCTGGTTTACATAAGACCAGTGTCAGAACCACCCATATCGCCTATCCGAAAACGGTATTAACATTCGCCAAGTCCAGGCCTCTGAGAAGTACGCTCGAGAAAACTCGATGTCCGTGAAGAAATGAATTAGGCGTTACGTTTGCGTAAGCAACCCATGTAAACCTAAAGCGATAATTATTCGTGGTCACGTTCCGAGTATTTTCACGATCGAGAATAGGGCGACGTCTCAAGTACCATTCTCGATGGGGCTACAAGTCAAGGGTCGTGGTAGTGGGTCCGGACATTCCACAGATTGCATATTCGAAAACACTATTGACACTCGCTAAGACTATGCCTCTAAGAATTAATATATGGATATGTAAGAAGGATATGTAAGAAGGATATTATAAATGATGCGTTACAGGTATTGATGTGAAAGTCATTAATTTATTATTAAAATATATGTACATACTACAATGGCGCGTGGTTTATATCACGCAGCATGGATTGTAATCCTAACGCCAACAATTCACAATCAATCAAAGAATGTTGCTCGAAGTGCTCGCTTTCGGAAATTAATTTCACATAATTCGTTGGTGTCGTAGGGGTACGCAGAACGTCTACGAAGGTAGCATATTTACTGCTTACAGAGTACATATTTTCTGTCAACCAGGAGAACATATGTTGAATGCAATGTTTGTACGCGAATAGTTTACACACCGTGGCTTCAGTCATATATATGACAGCGCGATTATCGGTGATTTTAATAAGTTGATCGGCATGCATACGCGTGAATTCTAGTCGTAAATGGTCAATTGTGATTGGGGTTTGGGTTGATGTTACATTGCTGCGTAATCGTTGGAGTATGTCCGCCTCGTTTTGCAGCAGGAGCATCCACGTAGACATTGAAAAGCACACCTCACAGCCTTTGTTGTCGGCTATGGCGATCTCAACGTGGCACGAATCCATCCCAATACGAATCCCAATAGTTAGCCGTTTATAAGCTATTGCGGTCAGTGGGTAATCACGTCCCAGGATCCGTACGATTGATGGTTTTGGTGTTTTCAACGTTTTTGACGTTGTGGATCCAGAACTGTAAGAAATATGTACATGAAATTAATACTTCGTTCATTTGCGTTTACAGTGAATAAAGTAAGTGTAAAGTGTATAGTAACGTATACATACCTCATACTGGATTGTTGTCGTTGACGTTTATTTGGAGGACCTCCATCGGTGTCGGATGTGCAGGATGATTCGTTTAAGCTGCGTTTGTACATTTTGATATGCACGACGTATGATTCTCATCAGCGGAAAAAATGACGCGAACGATACTTGTTAGCACTCGAGCGTATGTGGTGTAATGAAGTCCACAGGACTGACCCACGTCATTTTATACTGATTCACGTACACGTACATGTCAATGTGTGAAAGTATATCACATCAGTGATGATGACGGTCAAGCCGTGTCTGTTTACCGCACAAGGGTTAGAGAATACATGACAAATTCAAAATGACATGCATGACAAATTCAAGGAGCATGCATGCCACAGAAGAGGCGGAGACAATTCGCGATGCGAATCATAAAAGCATGAGTCATAAAAGTATACTATAAGCTGGAATAATTAGTTTCATATTATAAAATCATCGAGGAATAAGAAGGATGCGAAGAAACTGTGACGTAGACATCCCCACCATACCTCAAGACTACCCTACTTGAAAACTACCCCCACTCTGCAATGCATTGGAACATCGTTCTAGGCTAGGGAAACGAAATGTATATAAGGGTGTCGATCACCGTCGCACGGACTAGTGCAGTTAATACACGCATTTTCCAAAAATAAGCCATGAGTTCAATCAGAAGAATCAATGCATTTAAGATGCAGCGATGCATTGTAAGTGCAGTTTTGTGAGAATTGAATTGGTGCGCGTATTCCATTCGACGATATTCTAATGAATTTGTGCGTTTGTTATAGCAACGGCACGGAAAAATTGAGCATGCGTGGCATGTTGAGCGGGACGAGTTGACGGAAAAAATTGTAAGTACAGTTTTGTGTAAATTGAATTGGTGTGTTTATTCAATTAGGGAATCTTCTAACAAAGTTATGCGTCTGTTTCAGGATTTACTCGATAATCTAGTGAGTGCGTGGCGTGTGGAGCGGCGGGAGGCCATTCGATTTCTCGTAAGTATTGTTTCGCAAAAAAATATTGGAGTGCAGTTTTGTAAGAATTGAATTGGTACGCGTATTCTATTCAACGATAATTGGTACGCGTATTCCATTCAACGATATTGTAATGAATTTGTGCGTTTGTTATAGCAACGGCATGGGGAAATTGAACATGTATGGCACGCCGAGCTGGATGAATTGATGCGAAAAATTGTAAGTACAGTTTTGTGTAAATTGAATTGGTATGTTTATTCGATTAGGCAGTCTTCTAACAAAGTTATACATTTGTTTCAGTATTTTCTCGATAATCTGGTGAGGGCGTGGCGCGTGGAGCGGCGGGATGCCATTCGATATCTCGTAAGTATTGTTTCACAAAAAAAAAATATTGATGCTCGTACACTATTCAACAGTGTTCTAATCGAATCGTGTGTTTGTTGCAGCATGAGCGTGAGATCCAAATGGCCGAATGGAGTGACGATTACCTCGGGACGGTCGGGCGCCTCGTAAGTGATGTTTCGGAAGAATTATTCTGATACGCGTACATCAATTGACGATGTGTTAATCGATTTACACGTTTGTTTCAGCGTCGAGCTGACATCGAGGCCCGGGCGCGCGAAGGTGATCGCGAAGTCCTCATCCAGCTACTCGTAAGTGACGTTTCGTAAAATTATATTAATACGCATACATCATTCGACGATGTTTGAATCGGGTCATGTGTTTGTCTCAGCATCGCCAATACCCGACGACACCTGATGGACGGATCTGCCGCGAACTACGGCGGAAAATTCGATCGGTCCGGCGTAAGTGGCGGGTGGACATTGTGAAGGAGCAGTTTCCATCGTCTGAAGACGAGTTTTGGGATCTCCCCCTACTATTTACGGAGTGAGTACAAACGAATTTGAATTGTTTGATGTTTCGCGTGCTATTACCAACGTTTTATATAATAATAATTTGGTGTTTTCTTTGTGTGTTGCAGAACGTAAAATCACACCGATTTTTAAAATAAAGTATTTTTTTATGAATTTAAATTTTTTATAAATTTAATTTTTATAAATTTAATTTTTATAAGTTTAAAATTTTTTAAATAAATATAATTTTTTATTCAAAAACAGTGTATGTTTATTAATGTACATCCATCAATCCATACGTCCTTAAATTATAAAATCAGTATTTGCGTAAAAGTAACATTCGTATGGGAGGGATATTCATGCTCGTGGGTAGAGGAATCAGTCGCCGTTGTCATTGATCTCATCACCGCCGTCGTTGTGTTCACTATAGAAAACAAAAAAAAATATAACTCTTACATATTCGTTTCTCTGCATATGACGCGTAAAGTAGATGCAATGCGTGTGTGAGACTTACATTAGGTGACGCTACGTATATAATTCCATATTTTCTCGACATTCTCTAGCGCGCAAACACCGCAGTTGTTGTGAAATGCACATCGAATAGCATTCGTTGAAGACATAGACTTCAGATTAGGGACGTCAGGCATGATCCCGCAATAATCATCGTCAACGTCGTAGCCGCCGTCGTCTTCGACAGTTCGAGCGTTGTCATTACTGTTGTTGTTGTTGTTGATCTTTCGCGCCGTCAGTTCATACAAATTGTATACATCCTCCACGATTATGTTAGGTAGTAGTTGCAGCATCCACGTTTTCTTTTCCGCACCTTTCACGATGACGAAGTCAATGTTCGCGAGTACGCTGGTGAGGAGCCCCTGAAGTTTGGAGTATGGAACATAGCCGTCAGACCAGCAAAGTCCGTGATGATGCTTCGCCAGCCAGGACGCTTGACGGTTATCCCACGAATTCAGATGTTTCACGAAGTATGGTGGTTCGAAGATCCAATGGCTGATTATCGTCGTAGTTGTCGTCGTTTCATGTTGTGGCTGTTTGCGCGAATCGCGATCTCTTTGGCGACGAACTCACGTTCGATATTGAAACCTTACAGATCGACAATGGCGAACATTATTATTCGTTTTGGTAGCACCGGCGGTGACGGAGTCGGAACGGTAACTGAGGTCTTCGACATCGACGTTTTAAAACGTAAGTAGCAGTATCCGTAGTAGTAGTAGTATTAGTAGTAGTAGTAGTAATAATATATGTACGCACGCTATATTAGTTTGCGTACCACGTTGGTTAAAGGGCCGTATTCGACTATAAGATCGTGTATTATCAAACAGAAAGCGGTAGTATTAGCGGGGATATTTTCTTTACATTCGAAATCTATTCGCACATCCACCGTAGCACTTTTCAACGACTCGTTTTGCCTGGAACAATCTATGACCGCGATAGGTGCGTATTGTAAGAATTCGATCGCGTTCAGCAACGGTTCTCCGTGACCGTAGTACGATCTGCCGAATTTCGCGTACATATCGTATAGGAGCGCGTATTTATACTTATCGAAATCTAAGTTCAAGTCATCGTACGGATACGTCTCGGAATTTAGATACAGTCGAACGTTCGTAAGACGATTCGGGTCGAATACACCCGCGCATTTATCGGGACGATTCTTTCGATTGGTTTGCATGGCGAATATCACGAATCGAGGTTTCTCAATTTGCGACGTAGCTTTCACGGTCCACGTGTGTTTCGTTGTCTCTTGCAGTAACGGGTACTCATGCAGGCTCCACGAATGGAAACTCATCGCGATCGGCCGACCGCTTTCCAGGATACGCAGCATCGATAACTTATTCACTTCCTCCAAAACAACGTGGGGCATACGCCACTGCACCTTGCGTATCTCTAGTTTCGGTATCGCAGTGGCGGAGGTGCAGTGCATCGCGTTCGAATCTACACGCGATCGTATAAGTATTAGCTCGTGCCGCGCGTTCATCACGATGTGTTTATAATCCTCGCAGATTCCTAATAACATGTTCAGGGGTACACAGAAATTGAAAGCACCCGAATGAAAAATATCTTTATTGTAATCGATGGCATAATTCCAACCGGCATTCGCAAGCACTTTACTCCTCTCGGCCGACAACGAAACGTAATGTTTCAATGTAGTTGTGATTCTTGGATTTCGACAACGATCGATCTCGACACCGTTCAATTCGTATCGAATCTCATCGAACATGAACGCAACGCAATTATTGTCGAGAACAGCGGTCGCGGACGTTGCCGGGCCTTTCGCATCCTGCGCCGTCAACGTGCCACGACCTTCGATGTAGAGAAAACTTTCGCACGGAAGCGTGTATAGATCTTGCTGCTGTATGGGGATTCTTATCTCGTCGCTATTATCGAACGTCGTGTTGGCGTATGGATTGTACGTGTGTAACTCGATCTTCGTGATACGATTGTCAAAGATTGGCGTATTTGCCACATCCAAAATAATCGACATCGTGGTTGCGTGTCTAATAGGCGACGATGAAACCTAACGATCGTAAGAAACGTACGTTCGGACGAGTCAACGGCTTTCTCCTCCTTATGGATCCTCTTCTTATCGCTCCACCAACCTTTATTCTTCTACTTTCGCCTTCCGATAAAGGATTGCGCCGATGACGCGAGACAGAGGCAGCAGGAGTAGTAGCGGCAGCGACGATTGATGATTCGTACGCGTGATCTAACACTAACATACTACACACCCACGAATACGCGTGTAGTCACGCTAGCCTATCGCGCGGACGTCGTTGAACGTGCAAACGAATAGTTACTTCTTCTCCGCGGAAATCTATAGGACGATCGTGTTGATCGACGATGCACAACGTTAGATCGTGTATTGCTCGTGCGACGATCGGCAGGTAAATGACGTGTCGCGGAGTTTCCGATATCTTATATCCCGGCGGTACGCGAGGTGAAAATTCATGAATCGTGTGTACCGGTTTATCGTTGCTGTACGCGCCGGTAGTGACGTTGCACGTTACTCTGATCACGTTAACGTTTATAATATTCACGGGTACGTCGGACTCGTGCCAGATTCTAGGTAATAAGACGCGATTCGGAGAAAACCCTAGCAACGAGCCCACATTGTTCGGTTTCGTAAAGTCTACAAAGAACGAGCAGTACAGCTCACTTTTCATGGTGTTGTTGTTAGCTCGTAGCATTAGAGGATACTTGTCGTCATCGTTGCTATCGTTGTTTCCGCGTCTTCGAGGATATCGATCGAGTAATCGTTGCTTCAGATACTCGGCGATAGCGTCTAATTCGTAGGAGCCGTGGGGGATCGTAATGCATTCATGAATGGTGTCAGCGATGGTATTGTTTTCGGTGTCATAATTCACGACGAAATAGAATTTATCGTTGCTCGAGTCGATGTTCGGTATCGTGTGAAACGTCTCCAAGTCCGCGAGTCCTAATTCGTATTGACCATCACTCAAATCTATCGGAGGGAAATAGTTTACCGTGAGCACGCTACTGTGACCCGTTAACGTAAGCGTGAACGACATATCATAGATTACACTCGCGAGACGGAGAGGTGGTAAGTGACGCGCGCGTACGAATACTCGACATTTTATCGATATTATGAGTCTTTATTATTATAGGAGGTGTGAATTGTCATTACGCATGGATCCATTGTAACATAATCTTAGTACACATACCGATATTATTAGTATATAGGCCATAATTCGATAGACTTTTGCTGTAAAAATTGCATGCACAAGCGACCGCAATTCATCTCGTCGAAACGTTGAAAACGATTGTGATTATACGTGATTGTTGTACCATGTCCGAAATAGTAGATCAATTCCGCGGGAGGTCGCAGATTCCCAAAACTATCAAAGTACTGTACTCGCGGCCCGCGTTTCGCGTACGCGACCCAGTGCGTACCGACGCCTCGATTCTCGTCCAGATTCGCGATGCCACATTCGTTGCTTCGTACGCGCGTGGGAAGTGTGTCGCGCATAAACACCCCTCGAAAGAACGGGATGCTAGCGCATTCGCGTTCTAATTGCAGGTTCGTCATAGGTTGTTGCGTTATCGCCGCCACCGTCGCCACGCGCCTACTCGATCGACGTTTTTTTTTCTTTGATCTCAGTCGTCGTTGGCTTCGACGTCTAGGATTCAAGCCCGCACCTCGCTTGTACGGTGTCAGATGCATCCCTCGCCCTTCCATCGCCCGATTATGACGCAACGTCTCTTCCAGTTGTTTTCGCGAGGCCTTCGAATCGTTGACCGCTTTGGTTATACCAGCCGCTCCACCGGCCAATGCCCCGATAGCCGATAAAGCAGGTAGCACGAACGGAAGAAATTGAAGAAAGCCACCGCGTTTCGCCACTCGCAGACTACGATGTCGTCGTCGTCGCCGTTGAGGATGTTTCCTTCCAGACTTTCTCTGTTTACGTTTCGTCCTTCTCATACCCATGCCGAGTTTAGTCTTAGCCTTCATCGTTGCCCACACTCCAGTCGCGGCTGCTTTTTCACCAAAGGTCGCGTCGTTCGCGAAAACTCGTTCTCGCGCTCGTTCGGCTAGCGCACGATCCGCCTCGTGTCGCCCCTCTAAATCCTTTCGACGAGAGTACGCGATATCGTGGTCGCGACACGCTGCGTCCAAGGGATTCACACCTTCGTCGCCACGAGCCAATCGCTTTAGCAAACGCGTCCCCGGTCCGCAGAACTGATAACCCGGAACGTGTAGTTCGAACGGTAGACGGTTTATGATACCGTTCACGAGACCTGATCCAGTCTTTCTCTTATTCTTCTTAAGATTCTTCTTCCTCTTCTGATTCTTGCCTAGTCCGTGAGACGTCGCAGTCGTTGATGCTACCATATACGTTAGAATAGTCACAATAGCTACTGCAATAATAAACGCGTACGCGCGCTTAGCCGATCACAGTGATAGTGACCTGGGTGACGCGTGCCACGAATATAAATAGTCGTGCTTCGTCACACGCGCGCGAGTACCTGAGAAACACCGGTAACATGCAATTCGCGAAACAGTCGGACGTTATTCGCGTGACCGCGAACAGAATGCTCGAGGATGATAGCGATGCGAGTCGATCGAACAGACACGGCCCGTTGTTGCCGAATAGTGTGCGAGGCGTGATTTGCGGCCCGTCCGGGTGTGGAAAAACGAACGTGCTTCTGAGCATGCTAGAGAGTCCGAACGGTTTACGCTTCGAGAACGTGTACGTGTACTCGAAATCATTGCATCAGCCAAAGTATCGATATCTCGAGCAGGTGTTCTCACTCGTCGATGGAATCGAATACTTTCCCTACTCGGACAACGCTGAGATCGTTCCACCTAGAGACGCTCGACCCGATTCGATCTTCGTGTTCGACGACGTGGCATGCGACGAACAGAACGCGATACGCGAATACTTCTCCATGGGTCGTCATGCGAACGCGGTTTGCTTTTATTTGTGTCAGTCGTACGCTAGAATACCTAAACATTTAATCAGGGATAACACGAATTTCCTCATGCTGTTCAAACAAGACGGCATGAACTTACGTCACGTGTACAACGATCACGTTAATACAGACACGACGTTCGAGTCGTTCAACGACATGTGCGCGAGATGTTGGCGTCGACGATACAATTTCGTGGTGATCGATAAGGATAGTTCTATGTACGAAGGTCGATATCGAAGAGGATTTAACGAGTTCGTCGTAGCTCGTTGACATCGGTAAACCGCGAGTCATTCATCGAGCAACACGAAATGTCTAGCGAACCAACGACAACGATGACGACTCCGATAACCTCGAGCAAAGTCGACGCGAAGCATACGCGAAAACATCGTCGACTTCATCGACAAAAAGGGACGAAACATCAAAAAGGAACGAAACACCAAAAAAAAAGAACGAAGCGCCAAGGTATGGACGCAAAGGTGGAAATCGCTAAAGTCAGCGACGTTATACGTAAAAAGTGTTTAGCCTTGAAAATTGGTAAAATGACTACGGATGCAGCTGTGGAGGCGAGCACGCGTCCCATCGTCGAACCGTTGAACCGATTGATCGAAAATTCGTCCGCGCTGAAAACGCCCTCAACACCTCGATCGTGGTCAGTGAAGAGGAAACATGAATACGACCAACAACAATCATCGAAGAGACTTCGACCCGTTACTCCGTATACATCCAAGGAACGTCTGAATAACCTTCCATATTATAACGATCACGACGATGAGGAGGAGGACGACGACGACGACGACACCGACAACGACAACGACCACGACAACGACAAGGATAACTACAACGACAACGACAACAACAACGACAACGACAACGATAATGATAATGACAACGACAACAATAATAACGATGTTGATGATGTTGTTGTTGATGATGTTGACGACGAAGACAGTGAAAAAATTCAGGATGATGAGTCGTCAGCAAAGGTTTACGATTTGGATACGCTACGCAACCCCGCGGATGATATCGAAGTGTATCTTCGAAACGCCAAAGGACCGTTGTCGCGAGAATATTTACGACTGTTATTCACCGACACGAAGAAACGAATTGACAACGTGTACGGCGTATACTTGGGGTCCGACGAAGACCTAATGATCGGTGATTCCGTACTCTCCATCGACGAGGATGGTGACGACATTCGTGTCAACGGAACGCGACACGCGGGCACTCGGGGCTTGTACGAACTGTTGTTCATGCGAATGCCGAACATTCGCACGTGCACGGACGCGGATTTTTACTTGTACCGACGCATCTTATTATCAACGAACGCGCATAAGCGAAACCATTCACCGAGCAAGCGCACGTTGGGTAACAAGGGATACAAGTACAAGAAAATTATATCCGCGATAATCGGCGGGGTGCGGACATCGGGTATCAGACGCGTTAGGGGCAGGGGTAACGGCGCGGGCGGTACGGGCACCGCGGGCACGCGACAAGGTTTAGGAGTACCCATCGACGAATCCATGACGGTCACCGATAACGCGATCGATTACGTGTACTGGGATAATCCGAATGAATTAGTCGATAGACTGAGATTGCTCATGGCATCGCGCGCGGCAGGTCACACGGGTCACGATAACGAAATCGCATCCATCATGGAGGAACTTCGCGAGGCCGGACATATCTTAAATTGAACGATCCCTTAATCGCCGCGTCAGTAGTGTTCGCGCGCACGCGTCGTTATGTCGGTGAACAAGTTTGGCACCTCGTTACGCAATAACAACATCAACAACAATAACAACGAAGCGGTGATGACAATGACTAGACTATTGTCCGCGGCGGACGATCGCTTTACCCGAAAAATCGAAACGGCTATCGCGAACGCGCGACTGGACGCCGAGTATCAACGATCTCAACTCGAGACGCGAGTTAACGCGCAATTATCTCGGTTAGAGGACGATTTAAATAACGCGATGGAACGACGCTCGGATCACTTGAATGACAGACTCGAAGAGTTCACGACATCAACAGCGACGCCGACTGCGATAACGAAGCTAATGAGGGTCGACGTGGCCAATGATTATGGATCCTGACCCTTACGATAGCGGCTACGGCTCCGAATCGTCGAATGATGACGAACGATCCCGAAAAACGTGCACCGCTTGTATTTTACGAACACTCGAGGAACTCATACTACTTCTATCATCCTTGAATCGCCGCGATCATCCCCGCCAATCCGCGAAGTATGAACAAGGAGCGAGTACAATTAGTGAACGAATTACATGCACCCGCGAGACGAAATTTTCCGCGGCGACCCGTCGTGATTCGCGGCTACGATGATTTGTGGCAGGCTGATTTGGTGGAGATGCGTCCGTACGCGAAGCAAAATCGAGGATATCACTACATACTAACGATCATCGATGCGTTCAGCAAGTATGCATGGGCCGTAGCTGTGAAAACGAAAAGCGGACGCGACGTAACCGCGGCGTTCACGATCGTATTGCGACAGAGCGATAGATGCCCGCGAAATTTACAAACCGACATGGGTAAGGAGTTTTACAACGCGGAATTTCAACGATGTATGAAGACCCGCAGGATCAACCACTACTCCACGTACAGCGTGATGAAAGCGTCGATCGTCGAACGTTTCAATCGTACGCTGAAAAACCTCATGTGGAAACAATTCTCCTTGAACGCGTCCTATCGTTGGATCGACCTGTTACCTACACTCATACGCACCTACAATCATCGCAAGCATCGAACGATCAACGCCCGACCCGTTGACGTGACCCCCGCGACACGTTTGTCGTTGGCCGTGAATGAACCCACCCCCCTATCCACATCGAAAGGTATTCGACGACGCGCGAAATTCAAAGTCGGTGACAAGGTACGCGTGAGCAAGTTCAAGACCCTCTTCGAGAAGGGGTACACTCCGAACTGGTCAACCGAGGTGTTCGAAATCGTAACCGTACAACGACCCTGTCCGGTGACGTACATTCTACGCGATTCCGCAGGAGAGCCGATCTCGGGTGGATTCTACGAGTACGAACTGCATTCGGTCGCGAATCCTGACATCTATCTGATCGAGAAGATTATTCGTCGCAAGGGAAACCAAAAATTGCTCGTTAAATGGCTCGGATTTGATTCGTCGCGAAACTCGTGGATAAGCGATAAGGATATTCTATGATTCCCGATTATAAACACGCTCTATGTTACTGAAATAAATAAATACATATATTACACGTTTATTAAATTATTCGTCTCTTTTTTTCACACATATGCATATAATTAATCTTAATAAAGAAGTAGAAATATATCTTTAACTATTCTACGCTATATACATATATTAGATATTCGTAAATAGACTCCTAATGGTATGAATAAAGAAAGGTTTACAACGTAAGGTATATACATATGTACATGCAAGCATACAAACACACTATACAATGATTGACTCGTGAGGCTCTAAGGACTCGTGGGGCACGATGGGCTCGTCGGGCGCACGTTCGAGTAACTCGTGGGTCTGGAGCTCGGGGATTCGATAATGCCCCCACGGAAGGGTGCTGATTCGATCGGCTAAGACACACCGCTTATCGTCGAATGGGCTGAGGGCATTCTTTTCCTCACTCACGGAATACACATCATGCTTCTTGGAGCGTATATTACTCTGTCGAACCGATTTCTCGATTAGATCATAAAGACAGCGAATGTAATCGCCAAATTGTATTTCATTCGCGACTACGTGTCTCCGCACACCCTTCACTTTTTTATTTTCAATCGTAGACTCCAATGCAGCGTTAAACGTTCTAGTCGCGTACATCTTTGATCGTAGTCCGACGAATTCGGTCATTAAGGTGTCATTGTTCTCATCTTTCATGAGTCCCGGTACCTTTTTGTTCACACGGGGCATACCGTACGGATTGTCCACCGCGTAATCACTCGTGTCGAACCGAGCGATGTCACACTTCATCGTTTCATACACATCCTCGCATTCCACACTATACATTAAACTGTCGGTGTCGGTGTATAGAACCTTACGATGATCACCGAACTTTGCACGCATATATGAATAATGAAATTCGTACAAGCATTCTTTCGATACGTCCAGTACACTCATCCCCACGTATATCGGCTTGTCTAACTTCACTTTAAGTTTTCGCATTTCGATTGCAACGAGTTGTTCCGAAAAGATCGTACGACTATGAAAGTTAGGCTTCGCGATCAGCGCTTCCGCACCGTAACGACCGTCCCACCGCATAACGAGTCTCACGTCTACACGATTCCGCACATTTTCCATTGTTTTCCCGTACACCGCGTTATTCATTAACTTGTATAGAGTTTTTTGAAATTCGCTCGTGACGCGTGTCCTCAAATCGGTATTCAATTGAATGTAATCACGCAACCAATGTGATTGATCAAATCGCAACACTCGATGAATTTTCTTCACGCGTAATCCGTATCGCACGCACTGTTTCAGGTAGCGATAGTGGATGACGTATCGTTCCTTATCGTCGAGCGTGGCAAGTAGCTTGGTCTGTTTACCATGTGGCGCGTGCTCGCGCATCCGACAGAATGGAAGGTCCGCGTGTGCGTTGTGAATCTCCTTGGGATATTCGATGTCCACCTCTAACAGGTATCCCTCGGGTCCATTATCGTCGGGTAAGGATGACACGTCGAGAGCGGTCACTGTCGCATCGTCCAACCATTGAAACCCTCTGTGTGGCATAGCCTGCGACATCGCCCATCCATACAAGTTGTTGACGTCAAAGTACATTAGATACGTTGACGGCATCGACTTGTCGTACTTCGCTGTGGGCTGATACTTATTATTGGCTCGCGCATACCTGTGCGAGCACTGGCTCAGACCGCCACGTATCCCACGCTCCACGAACAGTAGCATGTCCACGTCCGTCAAAAGTTCTAATTGTACATCGGTATACTTAAGCATCGCGTCCCACGTGAAACTTGGTAATGTATAATAATGCGCGGGATCTAGATCGTAACTCAAAATACAGTCAGTGCGGAAACCCTCGAATACGTCTGCGAGTAACAGTACATCTGTTTTCAAATACAAATCACTGTAATCGCCTAATGTCTTTATGGGAAAAGTATTCCACACGTTCACGGCATGCGCGTAATCAAGTTCCGACGCGGTGCTATCGTTCAACCGGTTATAGAAAGCTTCGCGGGACGGTAAACACGTTTCATTCAGCTTGGTGTATGACGTTACGTAGTCGTATGGGAATACGCCCTTCCTGGTTAGGAGATTGAATTGATAGTCCGGTGTGTCTTTAAACTCGTGTCGTAGAATCACAAGCCGTTCCCTGCCAAGGTCCGAAGCGAGTTTCTCCAGACTCGCGGTCAAAAACTTCAGCGAATCGATGAATCTAAACTTCAACCCCCTCTTCCAATCGTTGTTCTTGGAGTCGATCCCCTTGACGTGTTTAGTGAACGATATATACCGTTCCTTCGTCACCGGCAGCAGGTTGATTTGCCCCTCGAACGCGGACGCCAACTCCTTAATTATGAAATGAGCGTCATAGCCCGACAGATTATGAAATACAACCGGTATCGTGTACGATCGCTGAAACAGTAAGTTACAAGACACGTGGGCTGCGCCTCGGTACTCGCCCGTCGAGTGACAATGGTCGCGCACTTTTATGTTCGTGTCGACGAAGGGTTGTCCGCGCACGTGGCACACGATCGCACTGTTATGACTATGCAACTGCTGATTCGTTAGCGGTTTCATTTCTTTCGCGTTTCGCAACCATGAATACGCAGTGTCAGCAAAGTCACGAAGTTCCTGCACGAACCATTTCACGCACTCGGAGTCATAACGATACGCGCGATAACGGCACAGAGACGCGTTCGGTGGAACAATGGATGTAGTATCCTACGCTGTACACTCTGTGATGCTGGTACGTGTACGTATGACTCCGCTCCGCAGGCTCGACGTCCTCCAGCATGCACTCGAAGTCCGCGTAGACGATGAATGGTGCTCGTTCTTTATGTTTGAAATTTTTGAATCGCAACCATTTATCCTTCGCGGACGGCAATTCGATGGTACACTCGTTCATGTGTTGGCAGTCCACGTTGTGTTTGTTTAATCGCTCGATCGAATAGAAGTAATTCAGACATCTACAACGATAATAACATCAATAATAAAACATATGAATGAATAATATAGCAATCAAAATATTCCGCATTTTTACTCACCTTTCGCAAACGAATACTCGACCATTGTGGCTGCCGAGCTGCTTCGAAATCAACCTCGATAGACTGCGAATGCAGGTGAAGTGATAACGATTAGTGCCCTCGTTATCCTGCACAAGTAGTGGGTTTGCATGTCTCTCGCGTTTATACTTGGTTAAACGCAGCGGTGCACAGCTTCCATCCGACCACGTGTACACGTTCACCGACACGTTGTTCAAACTCTCGAACATTGCCAGCTGATTCAACGTCACGGGAAGAGTTATATCGTCCGTGCAAAGCACCGTCCCGTAATGTGGATATGATCCATACCTCTCCCCATGCGTAGCAGCAGAATACAAACTGGCGACGACCGACCATAGGAAGCATGCATTGTCCCGGCTCTTTACATTCACCACCGCTTTTTTCTGGACCATGGCCTGCGGAAGCTTTACGTCAATATCACAACCGGCTCGAAGCGGATTATACTTATTAATATTTACTAAAATGTTTAGCACTGCCCTTAGGGTCCATCCACAGTCACGATCTTGAAACTCATCGAGTGCCACTAGCGTGGGAGCGATCACGCACTTCGAGTACCACTCGCGCACGTTCGAATCTAATAACAGTATATGATTTCGCGTATTGAAACTTTTCATGTCCATATTCGCACCTAACATAAACTCCGCGTTTAAGATTGTATTCACAGACACCATTATGTACCGTGATAGCATTCGTGACGCGTGACATTACTATGTGTCGAGCACCCTCCAAAAATTGACGTGGATCAACGTATCCCACGTTGATGACCGCGCCGGTCGAAATACGACTTATAAACGCAGTTTCCACGTCTTCCCATACGACTTTGGGTGTTGTCGATTGAGCCGAAACCCCGTACCCTACTCGCGAAAAGTTGTTTTCCCGCACGTCCGCACGCAATGTTGTTATTTGCACGTTCAACGACACCAGGCGTTGTTTCGTGGTCACGGGCAATCCTCCGCTGCTCTGATACTCAACGATGCGTCGTATACACGAGTCACACTGATTCGATCAGTCTAGGAATTCCTCAACAGAATGTATAAGCTTCGACCTCTGGGTCAAAACCCTGTACATGTCCATGATCATCTCCATGTTCACTTCTTCACACATAATTCATTACTTCACAAATAGTTCACCTCCCAGAGACGTACGATTTCATTCAATTTCTTGATGCGTCTCTTCCAGGTGAAATGGTCATAGTCCTCAGCAGGCCATCGAAAACTCAGCGGTGTAAGTACACGTTTCGAGTTTCGCGGTAGACTCATACAATTATCCAAAAATTTTGATAATTCCCGAGACAAAAACTCGTGTACTGTGAGTTTCAATGTTTCAGGACACAATACTTCTCGTACTTGGACCGAGCCGTTTTCGATGTCGTGTAGAAGCGCCAACGGTGTACATGCAATCGCGGTAGTGTACTTCGGCCGCTTGCGACACAGATCCTTATCAGCAACGATGCAATATATTGTGCATTTGCTCACAACACTATATCGCGCGATATGGCGTAACACTTGACGATGTTCACGCGGTAATTGCATAAATCCCTGTCGGAAGATGTTGATCCATGACGTCTCGAATAATGATGGGGTGCTTAATGTATCGCGAATCTTATGCCTCTCGATTGCCAGTGTTTCGTCATCCAACTGCGGTATCGACGATAAAGGACTCACCCAATAATCACCGTCGTCGGAAGAAGACGCTAGCAATGCATCTCGCGCGTCCTCTTCACTGAGTATGTTTGCTATTCTGATTCGAACCGATGCTCGCACTTTTTCAATATTAATCTTAAGTACTTTCAAACGTACTTGCTCAAATTCCGATACTCCTTGAGTCTTAAGATATTCATTGATAAGGTGCATGCACTCGTTACACGATATAAACCACTCACTAAACTCTTCTTCGGTACGCAACTGTTTGATCACCCCCTGCAACGACTTATACGAATTCACGAAAGAGTCCATGTTATACACGCGTAACGTATTTCACGATTTTCACCGAGAGACTGAGAGTTTAATATACTAGCCACCTACCCTACCCGAGATCTTGTGTCGTCATCGCTCTATGCTTACGTTAGCTGCAGTTCGAACGTATCTTTGATTACGGTTCACCCATACAGGGTTGCTGTACCACTCCCACGATTCAAATATAAACACATGGCATCACGCGGTGCAATGTCGTGTTTACTCCATGGACTACCGCGACGAATGACTTACAACCACATCGATAAGGATACTCGCCCTATTCTCGATAAGGATACTCACCCTGTTCTCGAACGTGAAAATACTCGGAACTCTACCCCGAATAATTATCGCTTAGTTGGTCGCGTGATCGCAACGCCTAATTTATTGCTTCCGGGACATTGCATTTTCTCGAGGATACTTCTTAGAGGCATGGTCTTGGGAAAAGTCAATGCTCAGATATCACCCTCTTTCTCGGAAATCATAATCGAATGCAATGTCGTGTTTATTCCATGGGCTATCGCGACGATTGATTTACAATAATTATCGTTCTATGTTTACATCATTGCACGTGTGCTGTACCGGTACCACGATTTAAATATTTCCTCAGAAAAAATCTTTACTCCTGGTCCACCCTCTTTCTCAGAAATCATCGTCGAAGACGCGAATTTCCACGAATCGGTCGCGGTCGCGCCTGCGCACCGATCACCGCACGCGTACGGTGATTGCGCGGCGGCGACGCGTGCCCAAAGTACCTTAAACATCCACCAGGTGGCGTCAATACGAAATGTATGAAAAAACCTGGGAAATTTAGCGACATGGGCCCTAAATACCAACGCAGACCCAAAGTATCTTAAAAATCCAACATCCACCAGGTGGCGCCAATACGAAATGTATGAAAAACCTAGGAAATTTATCGACATGGGCCCCAAATACCAACGCGGGCCCAAAGTATCTTAAAAATCCAACATCCACCAGGTGGCGCCAATACGAAATGTATGAAAAACCTAGGAAATTTACCGACACGGGCCCCAAATACCAACACGGACCCCAAATACCGACGCGGACTCAAAGTATCTTAAACACCCGGTAGGTGGCGCCAATACGAAATGCGCGCGACGCCATTTTGAAAATTTTGAAATCCCCCCCTGACGTCATCCCCCTCACCCATCTCGTCGAAGAGCGTGGTACCCCCTCCACCCTCCCCTCGCCCGCGCGATACCCCCCTCGCACCACCGCACCCCCTCGCCCAAGGGATCAGAACTCTCATAGTATACCTACTTTCGGATGCAATTCCACTCCTTAGTATTGACTCCGTAACAGTTGCCATGGCTTTGGCTGAACAATTTATCAACAGATTTGGGTGCCCTAGAACTATACAAACTGACCAGGGGAGTAATTTTGTTAGCAATATAATGAAAACCTTCTGTAGAATATTTAGAATACAACGAATTACCTCAACCGCATTCCATCCACAATCTCTGGGATCTCTTGAACGGGCACATCGTGTTTTTATAGACTACCTGAAACATTATTGCACTAAGACTGACTGGGATGACTGGATTCGGTTTGGAATATTTTCATACAATACGTCTGTCCATGAGGCTACTGGTTTCACTCCTCACGAGCTTGTGTTTGGCGTAAAGGCTATTATTCCCTCTGAGTTTATCAAGCAACAGACTCCGCGAACATTTGTCGATTATTTAGATAATCTATTTTCAAAAATCTCCACAACGCAGGCATTAGCAGCTACTAATCTGGAAAAGGCAAAGCAAAGGAGCAAACTCGTTTATGATGCAAAAATAAATACTTCTAAATTTTCTGTAGGCGACGATGTCTATTTACTCAGGGAACCAAAAACATCAAAATTCGACTCTAGCTGGTTAGGACCGTACAAAATTCTGAAAATGTTCAACGATCTAAATGTAGAAATAGGCATAGGACATAATAAAACCAAAATAGTCCATGTCAATAAGTTAAAATTAGCCTGCATAAGTTTAGACTCCTCATAGGCTGTTACCCTTATTTGTATTCCTTATTTCGGAATGGGCTATACCTCTTTAGCATAAGTTAGGACTACTTTGTTCCATCTGTTTGCGAATTCGATGCCACATTAGTTCTTAAATAAAAATTCTTGTATTATCATGTACTACCCAGAATCAATCTGGAGACGTCGTGTCTTGGAGACAAAATTGTAATTAGTTATAACACAGTGAACATTCTGTAGCATCTTTCGAATCGCTTTCTTCGCGGGAAACCGGGTGGACCGAGTAGCTTGGCTACCGTGGTGAAGGCGCTACCGTGGGCCCGTCTACTTAATGAGGCGGTGCATGTGTGTGCTCGCGTCTATCCATCAGATTCCTGATTCATGATCAATTTTTACGGAACATTCGTGCGCACAGGAGACATGACATTCCATATCTTGACAATCATACAATTTCACACAGCTGACGGCCATCCCTCAATATTCATAAATTCATGTGCACAATTTCTGACTAGGGGAATCCCATAGTCTTTAGACTATCAGAAATTGTGTTAGGTATTTAATTTTAATAAAATAATTCCGAATTAATTAATAATCCACACATGCGACAAAACCGTGGGAAGGCGCGGTTCCCTGCACCGGATGTAGAGTATACAATTCCGTCAGTCTTCTAAGAAAGTGATCCAGTCTGCGCATTCCCGCTGTAGCCGTTACTGATTGTGTAGAACGGATTCGGCACAACAGGAGAACCACTGGGTCTTTCCGAACGCGACTCTCTGGTGAGAACGCCGCTGCGTCAGCACCGCCTTATCTGTATCGCGGGACGGCAATACGTCGAGACGACGACTCTCCAAGAAAATGGGTTTTTGTTCCTGACCAAAAAGAAAAAGTTTTACGTTCGGAACGTAACAATACAATATACAAAAATAAATATAAATGAATATAAATGGAAATAAAAATATAAAAATATAAAAATACAATTAAAATAGATAATAAAATACAATACAATATAAAACTCAATAAAAATATAAAAGAAAATAAAAAAAATATATATATATATGAATATAAAAATATGAATTAAAAAATAAAAATATAAAAATTCAATATAAAAAGTACATTATAAAAAGAAAAAATATAATAATAATAATAATAATAATAATTTAATTTGTTACCCACTTTTGTGTTACAATTTAACGATCATATACTCTTTCCATTTCATTCCCGTGATTGTGTCAGTGTAAGTCCTACCCTTCTAATGTATCCTGCTGTGTCTTAACAAATTTTTTTATTTTACAAGCGTTTCCTAATCTATTTTATGTTGCATAATCTTCTTTTATCACTCTCCTGTTCTTCCCATCTTTTCCTTCTCCCTATTATCTCCTATAGAATAACCAAGTTTGTCCCTTCTCCTCTAATTACCTCTTTCCAATTGCTGCCACTCTCTCCACTTACTTCACATGCTTCAATCACGTGTTTCACTGTTTCTTCCTCTTTCTTACAAACCATACATATCCTTTCTTCTTTCTTCTATCGATAGCCAGCCACGGAGACCTCTCCAGACCTGGCCCATCCTCGAAAATTTTTTTATACCTAACCGAGGGAGGGAATGACGTCGCGGAGACCTCTCCAGACCTGGCCCACGCCCGAAATTTTTTTATACCTAGCCGAGTGAGGAAATGACCTTGGCCCAACCCCGAAAATTTTTTCCAAACCAATATGTGATCGAATTTTCCCCCCAACACAGAAAAATAATAATTTATTGAAACGGATGATGTTTCGGACAATGTCGGGAAAGATCGGCATTTTACAAACCACGTATTCGGAGGAGGGAAAGAGAGAGCAATACTTAGCGTCGCAGCGTCTCGCGCGATCGTGTGTAATTTGACTCCTCTGGAGCAGCCGCGTGCGATGACGTCATTCAACGGCGCGAAGAAGACTCGAACGAAATAGAATTATGCAGTGTCTGCAAATGTTAGAATTATGTGGCGAAAGGAGAAGGAGGACGGGTAAATAAAATGTAGAAATAATATAAGTTTAAGAAATATATATTGTTATAGAAAAAATATAAATATACAACTAAATAGAAATATAATAAAAAAAAAGAATATAATATAAGAATATGAAGAAGAATATGAATAAAAGTATGAATAATAATAATAATATAAAATAGAAAAAATAGAAAAATAATTTTCTATTTTTTCTATTTTTTCTATTTTTTCTATTTTTTATTATTATTATTATTCATACTTTTATTCATATTCTTCTTCATATTCTTATATTATATTCTTTTTTTTTATTATATTTTTATTTAGTTGTATATTTATATTTTTTCTATAACAATATATATTTCTTAAACTTATATTATTTCTACATTTTATTTACCCGTCCTCCTTCTCCTTTCGCCACATAATTCTAACATTTGCAGACACTGCATAATTCTATTTCGTTCGAGTCTTCTTCGCGCCGTTGAATGACGTCATCGCACGCGGCTGCTCCAGAGGAGTCAAATTACACACGATCGCGCGAGACGCTGCGACGCTAAGTATTGCTCTCTCTTTCCCTCCACGAATTTAGATTTTAATGTAATGCTCTCTCTTTCCCTCCCCCGAATACGTGGTTTGTAAAATGCCGATCTTTCCCGACATTGTCCGAAACATCATCCGATAAAAATAAATTATTATTTCTCTGTGTTGGGGGGAAAATTCGATCACATATTGGTTTGGAAAAAATTTTCGGGGTTGGGCCAAGGTCATTTCCTCACTCGGCTAGGTATAAAAAAATTTCGGGCGTGGGCCAGGTCTGGAGAGGTCTCCGTGACTGGCTATCGAAAGAAGAAAGAAGAAAGGATATGTATGGTTTGTAAGAAAGAGGAAGAAACAGTGAAACACGTGATTGAAGCATGTGAAGTAAGTGGAGAGAGTGGCAGCAATTGGAAAGAGGTAATTAGAGGAGAAGGGACAAACTTGGTTATTCTATAGGAGATAATAGGGAGAAGGAAAAGATGGAAGAACAGGAAAGTGATAAAAGAAGATTATGTAACATAAAATAGATTAGGAAACACTTGTAAAATAAAAAAATTTGTTAAGACACAGCAGGATACATTAGAAGGGTAGGACTTACACTGACACAATCACGGGAATGAAATGGAAAAAGTATATGATCGTTAAATTGTAACACAAATGTGGGTAACAAATTAAATTATTATTATTATTATTATTATATTTTTTCTTTTTATAATGTATTTTTTATATTGAATTTTTATATTTTTATTTTTTAATTCATATTTTTATATTCATATATATATATTTTTTTTATATTCTTTTATATTTTTATTGAGTTTTATATTGTATTGTATTTTATTATCTATTTTAATTGTATTTTTATATTTTTATATTTTTATTTCCATTTATATTCATTTATATTTATTTTTTTATATTGTATTGTATTTTATCTTATATTTTTATTGTATTTTTATACTTTTTCTTCTTTATATTATATTCTTTTATATTCTATTTTTGTTTTTTTTTTCTTTTTATATTATATTTATTATTTTATTTTATTCTTTTTTATTATATTTCTTATTTAATTGTATTTTATTGTTTTTTATATTGTATTGTACTGTATTTTATTTTCGTATTTAAATGTACAGTATTGTCTCCATATGTACCCGATTTGGTGTACATGATGTAGGCCTGTCGCTATCCCCACCACTTCTGTCTCACTCTTGTCAGGCGAAGGCGAGAGCGAGATGGAACGAGAGCGAGCGAGAGCCCCTAAAAGCGAGCGAGGACAGTACGAGACAGACGACAGCGTTCATGTTTTGTCTCCCTCCGTCTTTCGGGCGCCGTGACACTCCGTCCTTTGCGTGCGCGACGGGCGTGCGCGATGGTCGCAGGCACATACGGAAGCACGAAACCGCAACGCAAAAACTTGACGCACGCCCGGCTCAAGTTTTTTTTTGCGCCCTAGGCCAACTTTTCAAATTACGCCCTTTATTATAATACATTTATTTGAGATTATTAATAACCTTACTTTGAATTTTTATTCGTAGTTTAATCCACTTATAGTACAACTTGTAATATTTAATTCTAAAGTTTATTTTCAGCAATAGCAGCAATGAAAATACATACCATTTTGCACCACTTGTCGACTTTCGTCCCTATAAGCAAAATTGGACGTCTGCCTAGGGCAGAAAGTCGACAAGAGATGCAAAATGGTATGTATTTTCATTGCTGCTATTGCTGAAAATAAACTTTAGAATTAAATATTACAAGTTGTACTATAAGTGGATTAAACTACGAATAAAAATTCAAAGTAATGTTATTAATAATCTCAAATAAATGTATTATAATATAGGGCGTAATTTGAAAAGTTTGTCTAGGGCGCAAAAAAGACTTGTGCCGTGCCTGGCTATCTGACCGTCGCGCGCATGCGTTGGGCAGTCACGATTCCATCTGAGTGCCCGCACGCCCGCGCGCAAGAAAACCGGTCCATCTCGCTCACTCCTTCGGCCAGAAAGAAGCGAGAAACGCACACTCGGAATTAGGGATCTGCGCATTCTGAGTGCCCACGCCAGTCCCGACCACCGGGCACACACGGAGACAATACTGTATTTTCTTTTATTTTATTATTATTTTATTTTATTTTCTTTTTCAATTGTATTTTTATATTTTTATTGGTGAAGAAGTGTGAACGAAAATAGAGCAGATAAGTATATACATCCAAGAACAAGAAAGGGAGACGAAAATAAAAGAGTCAAAGTTCCTAAGAGAATTAAGAGAGGTGGCAAGCAAACCAGGAGATAAGTCGAAATACTTATGAGGGAAGAAGAAAGAAAGGAGAGGAGAATTAGAATGGATAGGAAGATTTATACAGGGTAGTGAAACGAGGACATGTAAATATTGGATATCGAAAGATGAAAGGATATGTAGGCTTTGTAAGAAAGAGGAAGAAACAGTGAAACACGTGATTGAAGCATGTGAAGTAAGTGGAGAGAATGGCAGCAATTGGAAAGAGGTAATTAGATGAGAAAGGATAAACTTGGCTATTCTACAGGAGATAATAGGGAGAAGGAAAAGATGGGAGGAAGAGGAAAGTGATAAAAGATGATTATGCAACATAAAATAGATTAGGAAACACTTGTAAAATAGAAAAATTGGTTAAGACACAGCAGGATACATTAGAAGGGTAGGACTTACACTGACACAATCACGGGAATGAAATGGAAAGAGTATATGATCGTTAAATTGTAACGCGAATGTGGACAATAAATTAAATTATTATTATTATTATTATTATTATATTTTTTTTTATAATGCACTTTTATATTGAATTTTTATATTTTTTATTTTTTTTATTTCTTATTTTTTATATTCTATTTATATTCTATTTTTATATTTTTTCATTTTTATATTATTGTGACGTCCCATTATTTTTCGCCGGTTCCTAAGCAGCATCCTCCATATAAATTCCCCCTACAACTACACAACTATTTAAGAAACCTCAATTCTTAACCCTTTCCCAACCTTCGGGTTGTTTGGACGATGTACCTTAGCGGTCCCCATCTCCAGACGACCAAATTTCAAACCCTTTTCCCTCTTCGGCCTTAGAGGCGCGAACTTCTTCCACTTTAAACCTTAGACAAGTCCCTCGTTAAAACTCGCTCATCTCGAGACCATATCTCACTTTCCCTCCCCTCCCCTTACGAAAAACGTATTCAAACCACCACTTTCAAACCCCAACCAAACCCTCCAAATCCATCCAACGGGTGGAGTACCCCCTTTTCAAAACCCCGAAGGAACCGCCGAAATACGCAATAACGACACATATTTCACGCAGGACTCATCTCGACATTCCGATTACATAACACATATTTAAAGCATGAGTCACCATGCATACCGCAAATTCCCCGCATACCTGACATTCCATTGTTTTGAATAAATACCGGCGCCGCGTGGACCGCGACACTCAGTACCAGTTCGGCAACAATCGTTACCAAAGCTTTACCTTATTACTAAGTAGTGTTAGAAGTAGCTTCAGTGCATCATCTCCTAAAAAGGACTTCGAGTCTTCGACACCACTGTAAGCCCTTAATATTCTAATTTCGTTTATACTATTTTCTTTTGCTTATTTGCTTCGATATTATTTAGTTCTTCACATCTTCATTTATATTGCTTGTATTTTTGTGCTTATTGCTTTACATTACTTTATGTGATTTCGTTTATTACTTTATATCGTTCAACCGCATTTATATTCGCTTACTTCATATAGTTTCAATTGCTTATGCTAACTGCCTAATTTTACCATTGTTTAATTCTATTGCCTATATTAATTTGTTTGTTATTATTATTAATTCATCTTATGGTTATATTATATTACTAATCACCTTTATATAAATGTTTGTGCCAATGCTTTATGTCCATGCATTATTGTAAATTGCTATAGCACCAGAAGTGCATTGTTTAATCACTCGCTACCAATAAATAGCGGTTCTGTTACTTAAACGTTTGAATTCTCGGAATTATTCACCGAATACTCAGAATCCTTACGGCCTTGCCACTGCTGTTCTTCCTTCGCGAACCTCGGGAGTTCTTATCTGTGTTTACAACTTTCTTTCACCCAGGGTCCCGTATGGCCATTAGTACGTCTATTTTGAAGAACTGCCATCAACGCCTTTCTTTCCCCATGGCAGTAGTTAAACCAATTATCTAGTTAGAAGAACTAACCGCAAACACTCTAACGGGTGTCACTCGGGTGCGCGATTATTCCCCAACCTTCCCTGGTCGATTAGAGCAGCGAAATAAAGTTCCGTGCCTAACGTTTGCAACCGCTTGGGACTGCGAAACAGGGTTCCGTGCCCAAGCCTTGTAACCGCTTAGAGCAGCGAACAAACTTCCGTGCCTAAACCCTTCCAACCTTAGAGCAGCGAAACAAAGTTCCGTGCCTAACGTTTGCAACTGCTTGGGACTGCGAAACAGGGTTCCGTGCCCAAGCCTTGTAACCGCTTAGAGCAGCGAACAAACTTCCGTGCCTAAACCCTTCCAACCTTAGAGCAGCGAAACAAAGTTCCGTGCCTAACGTTTGCAACCGCTTGGGACTGCGAAACAGGGTTCCGTGCCCAAGCCTTGTAACCGCTTAGAGCAGCGAACAAACACCCGTGCCTAAATCCCTCCAACCTTTGGTGCAGCGAAACAAAGTTCCGTGCCTTACTTTTGCAACCGTTTGGGACTGCGAAACAGGGTTCCGTGCCCAAACCCCTGCAACCTCTTAGAGCAGCGAACAAGATTTCGCGTTTGACTCCTGTAATTCCCCACAACGTCACTGTCCTAAATTCCCCGCCACCCAGGACGTGACATTATATTTAATATTTAATTGTATTTTCCTTTTTTATTATTTTATTTTCTTTTATTATATTATTATATTCTTTTTATTATATTTCTTCTTTAATTGTATTTACTTTTATTTTATTATTATATTCTTTTTTATTATATTTCTTATTTAATTGTATTTTCTTTTATATTTATATTGTGTTGTATTTAGGAATTGGAAAGAGGTAATTAGAGGCGAAGGGAAAAACTTGGTTATTCTATGGGAGATAATAGGGAGAAGGAAAACATGGGAAGAACAGGAAAGTGATAAAAGAATATTATACAACGTAGAATACATTAGGAAACACTTGTAAAATAGAAAAAATTGTTAAGACACAGCAGGATACATTAGAAGGGTGGGACTTACACTGACACAATCATGAGAATGAAATGGAAAGATTATTTCATCGTTAAATTGTAACGCAAAAGTGGGCAATAAATTAAATTATTATTTTTATTATTATTATTATATTTTTGTCTTTTTTATATTGTATTTTTATATTCTATTTGTATGGAGAGAACTGAAAGATGTTGAGAATCGTGCGGTTTATTTAGCGATAAAGAATTGAGACGATACAATTGATATGTAACACTTTCGGCGAATGTTGTTGAGATATTACTGTTCTTTGTAGCTGAGCACTGGGGTCGGTCACGAGAGCGTGAGTGCGTATGAATGTAGACGAGGTGTTGTGTGGAAGAGTATGTATGTATGATGTCGCGAAAAGTAAATAGGAAGTCCATAAGGTGTTCGAGAATGTTCATGTTGTCTTGCGATTGATGTGAAGAAGAGAAAGAGAGAGAGAGAGAGAGAGAGAGGGAGGGAGGGAGGAAGAGAGGGTGGGAGGGAGAGGAAGAGAGGGAGAGAGAGAGAGAGAGAGAGATACACTACTTATATTCTGTTCTTATATTTCTATTGTTTAATTAATTTAACAATATGTAACGTAATAAGTCGCTGTATTTCAAACAGCATACAGTATCACTTTTATTTAATCTTAAGTCGTGTGTAAGCTATGTGTATCCGCGGCTGTATCAAACTGCAGAAGATGTGAGGACAAACTTTGAAACTTTTGTTACTGTGTTGTAACAGAGCGACGCTGCCTGCGAAACATTATATACGCGTCGTGCTGCCAAAATAATATGTGATAGCGAATACTACGACGAGGATTATCTTGTACATTGCGAACTGGTAGCATCTGTCATCAATGATATTTTAGCGGATGCTCGTAGGAAAAAAATGTTAAATTATATTCCATTTCTGTTTATATTTTTATATTCTTTTCATTGTAATTAAATTTCTTAAACATATTATTTCTCTATTTACTTATCCGTCTTCCTCCTTCTCACCTCACCAATTTCTGCTGACACCACATAATTCTTTTTATGATTCGTGCGTTCGTTACGCCACCAAATGATGTAATCTTGCACGGCAGTCCCATCACGGGGGATTCAAATTACACGTGATCGCGCGATACGCTGCGATGTTAAGATTGAAAAACATTTTTTTAAAATTGTTAGTTTTAGAGTGTGTGTGCTACATATTGGTTCGATAGATCGGTAAGGGAGGGGATTAAAATTATTATTTCCCTGCGTTGGGAAAAGAATGACTGCTTATATGGAAAAGATTTTTTCTGCTGATGCCGCATAATTTTAAGATTCGACGTTTCTACATGTATTGTATTTTGTTCTTCACGCTGCCAAATGACGTCATCTAGCGCGGCAGCTCCAGAAGAGTCAGATTTCGCGAAATCTCGCGATACGCCGCGACGTTAAATCGGAACGCTTTGAAATACTGTTCGCTTTAAAATCTTGAGAATGCTTGCTACATATCTGTTTGAAATAATATTTCTACATAATGGTTCGGTGGATCGTTGATTAAAAAATTATTATTTCTCTGCGCTGAGGAAAAAAATTTCTGCTGCATATTGGTTTGCTAGATCGGTGCGGGGGTGGGTCAAGGTTGTCCCCTCCATCGGAAAAATTTCCGGTGGTGGATCGGGGTCTGAAAAAGTTTTCGGGGGTTTCGCCACCTAATTCTAAGATTCGGTGTTTATTTCGTTCGAGCGTTCTTCGCGCCATGAAAATGACATCATCGCATGCAGGTGTCTCAGAGGAGTCAAATTACGCGTGATCGCGCGATACGCCGCGACGTTAAATCGGAACGCTTCGAAATACTGTTAGCTTTAGAATGCTTGCTACATAATGGTTCGGAAAAATATGTCTGTTTGCTACATAACAGTTTGCTATATCGGTGATTAAAAAATTATTATTATTTCTCTGTGTTGGGGAAAACTTTCCATCACATATTGGTATGGAGAAAAGTTTCTGCTGACGCCGCATAATTCTTTCTATGATTCGCGCTGCCAAATGTCGCCATCCTACACGACTGCTCCAGGAGTTTCAAATTACACACGATATGCCGCGACGTTAAATTGGAACGCTTTGAAATACTGTTAGCTTTAGAATAAAATGTGTTTGCATCACTATGTAGCGCTGTCTCTTTCCCTCTCCCAGATTTTAGCTTTAAAGTAATGTTCTATCTCTTTCCCACCCTCCGAAGACGCGGTGTGTAAAAAAACGCCGATCTTTCCCGAGATCGTCCGAAATAATTCCCAATAAAAATAAATTATTAAAACAATTTCAGCTACATAATGGTTTGGAAAAATATTTGGGGGTGGGTCAAGGTTGTCCCTTCCCTCGGAAAAAATTTCCGGTGGTGGATCGGGGTTTGAAAAAATTTTTCGGGGGTCATTCACTCCCTCCGGTTAGGTCTAAAAAGTTTGCGGCGGTGGGCCCGGTCTCCGCGGCGGCTCGGCCTGGAGTGATCCCCTCCGTCATCGCAGCTTCCCCCACTCCGCGGCTCGTGCGCGCGCAACCGGTCTTCCTCGCCCCGCAGGCCCCGCGCCCATGTTTCCCTCCGCCGCGCTCCCCCGCGCGCCCTCACTTCCCCCCGCCCCCGCGCTCCCCTCAGAGGACCTGAGTTGGAAACCGCCTTGTCTTACTACTAATGCGCAAGTCGAAAATTTCTCACTTCTTAACAGGCATCCGAACCCCTTCGAGGGTCGAAAGCCATAAAAATCGGGTGATGCCCTGCGAAGGTCTGTCCTCGCCACGGGGTACCAGACCGCATTTCCTTGATGGGCGTTGCTCCAGAATTACCTTGTATTTGTTTAAGAAATAAAATAATTCTTTATTCTTTATCGTATGGATATGGAAGTGTCGCCGATGGATTCCTTGGGGATTTCCGATGACAATCATGCCAAGTGTCGTGTAAATCGGACAACTTTTACATAAGAAATACACAGGGGCGGCTTTAGCGTACTTGGCACCCCTGGGCAAGATTATCATGGCGCCCCTCCAAGGGCACGAAAATCAATTAGCAGAACAGATATAAATGAATAAACGCATACAGCGGCGCCCCTACAGATTTGGCACTCCGGGCGGTCGCCCTGGCTGCCCCCCCCCCCCTAAAGCCGGTCCTGGGAATACAAATAGCTTGTGTAAAAATAGTCCGATTTACATGAAATTTGGTATGATTTTAATCGAAGAAACGCCAGGAATCAATTGGCATCACTTTCCCCTTCGATACGATGAAGAAAAGATTAATACGCTGTAATGTATAATTCACCCTCGACTGCGGACGGTCGACTTCAATTCGCTACGTTCGGCCCAGAATTCATACCTTTTTTCGGAAAAAGCCATAAAATTCGGTGAGACCCTGCGGAGGGTTGCCCTCGCCACGGGGTACCAGGCCGCCGGGGTGACCGGACTACCCTCTGTGTAATCGGTCTGCGCGAAGTAGGGCGCAAGTTCGATGATTATCAGTACTCCTTCCCGAGAGGAATACGATTTACTTTAATTATAGTACATGTGTGTTTTGAAATAAAGTGTTTCTATCGCATTGCGGAAGAGAAAACTAATATAGTCAACTTTACACAGAAGACCAACAGGAAGAATAGAAGAAAAATCTGCATAAGAATAAAGGACAAAGTGGTACAAGAACAAGATAGTGCGAAATTCCTGGGGATAACCATGGACAAGAGGCTAAGGACAATGTTAAGTCCTAGAGGGGATTACTGACCCAAGAGCCTACAGCATATGCTATACACCGTTGGAAAGGTCTCGCCAAGACGAATCGATTGATACCATTTTTAACTTCGAAATCAGATGGGATAACCTCGAAAAATGCCCTCAAAGTTCGAGATTTTGCGGTTTTGAACAAAAGAAACTGGTAGTAAAATCCCAACCGGTCACGTGAAAAGTTAAACGAAATTCCTGTAAAGTAAATAGTATATCATCTGATACATAAATGACATTGTTTTAAATGATCAATTATTAGTTAAAAGAAAACGGCGTATTGTTTCAAATTGAAGAATCAGTAAACAAGTGACTATTCAAAGCGATAAACTTTATCGTCAAAAAAATGTGTCGCAATAAATTAGCCTCCGTTATAAGTTTTCTAAAGTTGTACGTAAATTTCGTGTATGCAAATAGTTTTCTCTGTCGTATTTTCTTCTTACATGATTTTTAAGATGATTGTATATGCCTTTTCGTGGTCAATAATGTTTCAATTAATGTATACATAATCATATATTCGGCAAAAAATAGTGCCGAGCACTATAATACTAAAGAAAAAAAAGATCACGGGAATACGTTGCTCAGAATTAATAATTATAATATAATTATAATATTTATTTATTTCTCCATCGATAGTGCAGTTAACTAACATTAGAAGCGAGATCTAGCTTTGACCGGTACCTTACGCTACTAGGTATTATATCACTTTTCCCGATGTCTCATCAAATACTAAAACTAATTTGTTGCACTCTGTATCATGCAGTTTCGTCGCCATTCGGGGAATTATAATTTATTATGTCTGGACGTGTTAAGTGCATCCCTAATTACATATGCATATCGAAAACAGTCTTGAGGATTTTCAATCAATAAAATGTCACTCCATTCACTATTGTAAGCAACGCATTATTCTGAATGTTACCTGCACATTCCCAAACTCATACCTGCAAATTTTCTATCATGAACATATTATGTTCATGAAAAACAACTGATCTATTGGCAATTTCGTCCCGGACATTAGGAACGGGGCCCATGCGGCAAACGCAGGCCCAACACGGCACTGAAATGAAGATCGAGGGGCACATTTGCCGTCCCAACCTGCTAGAGTATCGCTTGCACCCCTCGGTTTTCCCTCAGGTGCCTACCTGAGGTCCCTCGGGTCGGATGGGATTTTACTACCAGTTTCTTTTGTTCAAAACCGCAAAATCCCATCGGATTTCGAAGTTAAAAATGGCATCAATCGATTCGTCTTGGCGAGACCTTTTCAACGGTGTATAGCATATGCTGTAGGCTCTTGGGTCAGTAATCCCCTCTAGGACTTAACATTGTCCTTATAGAACAGACGTTGATAATATAGCGCTTAAGGCTAAGAAAAGACTGACCATGTTGAGATACATACGACATATACAGAAAGGAGCTAATCCTGAAACGATGTTATGATATGACAAATGTTATGACGGTAGAAGCGGGTGTAATGGATGTAAATAATAGAAGGAAAATGATTATGGGGTGGTACATTACCAAGCAAAGAGGAAGGGAGAGCAGCGAAGTCCTGAAGGCAATAGAGGAGTTGACAGAGGAACGGGAGGCCACAGATGCGGACGGGGAGGGGGGATGGGAGGGTATGATGGAAGTTTGGAGAAATACGAGACAGATGGAAGAGTTCATGGAGGGGAGCGGAAGAGAAGTAGAGGATGCGGAAAAGGATAACACGGAGGAAGATGTGAGGAGTCTCCTGGACTGGGAAAGTGGGAGAATCGGGCAGGATATGGAGATAGATCATAGAACATTTATTAATGAAATTAAGGAGAGGATGAAACTAAGGGTAAATGACAGTAGAAATATATACAGATGGATCAAAAAAAGAAGAGGCAAGAGCCAATGGCATAGGAATTGTAATAAAGGAAAAGGAGCAAGACAACTGGATGGAGAAGGGTTACAGCGTAAGCAATATGGCGACAATCTATACGACTGAAATGATTGCGATAGAGAAGGCTATGACGATAACGACACAGGACTATAGGAGCAAAGATGTAATAATTTTTACGTACGCCATGAGTGCCATCCGGGGAATAGAAAATAGCGTGAGGCGGAGAAAGGGACCACGAGGACGATGAGAATTAAAGTGCAACTATTGGAAAGAGAGAGAATAAGGACACTAGGTGTGAGACAGAATGGTCGTGAGACAGGCAAGGTAAGGATCGTATGGATCCCAGCACATGTGGGAATTGAGGGCAATGAGAGGGCGGACAGATTGGCGAAGGAGGCGACAAGGGGTATACCGGAGAGTAATATAAAAATCCCAGTGGAAGATATGCAGACAACATTGGAGGAAGGGGCATGGAAGAACTCTTCTAAAGATATAAAATTGGAGAGAGGATACAAAGGGATAAAATATTTTACGACATGTAACAACAACCTGGGAAAAGAAAACCGTGGTTTCAAAAACTTAAGACGTTGGAGAGAAGATCGATCAATACGCTGAGCAGGATAAGAGCAAATCACTACAATCTACCGGAATCACTTCAAAGGAAGGATATCATTGAATCACCGATATGCGAATGTGGGGAAGAACAAGAGGATATAGATCATGTAATATGGAGATGCAATAACTACAGGGAGGAAAGAGAATATATGAAAGGATTGCTAAGAAAAAAAGGGAATTAGAGAGGGGGACAGCGCGATAAACATGATAATCGATGGGGAGCCCGTGGTGGCAAGGATTGTTATCGGGTTCCTACATAAGATCAAAAAGCAGATATAGAGCGGGGAAGGAGACGATGCAGAATGAAGACGGAGGACAATACTTAAAGAAAAAAATAGCATAAACGCGTAGATGGAAAGACTGATATGTTCTGTGATATAGGACTTGAAATGGGGTGTGAGATAATAAGTATTGGATAGAGTAATAAGGATTATGGAAAAGAGATAAATGTACATTAAATAGATAGAGAAGATAATTATAGTGGGGACGTGTGCAGGGAGCAAGGCAGAGAGTTATGGAAAGGAATAAGTATGCGAATGAATGTGATAGAATAAGTGCAATTTGTATCGTATGATAGTTAGAAATAAGCATAAGAGAGTAGACTACCGTTCGTTGGGCAGAATAAGTGAAAACTTGGAACGCCATCTTGCAGTCTGTAAAATAACCTGTAAGAAAACAATAAACCTAAACCTAATATTGATTACTGTAAAAGTCAATATAATGTTTCCCTGAAATTCTTCTTTAAGGTGCAGCAGAACACATGGAAATGGCAGAGAATAGAAAAAATACAGAGCTATCTGTTTAAGTGTACATCCATATCTATTTTAAGTGTATATCCTGCATAGTTTGTATATTCTGTATATTGGACCTCGTACTAACATGTTCTTGTATCTATTGTAAGTGCATATATACTGCATTATTTCTGAATTAAATAAATGAAATAAATTGTTATCGAGTTTGATCTTATTTTGAAAACCATTTATTTCCTTAAATTTTTGTTAAATCGAACCAGTACCGTCGAACGTCCCAAAAATGTCCTACAAACGTCCTTAAAATGTTTGAAAAACGTCCTAATAATCTTGTTTCGGACCATTTCTGGACGTTTTAAAGACGTCCTGGTTTGTGAAAATAGACGTTTTTAGGACATTTTCTCGACGTCTTTAAAACGTTTTTGTGCTATCTGGGAAACTATCAAATTAAAGAGATTTTATCTTTATTTGTCGTCGAATAAAAATAACCCAGATTTAGTTTTATTTGAAACACCACGGATGAATCAGTTTATTCGACGGGAATTCATCCGTCGGCCACAAATAATTTTTTTAATCGAAGGCCTTCATTCATGAGGTCCCTCGAAGCTCGAGCCGAGCGACATTGTATCGCTCACCCGTCTAACCTGTCGCCCGGAGTTGCTTGGCGATGTATCATTGATTATACTGCGCGTCTCGTTCTCTATGATTACTTGTAGTACTGTCAAATACGCGGAAAAATACACAACGTTTAGAGTTTAAATAAAACAATAGTTTTTGGCACACGGTACTCGCGTGTCACGTGCGCGCCCTAGCAACCCCATATTGTTTGGTTGTGCGTAAGAATATAGACGTTTAGAATATTAGGGTAATTTATTGAATATTAACTTGAAGAAAGGGTGGGGGGAGGAAAGGTGGAATAGGGTAGCTAGGTTTAGATTGGGTAATGAGATGAAGGCGGGGAGATACTGGGAGAGAGAGGAGGAGAGGAGATGTAGAACATGTGGACAAGGGGAGGAGACGTGGGAGCACGTCTGGGAAGTATGCTCTGGATGGGGAACGGAGAGGGGGTGGCAGGAGGTGGTGATAGAGGTATTGGGTGATGAGGGGGAGGGGGAGGAGTGGATGAGGAGATTGGAGAGAAGGAGAGCAGGTTTAGGAGAGGAAAGTGGAGGAATGGATGGTGAATGGGTGAGAAGAGGATTGAGAGTGGAAGGGGAAGCGTGCGGAAGCGGCGGTCCAAGAGGCGGAGGAGGGGGCGTAGGCGTGCGTGAGAGGGGGGAGGTCGATGCGGAGGCGAGCGAGCGAGCGGGCGATGGTAGATTTAAGGACATAGGATAAGTTAAGATAAGTTAGGTTAAGGTGGATATAGGATAAATGCTAAGGAGAAGAGTGCGAGGAGATTGTAACCCCATTGGGGATCAATAAAGTGATTACTACTATTGAATATTAAAAGATGGGAAAGTCGAAGAAAAGAGATCGTTCTCGTTCGCGTTCAAGAGAACGTGAAAGAGAATCTAGCAAAACGGCAAAAAAGTTAAAAAATATGCAAGAGCAGCTAGATAACCTAACAAAGGGTTAGATGGAATTTATGCAAAGTCAAAATTCTTCAAAAAATAGTACAAAGGATTCAGAAAATCCTGTTGAAGGTAACTACCTTTATTAAGATTTCTATAATACAGCACGATCTTCCACACGAAGCATCGTGTATTTTTAGGGTTAGTTCGACAAGAACGATACCCAGTTCCATACAAACAAAGAGAATATAATTGTGTAAAGTCCCATACGAACAAAAATTTACACGTATACATATGCAAAGCGTATTAATATAATAGAAAACTCTCTTTCAGATGAAAATATATTGTCCAATAAGGAAATTGTAGGCGAAAATATTCTCCCTGAGTGCGAAATAATCTCGCAAAGACAAAAACAGTCTCCCGAGGATAAGAATGATTAGATTTGCTCAACCGACAATACGAGAATTAACCTAGATGAAACCAAAAATGGCGATCTCGATGTGGAGGTGTTGGAAATATTTGGAGAGAAAATCCCATGTACAGAACCGGCACTAAGAATAGATGCAGGTATTATAAAGTGGTGGAAAGAATGGATGTCGAAAGGTTTATCAGAGGAAGATAAGAAAGAGGTTTTGAAAAAATATCCCAGAGACGTTGAGTTACCTGCGCAAGCGCCAAAAGTTAATTTAGAAGTAAAACGTCATCTGACGGAAATTGCCAAAAAACGAGACCAACACTTCACTGATACGCAAAATTGTGTTGGGTCAGCTGTCATATCGCTAGGTGCGGCAATATCCATGGGTACGTCTAATCCGGACGAAGCAATTGATTATGTTCAATTGATGAAGCATCTCTGGGATACAGGAAAAATCTTATGTGATGTTTATCATCAACAGTCTCTCACGAGAAAATCTTTTATCACGCCTACCTTGGATATAGATATTAGACCAACATTAGACGCTAGCGTGGCAGATGAGTGGTTCTATGTTAAAAAAAATAACAGAACAGGTTAACACGTTCCGTGCCACGTGTACCACCGGTGGTACACGGTAAACTTGATCGTCAGGCCACGTGTACCACCAGTGGTACACGATGTGATAACTGCTCTAAACAAGAGAACTACTTATCTACTGATGATATAATGAAATATTGTGTGATAATATATCGATCTTTAGTCAAAATATCAAATGGTCTGAACGACAAGTCAGGCAAAAATGGCTTGGCACGGAACGTGTTAAGGAAGCAAAAGCAATTGGAAAAGCGTCCATTACACTCAAGGCTCCTGAAAAACAAGGTGTAAAAAAGATACAGCAAAAAACCGCGGCACAGGGAAACTGGCGGAGCCTACCTGCAAGGTACATGCAGGTAGGCGGGCATTTTCCGAAAAAACAATTCACAAATGTGAGATACAGGCCCAAAACGACGACCACACGGCCTTTTCAGAGAACTAACAACAGCGAGAAGAGGCAGATGTCGAGCAAGAAATGACTACGGTAATCATTATAGCTGGTAGACTTCGATTTTTCATAAAAGAATGGAGAAGTATAACCGATGATAAATTCATTCTTCAATGTTTAAATGGATATAGCATTCCGTTTGAGAAATATCCTGTTCAGAATGTTGAACAGAAAGAGCCCATATGGTCTTCTAATGAAAAGGAAGGAATTAAAAAAGAAATAAACGAGTTAATTTGAAGCAGGCTATTGAAGAATGTAGAGAGCGTAAAGATCAATTCATATCAACATATTTCCTGGTTCCAAAGCCAGATGGCACTAATAGGTTTATAATTAACCTTAAAAAGTTAAATAAAGGGTACAGCCGGTTAAGATGGTCAAATGTGCCCCTGAACCGAATTCAAATCGCGATAAGTCATTCGAAAGCTTATAAAAAAGAATGATTTCTGCCAAGTTTCAACTTTGTATCTCGACCCGGGGGGTAGTAAAGGGTAAAAATAGAAAATCAGGTTTTTGCCGAATTTCTCCTATACCAGCGGATGAAAAATTTTGAAAAAATTCAGAGGCATGTCTGTTATCGGTGCATATATTAGGGAATCGTGTCAGATTTTTAAATTCAAAAACCAAGCTGTGAAAAATAAAAAAACCCCAAAAATGCTGAAAAATGCCGGTTTTGTTTCGAAGCAGTCTTGATACTATAATTATATTTTTACTGTAAGTCCGCATCATTGTTACTATTGTCTTGCATTTTTTTCAGATTTTTCAATTTGGTGCGCCGCAGTTAAAAAAATTAAAAACCGATTTTTTCGCCGTTTTTTCCGTGTCAGAGTAACTAATAGGTCGAACTTTCGTACATACTTTCCCATACAGCACACTCTCGTTGCAGCATAGTTGCAGTATAGTTGCGGTGCAAGATTGCAACGATTCACGCAACGTTGCCGCAACTATGCAGCAATAATTCTATGTCCGCCTGCTGCAAAGTTGCACAGCAACTTTGAGGCAATTTTGCACGGCAACTTTGAGGCAACGAAAAACTGTTAAAAAAAATAAAAAGTTATCCGGTTACGACAGATTTGAACTCCGGACCGTCCGCATGACAATCTGACGCGCTACTGTTGTGGCCATGGAACGTTCTTGGATGTATAGTACTGTAAATGATATATATATTGATTACTCCGTACGTTAAAAACTTTTATACTACATGAGTACTACGACCCCCATATATTGTCGTTCCAAAAGCACTGTGTTCACGGAAACATCAGCTTGGCACGTGCCACCAGTAAAGTAGATTCTGACTTATGCTTGGAACTGATTAAATGGTTGCCTTCTCCGACATATATTTTATATTTTAGTTCATTATACAGAATGTCCGCGGGAACAGTAAACACCTGGATATTGCCTAACGTATTGGAGATATAAAAGGAGTTGGAGGGGGCAAATTTACTACGGAACTTTTTTTTTTAACAGATCACTTGATAGTGCGTTTCAAGACGAATTCAATAAAGTATAATGTATACACTTTATTTCAACCGGTTTTGGAGATATTATGTTTTAAAATTTGCTAACGCCGCAAAGTTCTGGCAAAGTTGCGACAAAGTTGCGGCATAATTGCGGCAAAGTTACTGCATAATTGCGGCATAGTTGCGGCATAGTTGCGGAAAAATTGCGGCATAGTTGCGGCAAAGTTGCGGCAAAGTTGCGGCAAAGTTGCAGTGCATTATTGCAACGCAACTATGCAGCAACTATGCACCAACAATTCTATGTCCGCCCCGTGCAATGTTGCACGGCAACGTCGCAGCAACCATACATCGACATTGCGCTGCAACCATGCAACATCGCAAGGTTACTGCAACCATCCTGCAACTTTGCCGCAACGAAGTGTGCTGTATGGGTTATGGAATAAGTCTTTCAATGTCTTCACATGCAGCAAAACAGCGTAGGAATCAAACGAACTAAACATGCTGTAACATTACAGTCTAAAATGTCTATCGTATTTTCAACGGCGCACAGTGGGGCAAAGTGACGAAGTTTGTTTCAAAATCAAAGAACTTTTGATAGAAATGAGATAGAGCGATGTTTTTTTTTAAATTAAAGCTGAAAGATTGCAGAATAAGGGAAAATTAATGAAATTATAGTACGAACGTTTTTTACCTTTGAAAATCTGTGTTAAACTTGAAATTTTACAGCAAAATTATGGTTTATCCAATACCATGCTCGGTTAGAATTTTTTCTTGACATGTTGTACATCATTTCCTATAGATTTTGTCGCGCTGATTTCAAATCCGTTCGCAAAATGTGTCTACGACCTCAGGATTTTGAAAAAAATCGATTTTTGTGAAAGAAACTAATGAAATCACGATTTTTTCGTTGAAATGATTTGATAATTGTATTTTCATATATTGAACACAATCAAAATAAGAATAATGATGTATTTGAATGTTTTACATCTCGTGATCAGTTGACGTATCGCTGTCATTGTCACTGTCACTCTCTGTAGGCTGTGTGTGGCTGCAATGTAATTTAAATTAGTTACCTATTTTCCATAATTATATTTTCATTTGCACATGAATTAAGGTAAGTATTTAATCTTTTTACCTTACTTCTCATCAACGAATTTTTTAATTTCCGGCGCTACATTATTTTGGTCGTACAACTTTAATCTATTGTTTATTAATATATTTGAAATTTTCGGGTCAGTTAAGTATACTGCCCGATTAAAAACATCTAACATCCTACTCTTTCGACTATTTTGTCGCGAATGTAGTAACATATTCTTCCTGTAAAGTTTATGCCAGGATTCGTTTGCATCTTCTGAGTAATATCCTATTGGCAGTGGAAACTGTCTTGCTACTTCGCAACCATGTTTTAATAATTTATGTAAGGTAGGACTCATTCGAGCCCACGGAAATAATTTATAATGAAGAGAATATGTCTCCCAGCAGAATTCCTCGAGTTCTTTTAGCTTTAATGGCTTTTTACATTTAAAAACCGACAATATTGTAGCAATGTTATTCACGAGTTGCTCGTCGGTTTCCAAAGCTTCTGCAAATATTGCCGGATTTTCAAAACTCTTTCTAGCAACATTTCCCGTATTTGTCGTGCCATGCCCCTGCAAAACTTGGTTCACTCGAACTCCAATTTTTGCATACATGTTTCTTTTCACGACAATTTTTCTCTCTTCGAATTGCTCTGAGATGTTACGAGCCGGGGCTGCGGCAACGCGAGAGGCCGGCGAGAAGGGTATTTCCCAAGGAATACGGTTTATGAATTTGTTAGTTAGGTGCGCGGACGAATCTGATGCGAAATCAGGGAGCTGTAGGATACGGACGAACCTGATGCGAAATCAGGGAGCCGTAGGAAGGGTGAGTTTTCGTGGACGAACCCGATGCGAAATCGAGGAGCCACTGGGTTGGAGAAGATGGCTTGTTTTGGTAAAGGGTTGCGAACGAACCTGATGCGAAATCAGGGAGTCGCGGGAAATGTTAGTAATGCCTCGTAACTCTTAATTAATATTTGATACAACTCGAGCGGTAAAGTTGTATCAGTGGGTGAGTGCTACTAATATTATAAGGATCGCTGGGTAAAAGATGGGTTTAACGTAATCGACTCGATTTACACGTGAACACCATTCGTATATTCAATAATTAGTTATTGTACAAATGTAAGTGTCGCGATTAAATATTAAATAAAATGTGTGTGTTACCACTAATTGCACGGTGTTGACGCACTGGCGATGCGGGGCGTACGAGTGGCTATTTCAAAGTGCCAAATAGAATATAAACCGAATTCGCGGATTCTATGAGGTTAACTATGATTCCGATGGAGACTTTAGCCCGATCTTGCTGGATATAACCGACTCTGTACGAGCGTGACACGACGTGACTTTACGCGTGACTCTATAGCTTTGAACCGCCGAGGGTTGAAACCAAAGGGTTTATATAGTCCCGAAAATGAGTGGGGGTTCGTTAGAAGTTTCCATATAAGGAGATCTTTCGGGGTCGTCGAAAAAGGCGATTCCCGTTCCCATGGTCGTGATCCAGATGGTCGAGATCACGACCCCCATTAGTGGTATGTGATAAACAAAAAGGATTTTAGGGCGTTTTCCCTTCGTAGACGCGAGCTCAAGAAACGGTTGAGAGCAGCGTATGGGAAAAATTCCACATACGTAACATCTCCCTCCCCAAGACGAAACATCGCGATTCACGCGATGCTTTCTCAAAAGAAGAAAAACGCTCCAAAATCATTTTATGAGAAAAGTCTAAAAGAGAATTGTCGGGTGTAGTGTAGTGTAGTGTACTTATCGCTAGGTGTTGTAGGGTGTGGAAGTTTTATTCGTCGCTGGGCACTACGTAGCCGATCTGTAGCCAGTGCTCGATGACGTCCAGTGGTGGTTGCCCGGGTAGCCGGTCGAGCGTCAGCGTGGCCGTGAGGCCATCCTTCTGTTCCCCAATCAGCATCTCCGTGCTGGTTGTTGTTGGCAGGGGCGGCGATTGGAAAGGATTGAGTGCCCCTCAGGTAGACTCTCGCTACTTGCCAGGGTATGTCTCAGAAGCAGGGTGATCAGGACCATATTAGGTCGGACGGTCAGCTTATCGTTTTACCGTGGGCGGAAAATTGGCGTGTTCTAATTTGTTCTGATGCTTTGTTTAGATTATCTGAGGTTATATTACGAATATTAGTCATGTGCGTTATTAATTCTATTATGTAGTCTCCAAATGAGTTTAATTTTTCACCGGTTGGAGAAGTGGTTGGTTCTCGAGCTAGTTTTCCGAAGATTAATTCGTATGGGGTGAAATTTGTTGTTTCGTGAACAGATGTATTGTAAGAGAACATTGCGAACGGTATTAATAAATCCCATTCTTCATAATTATCCATGTAATGCTTGAGGTATTCAGTGAGGAAGATGTGACTTCGTTCCAGAAATCCGTTGGTTTGTGGTCTATATCCCGAGGTTGTGATTTGTTTGATTTTAAATATTTCAGATAGATTGGTCATAAGTGTTCCGATGAAGCTCGTTCCTTTGTCTGTTAGTATTGCGCGAGGTGTACCGTAAATCGCGATGAAATGTCTAGCGAAAGCATCTGCAATTGTAGCAGCTCGAATGTTAGGTATTGCTACGGCTACACAATATTTCGTTAAGTTATCTTGAATGGTGAGAATATGTCTGTTCCCACTGGGTGTAATTGGTAAAGGTCCTACTGTATCCAAGGAAATTTTGTCAAAGGCTCCTATAGGTGTGTCGGTGATTAACATTGGCTGACGAGTTTTTGCTCGGACTAATTTCTGTTCTTGACAACTCTGGCATTTTCGGATATAGTCTTGAATGTCGTTGCGCATTTGTGGACAATGGAATTTTGATCGAATGCGTTTGTATGTCTTCGTTACTCCTTTATGTCCTCCGATTAAACTGTCATGAGCTTCGCTGATGATGTGCTGTTTGTCTTCTTCAGATGGTGTGGTGATGATACAGTTGCATAGAATAATCTGCAGGCCTGTTCCTATGAAAACCTCTTCTAAAATCTTGACGAATTCGTTAGATGATATTTTGTGAAGGTCCCCCGTGGCAGAGATCCGAAATGATTTAATCTGATTCTGTTTGGGAATGAAGTTAGTTTCCCACGCGGCCACACTCATTTTCATGGCAGCACCTCGCGGACCGCGACACAGCGCCACTGATCTACCAGCGAGCCGCTCGCCAGCGCCTATCGATCGACCAATCATTGAAGATCGATAGGCCAATCAGCGCTCCGCATTGAAGATCTAGCGGAACGGAAAAGACGCGCAAGCGGAAGTCCGCCATTCTTGCACTCTCTTGTATCTCTTTGCCGGTAACGGTCACGTGAAATCGTGTTGCGCATTTGTATTTTTCATTTGCTCAGCTCACGCTCAAACCAGTGTATTTTTACAGAGAACTATCTCAGCTCATTGAACACTCAGCTCATTTGAACACTCATCTCTCAATTACGCGCAATTAATATAATTGCGCGGACGCCACGTGTGCACCACGCGGTAACTAACAGTGCTCATTTATTCTGCAACGCAGTGATAAGTATTATCACTGCGCCATTCACTCACTGTTCACAGTGTTTTAATAAACGTTGACGAAGTGTTCTCACTAAAACTATGTACTTCAATTCATAACCTGTCTTAGATTCATCTCTTCGCACTCTCAACCCTCCCACGCGCTCAAACATTTTTTGGTCCTTCGAGCCGGAGCTAAGACAGGAAGTGAACTCAGTGTCGGTGTTATCGCTCTGTGTTGGTGATTGTGTGGAAGCTCCACCCACAACCTCTAAAAATGGCAAACGAAGAACCGCCAAAGTCCACGACTCGGTCGCAGACAACGTCTAGGCCGCCGACACCTACACCCACGCTCAACCTTCCCGTGGAGGCTCCAGGGACTGAGCCTATGGACAGGAGAGAGACGAGAGCCTCGTCTCCCTCTGGTGTGCCATCAGAGATTCTGTCCAAGGCAGAAACTCAGCTCACCAGGTTGGAGTCAATGAGGGCATTGAAAGGAAGACTTCCCGATTGCGCCCCAAACACCTCCATGCTGGAGCTAAAGGTGTATGCCCAGCAAAGTGACGATCTTCTGAAGGCGTTCCAGAAAGAACACGGCTACTTTGACGTAGCATGGCCCAGGACGCAACGCGAACACCCTTATTACAAGGAGAAGTGGCCTTTTCAAATGCAGGAGCTGGCAATGGACATCAAGATCCAGGTGAGCAGGTTCATGGATGAGCTGACCTCATTCCAAACCTTTGAAACATCCGGCTCAACGAGCACAGCGTCAGCTCTAGGGAAGCTCCCTGAGCTGGCGTTACCCACATTCGCAGGAGATTATACCAAGTGGCCCGCATACTGCGAATTGTTCACCGCCTTGATTATAGCCCGCAAGGACCTCTCAGATATTGAGAAACTTCAATATCTTCTCACTAGCCTGGCAGGCGAACCGGCCCAGAAGGTAGAAGCTCTACCACTGAAGGGAGCCTCCCTCACACCAGCATGGGAAATGCTCAAGGAGACCTACGCCAACAAGAGGCTACTTATCCAGGCGCAGTTGGACAAGCTGTTCGAGACCACGCCTGCTCATCTCAAGGGTCCAGCCGCACTCAAACATATTATCTCCAGGGTTGAAGAAGCGCAAACATCTCTCTGCTCACTTGGCGTGACTACAGGTCTGGGGGATTGCATCCTGACTCACCTCGTGGCACGCCAGCAGACAAGCCCTCGAGAAAGGCATGGGAAACATCCAGGGCATCAACCACTGAATATCCCTCATTTCAAAAAATGAGGGATTTTGTCAACCACGGGGTGAGGGCACTGGAGAGGGCGGAGACTCCGTCCTCCCAAGGCCATTGCAGCTCATCGGCAAAGGTCTCCACCAAGCCAAGTGCTCAGCGAGCCTCAGCTCACGTGGCGTCTCAAGGCCCCTCACGCCACAAGAGTTTCCCGTGCGACATGTGTAAAGGCGACCACTTCATTGTGATGTGTCCGAAGTTCAGGGGGATGACAGTGCAAGAGAGAAGGAAAGTTGTAGCAAAGAACATGCTTTGCTACAATTGTTGCGGCCGTCATTCATCTGCAAACTGCAAATCGCCGCACAAGTGTAAGCAGTGTGGAATACAACACCACACCATGCTGCACATCCCGGATTCAGGGCACGCGCAATCGCCACCTCAGACTGAGGCGTCGCAGTCGTCATCTCAGCCCCGCTGAAGTCTCAACGCAGTCGTCGACCAATCTGCTCAGCTCACCCCGGACCACACTCAGCTCACACGCCCTCAGCAAGCAGCCATCTCACACTCCTTGCAACTGCACAGGCGCATCTCATCTCACCAACGTCAACTCATCTGGTTCGTATACTCATAGATTCAGGATCAGAGCTCACCTTTGTCAAAGAAGAGCTCCTCACTCAGCTCGATCTACAGCGATCGCGGTCGTCCATCTCAATCATTGGTATTGGAGGGAAGAAGTCTACGCAGACAAGAGGTGTCATTTCACTAACGCTACGTTCCATTCATCGACCGTTATCAATTTCCCTTCAAGCCCATGTTCTCAGATCAATGACGTCAAGGATACCCTCTGAAGAGGTACCCAATCACAATTGGCCACATCTCGCAGCACTCACTTTGGCAGATCCTGACTTTCTCAAACCTCTATCTGTCGACATTATCATTGGGGCTGACATCTATGGACAGATCATAAAGCCCAACGTAATCAAGGGCTCTCCATCCATGCCGATCGCTCAATTGTCAATCTTTGGGTGGCTCATACTTGGACCAGTGGCTTTTTCCAACGCTCTTACCCAGTCATCGTATCACACATCACTTATACAAGAGGGCGAGCCGTCCATAAGTGATTTATTGGAGAAGTTCTGGATTCAAGAGGAGCTTCCGAGTGACACTCCATCTCAACTCAACTCTGAAGAGCAAGAGTGCGAAGATCACTTTCGAGCAACACACACAAGAGATGCTACAGGGCGATACATCGTTCGCATCCCTCTCAAGTCATCATCGAGTTTGCTGGGTAATTCATACAACGCAGCGCATGCATGTTTGAAGCGTACACTCACCAAGCTCAACAGGAACGATGAGTATCGTAAACTCTATCAAGAATTCATGTCAGAATACGAACATCTCAACCATATGGTAAGAGCACCATCAATTTCATCTCACAATAATTCAATCTTTTACCTTCCTCATCATGGAGTGCTCAAGCCCAACAGCAAGACCACCAAGCTGAGGGTTGTCTTCAACGGATCGTGTGCAACGTCATCTGGGTATTCCCTCAACAATCTCATGCACACAGGACGTAACCTTCTGCTCAATATTTCAGACGTGCTGCTGTGGATTCGGCAGCACAGGTTCTTCTTTGCCACAGACATCACAAAGATGTATCGACAAATCCGAATTCATGAAGACGATCAAGATCTCCAACGCATACTGTGGGTGGACGAGGAAGGGGAAGAAATCTCATTCAAGCTCACGACTGTCACTTACGGCACCAAGGCTGCACCGTTTCTGGCTGTCCGAGCATTGTTACAACTGGCGGAGGACGAAGGGAACCGCTTCCCATTGGCTGTACCATCTATCACTCGTGCACGATATGTCGACGACATCTTTGGCGGCGCTGACACAGGTGAGCAACTCATGAAAATTGCACAACATCTTAAAGGCCTGTGTCACGCGGGAGGTTTTCCACTCGCCAAATGGCATTCAACTCATCCTGCACTACTGGAAGAAATATCCTCCACCTCAAGAGCTCAAAATTCAACCATCTCACTCGACGACTGCCATACAAAAATTCTGGGGTTGCAATGGAACAGTTTCCAGGACAACTTCACCTTCTCATCGAAACCTCTCAGTTCATTTTCTATCCCAACGAAACGCATCATTCTATCGGAAGTTTCTCAAATTTTTGACCCACTTGGTTTCCTATCACCAGTTATAATTCGAGCAAAAATGATTCTGCAAGAGTTGTGGCTGCACAAACTTCATTGGGACGATCCACTGCCACCTCAAGTTACATCTCATTGGTATTCCATCAGAGAAGATCTCACAAGTCTGGCCAGACTCTCAATTCTAAGGTGGTTCAACACCTACTCCAATTCAGTCGTGGAACTCCACGGCTTCTCTGATGCCTCTCAGCTCGCCATGGCAGCGGTAGTGTACATTACCGTGATTTCACCGTCCACAAATCTCAAAGTGTCGACACTGGTGTGCTCCAAAACTAAGGTAGCACCCCTCAAGAAACTCACAATCCCGAGACTCGAGCTCACAGCAGCATTGATGCTGGCAAAGCTTGCCAAGTATGTTCAAGCAACTCTTCAGCTCAACATTGCATCTACTCATCTGTGGACGGACTCTCAAGTGGCACTTACATGGATCAACTCTCACGCCTCCCGCTGGAAGGAGTACGTCAGGAATCGTGTCACCCAAATTCAAGAACTCTTATCGCACGCACATTGGAGACACGTTCCAGGAGCTTCGAATCCAGCTGATTGCGCTTCTCGAGGCCTCACGACATCTCAGCTTGAACATCATCAGCTATGGTGGACGGGACCACCATGGCTTTCTCAACCCAGTGACTCATGGCCATCACAACCACTGCATCAGGACGACTCGAGTGCACCAGAGGCTCGTCCAGGATCATCGACCTTACTCAACATTCAAGAAATTAAATATCACTGGGACATCATATACAAATTCTCCTCTCTCAACAAACTGATTCGCATTACTTCAGCTTGTTTCAGATTCATCTCAAGGTTAAGAAAATTGCCTGTTTCATTGCCACTCATCTCACACACTCCAACAGATTTGGAAACGGCTCGCATGTTTTGGATAAAGATGACTCAGGCAATCTACTTCAACCACGAATTCAAGGCCATCAGCTCGAGATCAACATTGCCCTCATCTCACGCCTTCAGTCGACTCACTGCATTCATCGATGAACAAGGAGTCATAAGAGTTGGAGGCAGACTTCGTAACGCTCATATGGATTATGAAAGTAAACACCCTGCAATATTACCTCGCAGCTCACGTCTGTCCAATTTGATTATAGACCACTCACACAAGCAAACTCTACATGGAGGCACTCAGCTCACTCTCGCTCACATCAGACAGAACTACTGGATCATCGGAGGACGAGCTCCAGTGAAGTCTCATATACTGCGGTGTGTGGTGTGTGCTCGACAAAGGGGGATCCGTGCCCATCAGCTGATGGGCCAACTACCTCTTTCTAGAGTCACACCCTCACAGCCATTCACCAACACTGGAATTGACTACGCTGGTCCGATCACTCTCAAAACTTGGAAGGGGCGAGGAGCAAAAACACAAAAGGGTTGGATCTGTGTTTTTGTGTGCATGACAACGTCAGCTGTTCACCTCGAGCTGGTGACGGACTATTCAACAGAAGGGTTCATCGCAACGTACAGACGGTTCTCATCAAGACGAGGGATTCCACACACCATTTATTCTGATTGTGGAACTAACTTCGTTGGAGCAGATGCAAATCTCAAGAGCATGTTCACTCAGGGCTCACAGCATCACCAAAAATTGGCTTCTCTGTTCGTCAACGACAACACAACATGGTGTTTCAACCCACCAGCAGCACCTCACATGGGTGGAAAATGGGAAGCTGTAGTAAAGTCCATCAAATATCATCTACGACGGACTGTTCACGAGACTGTCCTTACATATGAGGAATTCAACACTCTTCTCACGCAGATTGAAGCCATGCTCAACTCACGACCTCTCGAGCCTCTCAGTGATGACCCTGAGGATCTTGCAACACTGACTCCAGCTCATTTTCTCATCGGCAAACTGTTAACAACCTTGCCTGAACCGTCAGTGGAACACTCTTCTCTTTCGCCATCAGCAAGATGGCAACTCATCCAGAAGAAGATGCAGCAGTTCTGGTCTCAATGGTCAGCTCACTACCTTCAACGTCAACAGTCCATCTCCAAATGGCATCATCCCTCCAATGACATCAAGGTTGGGTCATTGGTACTCATCACAGACGAAAGGTTTCCTCCGAGCAAGTGGCCACTTGCTCGGGTCCTCACTCTGCATCCTGGGAAGGATGGTCTCACCAGGGTCGTGACCGTCAAGACCGCAACTACCACATTAACGAGGCCAATCGCAAAGTTGGCAATTTTGACTGTTTCAGGTTAACATCATCAACCCTGTTGCTGATGGCGGGAGGAATGTTTGGGAATGAAGTTAGTTTCCCACGCGGCCACACTCATTTTCATGGCAGCACCTCGCGGACCGCGACACAGCGCCACTGATCTACCAGCGAGCCGCTCGCCAGCGCCTATCGATCGACCAATCATTGAAGATCGATAGGCCAATCAGCGCTCCGCATTGAAGATCTAGCGGAACGGAAAAGACGCGCAAGCGGAAGTCCGCCATTCTTGCACTCTCTTGTATCTCTTTGCCGGTAACGGTCACGTGAAATCGTGTTGCGCATTTGTATTTTTCATTTGCTCAGCTCACGCTCAAACCAGTGTATTTTTACAGAGAACTATCTCAGCTCATTGAACACTCAGCTCATTTGAACACTCATCTCTCAATTACGCGCAATTAATATAATTGCGCGGACGCCACGTGTGCACCACGCGGTAACTAACAGTGCTCATTTATTCTGCAACGCAGTGATAAGTATTATCACTGCGCCATTCACTCACTGTTCACAGTGTTTTAATAAACGTTGACGAAGTGTTCTCACTAAAACTATGTACTTCAATTCATAACCTGTCTTAGATTCATCTCTTCGCACTCTCAACCCTCCCACGCGCTCAAACAGATTCTGATCCAAAGTGTGTTTGAAGATTTTTCAGGCCGTTGAGCACATCTACTCTTTTAATATTATCAAAAAAGTTTTCTGTAATTATTATACTGAAGGTTTTAGATAATCCATTGTCTGTAGTTATCACCTGTCCCTTTTTTGGTTGTGTTGCTAGAAGATTTGGTTTACTAATTATTTCAGTATCCAGAAGTAATTTTCCGACGGGGTTTACTAAATTGCAGTCAGCGGAAATGAAGTGTACGTAATGTCCTTCTTCAGCGGTAAAAGTATTTGGAGAAACGATAATTTTATGCGGTTGGTCTAATGGAATCTCTTCAAGATCGTCAAGGTCGTTTGAATCCTCGATTTCAGTAGTGAAGAATGGGTAAGGGTCAAGCGTGCGGTCAGGGACCCTAGGTTCGGTTGACCTGCTGTCAGGTGGTTGTCCCACACTTGCTTCGGTCGTAGCTCCTGCAGGTAGCTGGTTTATTGAGGGTTGTAAAGGTTCCTCCATGACTTGCGATGATACTTGCGGGATACTGAATAAATCTAGTTGAATGTTTCTTGCATTTTCTATTACAGTATTTTCGAGCGGCTCCTCAAAGGATATCAGATTGTCAAAGACGGTCTGGTCCTTATCTAGAGGGACGATTTGAGTGGAGTTTACTGCGGACGAAAAACTGTTTATGGTTTCCTGGCGTTCATCTGGCATGGGTACCTCTTGAGATAAGCTGGGAAAAGATCGGTTCTTGTGTATTATTGGAGAATGTTGAACGTTCCCACGTGCAGTTTCTTCTATTTCATCTGAGCTGCTGCTTGTCTCTCGGTACTTGGGTCGGTTTTCTCTATCTCGTCGTAACTGTCGTATGCGGTGTCCGATTGTTTCGATGTTGGCGTCAGTTTTCGGTACCTGGACTTTGAGGTCGGGATCCTGGAGCTCTCGTGGAATAAGTGGTAGGCAGGCAGACGTGGGGTTGCGCGATAATGCGTCTGCGTTCTTATTCGTCTTTCCGGATTTATGGACAACCTGGTACTCGTATTCTAAAAGACGGAGCTTCCACTTCATAAGTCTAGAAGTTGGGTCCTTGACAGAATGTAACCAGACAAGTGGTCTGTGATCTGTAACGAGGGTAAATGGGGTTCCGTAGATGTAGGGCCTGAAGTATCTTACGGCGTAAACCATGGCCAAACATTCCTTTTCCGTAGCCGAATAATTCTTCTCAGGTTTATTTAGGCTGCGGGAGGCGTAAGCAATAGGCAGGTCGTTTCCTATCTCCCCTTGGCTAAGTACAGCTCCAATTGCGAAATCAGATGCATCTGTTGTTACAATGAAAGGTTTACTGAAATCAGGGTATTGTAATATGGGCTGTTGACAAAGTTCGTTGCGTAATTGCTTAAAACTCTGGTCTTGTTCTTCTGTCCATTTAAATTTGATACCTTTTCCTAATAAGTTAATTAATGGTTTTGCTTTTGTGGTGAAATTAGGTACGAATCTTCGGTAATATCCAACAAGTCCCAAGAATTGTTGAATGTTCTTCTGCGTTGTGGGTGTTGGAAAATCTTGAACAGACATGTTATTTCATTGAGGCCGCGAAAATCTATTACCAGACGCCAACGTTTCACTCCGTTTTCGTCTTCTTTCTTCGGGACGATCCTTTTGAAGGCATATTTATACCATTTGATAATGTTTCCTACAGGATTTTCCGTCATGTCCGGCAGTACCGCAATGCCAGCAATATAAACTCGGCTTGCGATCTTTATCGGGATTTTTTAAAATAGAATATTGTTTTTCTCTATCATCTGCGTACGATGAGTCGGAGCGATAAGAAGGGGATTTCGAGGGGCTCCGGTGACGCAAAGTCCAGGCCGTCGTGCGTGTCCGTCATTCTCGTTCCTCTTCAAAACCAGATGTTCTTGTATACCGATCCCTGTTTTGGTCGTATCTACTAGGAGAAAGTGGGTACGACACTTCACGGTCGTGACGACGAGTATCTTCGGCGTAATGGTCTCGGCGAGACCACCTGGAGGGTGATTCATTACGGGGCGACTGTCGCCGATTTCTTAATTTTCTATCTATCTGTAGCACGGCGTCGTAAGCTTCTTCAAGTGTTTTGATGTCTTGAGTCTGAGCCGACACTTTCCAGGAAATTCGATCCGGTAAACCATCGATAAAGTTTTCTTTAACGTCCTTTTCCATTTCTTTGACGAAATCTTCAGCGTGATCCAGATACCTTTCCCGAATAGCTCCGCGCGCACAATAAATGAGATGGCTAGTCCTGTCGACGTACTGTCGCAGACTTTCTCCTTCGCGAATGCTTAGTTTCGCGATTTCGACTTGAAAATATGACAAACTTCTTCCCGGCACGAATCTCTTTTTCAAATGTTGGACTAATTTCTTAACAGAATCGAGTTTATGCTCTAACGTGCACCTGCGTGCCGGACCGATCAGTTTCGTTAATACTATCGCAAGATATTCAGCTTCCGTACCCTCAGGAATCAAAGTTAACCCGTCTTCCACATTTTGTGCAAAGCGCGTCAAGGGTGGACTTTCACCGTCGAAGGTTGGAATTGACATAGTAATGTTCTGTATACATGTCCGTTGCGTCAAGAGAGTGGCTATCTGACGGGACATAGACAGAAGCATAGTGAAAAGTATCTTGCTGTACGCGTCAGAAATTTGGGGTTGGATGGAAGCAGAAAAGATAGAGAAGATACAGGAGAAATACATAAGGTGGACTTTAGGTCTGGACTTTAATACACCAGCATATCTAATTTTGGAGGAAACAAAAACAGACAAAGTAAGGATAGAAGCGGGGAAAAGAGCAATAAAATATGAGGAGAAAGCGAAACGGCTGAACAAGAATAAAATAGTAAAAGAATGCTGGAGGGAAATAGACGCGAAGCAAGCAGAGAAAAAGTCGAAGTGGGAGGAAATGAGAGATGCATACTACAAGCAGAAAATGATGGATATCCAAGAAATGGAAATAGAAAGAAGGCGGGGAAGAGAGTTCGCTGAGGAACTAGCGCAAAGGGACAGGGCAGAGCAGGTTCAATGGCAATACGACAGAATACAAGGAGGCAGATACAACGCACATTACACAGAAATAAGGGATGATCAAAGAGCAAATTAACTAGACGAAAACTACAGAGGCAGAGACCAAAGCATGATTGCTAGGTTCAGATGTGGAAACGAAGAACGGGGGAGCAAGTACTGGAAGGAGGAAAAAGACACAGTATGCAGACCATGCAATGGGGCTAGAGAGACGCTGAGTCACATGCTACAAGACTGTAAGGAGCTGAAAAGAGAGAATTCAACGATCAGAGCGATTCTAAAGGGAGAAGAAGAAGGAGCGGAGTGGATGCGAATGGTTCTGGAAAAAAGGAGAAGAAAAGAAGAACAAGATGAAGGAAGAAATCCCATATGGAATTTTTCCCATACGCTGCTCTCAACCGTTTCTTGAGCTCGCGTCTACGAAGGGAAAACGCCCTAAAATCCTTTTTGTTTATCACATTCCACTAATGGGGGTCGTGATCTCGACCATCTGGATCACGACCATGGGAACGGGAATCGCCTTTTTCGACGACCCCGAAAGATCTCCTTATATGGAAACTTCTAACGAACCCCCACTCATTTTCGGGACTATATAAACCCTTTGGTTTCAACCCTCGGCGGTTCAAAGCTATAGAGTCACCCGTAAAGTCACGTCGTGTCACGCTCGTACAGAGTCGGTTATATCCAGCAAGATCGGGCTAAAGTCTCCATCGGAATCATAGTTAACCTCATAGAATCCGCGAATTCGGTTTATATTCTATTTGGCACTTTGAAATAGCCACTCGTACGCCCCGCATCGCCAGTGCGTCAACACCGTGCAATTAGTGGTAACACACACATTTTATTTAATATTTAATCGCGACACTTACATTTGTACAATAACTAATTATTGAATATACGAATGGTGTTCACGTGTAAATCGAGTCGATTACGTTAAACCCATCTTTTACCCAGCGATCCTTATAATATTAGTAGCACTCACCCACTGATACAACTTTACCGCTCGAGTTGTATCAAATATTAATTAAGAGTTACGAGGCATTACTAACATTTCCCGCGACTCCCTGATTTCGCATCAGGTTCGTTCGCAACCCTTTACCAAAACAAGCCATCTTCTCCAACCCAGTGGCTCCTCGATTTCGCATCGGGTTCGTCCACGAAAACTCACCCTTCCTACGGCTCCCTGATTTCGCATCAGGTTCGTCCGTATCCTACAGCTCCCTGATTTCGCATCAGGTTCGTCTGTAAGTCTACCAACTTCCGAACAGCTCCCTGGTTTCGCACCAGGTTCGTCTGTGAATAATCCAACCTCCTCACAGCTCCCTGGTTTCGCACCAGGTTCGTCTGTGAACTTCATCCTAGTGACTCCCCGATTTCGCATCGGGTTCGTTCACGACGTTTTACCCTCCTGCGGCTCCCTGATTTCGCATCAGGTTCGTCCGCGTTTGACTCCATTCCTAGAGGCTCCCTGATTTCGCATCAGGTTCGTCCTCGCCGTCAATAATCCTAGCGGCTCCCTGATTTCGCATCAGATTCGTCCGCGCACCTAACTAACAAATTCATAAACCGTATTCCTTGGGAAATACCCTTCTCGCCGGCCTCTCGCGTTGCCGCAGCCCCGGCTCGTAACATCTCAGAGCAATTCGAAGAGAGAAAAATTGTCGTGAAAAGAAACATGTATGCAAAAATTGGAGTTCGAGTGAACCAAGTTTTGCAGGGGCATGGCACGACAAATACGGGAAATGTTGCTAGAAAGAGTTTTGAAAATCCGGCAATATTTGCAGAAGCTTTGGAAACCGACGAGCAACTCGTGAATAACATTGCTACAATATTGTCGGTTTTTAAATGTAAAAAGCCATTAAAGCTAAAAGAACTCGAGGAATTCTGCTGGGAGACATATTCTCTTCATTATAAATTATTTCCGTGGGCTCGAATGAGTCCTACCTTACATAAATTATTAAAACATGGTTGCGAAGTAGCAAGACAGTTTCCACTGCCAATAGGATATTACTCAGAAGATGCAAACGAATCCTGGCATAAACTTTACAGGAAGAATATGTTACTACATTCGCGACAAAATAGTCGAAAGAGTAGGATGTTAGATGTTTTTAATCGGGCAGTATACTTAACTGACCCGAAAATTTCAAATATATTAATAAACAATAGATTAAAGTTGTACGACCAAAATAATGTAGCGCCGGAAATTAAAAAATTCGTTGATGAGAAGTAAGGTAAAAAGATTAAATACTTACCTTAATTCATGTGCAAATGAAAATATAATTATGGAAAATAGGTAACTAATTTAAATTACATTGCAGCCACACACAGCCTACAGAGAGTGACAGTGACAATGACAGCGATACGTCAACTGATCACGAGATGTAAAACATTCAAATACATCATTATTCTTATTTTGATTGTGTTCAATATATGAAAATACAATTATCAAATCATTTCAACGAAAAAATCGTGATTTCATTAGTTTCTTTCACAAAAATCGATTTTTTTCAAAATCCTGAGGTCGTAGACACATTTTGCGAACGGATTTGAAATCAGCGCGACAAAATCTATAGGAAATGATGTACAACATGTCAAGAAAAAATTCTAACCGAGCATGGTATTGGATAAACCATAATTTTGCTGTAAAATTTCAAGTTTAACACAGATTTTCAAAGGTAAAAAACGTTCGTACTATAATTTCATTAATTTTCCCTTATTCTGCAATCTTTCAGCTTTAATTTAAAAAAAAACATCGCTCTATCTCATTTCTATCAAAAGTTCTTTGATTTTGAAACAAACTTCGTCACTTTGCCCCACTGTGCGCCGTTGAAAATACGATAGACATTTTAGACTGTAATGTTACAGCATGTTTAGTTCGTTTGATTCCTACGCTGTTTTGCTGCATGTGAAGATATTGAAAGACTTATTCCATAAAGTATGTACGAAAGTTCGACCTATTAGTTACTCTGACACGGAAAAAACGGCGAAAAAATCGGTTTTTAATTTTTTTAACTGCGGCGCACCAAATTGAAAAATCTGAAAAAAATGCAAGACAATAGTAACAATGATGCGGACTTACAGTAAAAATATAATTATAGTATCAAGACTGCTTCGAAACAAAACCGGCATTTTTCAGCATTTTTTGGGTTTTTTTATTTTTCACAGCTTGGTTTTTGAATTTAAAAATCTGACACGATTCCCTAATATATGCACCGATAACAGACATGCCTCTGAATTTTTTCAAAATTTTTCATCCGCTGGTATAGGAGAAATTCGGCAAAAACCTGATTTTCTATTTTTACCCTTTACTACCCCCCGGGTCGAGATACAAAGTTGAAACTTGGCAGAAATCATTCTTTTTTATAAGCTTTCGAATGACTTATCGCGATTTGAATTCGGTTCAGGGGCACATTTGACCATCTTAACCGGCTGTACCCTTTATTTAACTTTTTAAGGTTAATTATAAACCTATTAGTGCCATCTGGCTTTGGAACCAGGAAATATGTTGATATGAATTGATCTTTACGCTCTCTACATTCTTCAATAGCCTGCTTCAAATTAACTCGTTTATTTCTTTTTTAATTCCTTCCTTTTCATTAGAAGACCATATGGGCTCTTTCTGTTCAACATTCTGAACAGGATATTTCTCAAACGGAATGCTATATCCATTTAAACATTGAAGAATGAATTTATCATCGGTTATACTTCTCCATTCTTTTATGAAAAATCGAAGTCTACCAGCTATAATGATTACCGTAGTCATTTCTTGCTCGACATCTGCCTCTTCTCGCTGTTGTTAGTTCTCTGAAAAGGCCGTGTGGTCGTCGTTTTGGGCCTGTATCTCACATTTGTGAATTGTTTTTTCGGAAAATGCCCGCCTACCTGCATGTACCTTGCAGGTAGGCTCCGCCAGTTTCCCTGTGCCGCGGTTTTTTGCTGTATCTTTTTTACACCTTGTTTTTCAGGAGCCTTGAGTGTAATGGACGCTTTTCCAATTGCTTTTGCTTCCTTAACACGTTCCGTGCCAAGCCATTTTTGCCTGACTTGTCGTTCAGACCATTTGATATTTTGACTAAAGATCGATATATTATCACACAATATTTCATTATATCATCAGTAGATAAGTAGTTCTCTTGTTTAGAGCAGTTATCACATCGTGTACCACTGGTGGTACACGTGGCCTGACGATCAAGTTTACCGTGTACCACCGGTGGTACACGTGGCACGGAACGTGTTAACCTGTTCTGTTATTTTTTTTAACATAGAACCACTCATCTGCCACGCTAGCGTCTAATGTTGGTCTAATATCTATATCCAAGGTAGGCGTGATAAAAGATTTTCTCGTGAGAGACTGTTGATGATAAACATCACATAAGATTTTTCCTGTATCCCAGAGATGCTTCATCAATTGAACATAATCAATTGCTTCGTCCGGATTAGACGTACCCATGGATATTGCCGCACCTAGCGATATGACAGCTGACCCAACACAATTTTGCGTATCAGTGAAGTGTTGGTCTCGTTTTTTGGCAATTTCCGTCAGATGACGTTTTACTTCTAAATTAACTTTTGGCGCTTGCGCAGGTAACTCAACGTCTCTGGGATATTTTTTCAAAACCTCTTTCTTATCTTCCTCTGATAAACCTTTCGACATCCATTCTTTCCACCACTTTATAATACCTGCATCTATTCTTAGTGCCGGTTCTGTACATGGGATTTTCTCTCCAAATATTTCCAACACCTCCACATCGAGATCGCCATTTTTGGTTTCATCTAGGTTAATTCTCGTATTGTCGGTTGAGCAAATCTAATCATTCTTATCCTCGGGAGACTGTTTTTGTCTTTGCGAGATTATTTCGCACTCAGGGAGAATATTTTCGCCTACAATTTCCTTATTGGACAATATATTTTCATCTGAAAGAGAGTTTTCTATTATATTAATACGCTTTGCATATGTATACGTGTAAATTTTTGTTCGTATGGGACTTTACACAATTATATTCTCTTTGTTTGTATGGAACTGGGTATCGTTCTTGTCGAACTAACCCTAAAAATACACGATGCTTCGTGTGGAAGATCGTGCTGTATTATAGAAATCTTAATAAAGGTAGTTACCTTCAACAGGATTTTCTGAATCCTTTGTACTATTTTTTGAAGAATTTTGACTTTGCATAAATTCCATCTAACCCTTTGTTAGGTTATCTAGCTGCTCTTGCATATTTTTTAACTTTTTTGCCGTTTTGCTAGATTCTCTTTCACGTTCTCTTGAACGCGAACGAGAACGATCTCTTTTCTTCGACTTTCCCATCTTTTAATATTCAATAGTAGTAATCACTTTATTGATCCCCAATGGGGTTACAATCTCCTCGCACTCTTCTCCTTAGCATTTATCCTATATCCACCTTAACCTAACTTATCTTAACTTATCCTATGTCCTTAAATCTACCATCGCCCGCTCGCTCGCTCGCCTCCGCATCGACCTCCCCCCTCTCACGCACGCCTACGCCCCCTCCTCCGCCTCTTGGACCGCCGCTTCCGCACGCTTCCCCTTCCACTCTCAATCCTCTTCTCACCCATTCACCATCCATTCCTCCACTTTCCTCTCCTAAACCTGCTCTCCTTCTCTCCAATCTCCTCATCCACTCCTCCCCCTCCCCCTCATCACCCAATACCTCTATCACCACCTCCTGCCACCCCCTCTCCGTTCCCCATCCAGAGCATACTTCCCAGACGTGCTCCCACGTCTCCTCCCCTTGTCCACATGTTCTACATCTCCTCTCCTCCTCTCTCTCCCAGTATCTCCCCGCCTTCATCTCATTACCCAATCTAAACCTAGCTACCCTATTCCACCTTTCCTCCCCCCACCCTTTCTTCAAGTTAATATTCAATAAATTACCCTAATATTCTAAACGTCTATATTCTTACGCACAACCAAACAATATGGGGTTGCTAGGGCGCGCACGTGACACGCGAGTACCGTGTGCCAAAAACTATTGTTTTATTTAAACTCTAAACGTTGTGTATTTTTCCGCGTATTTGACAGTACTACAAGTAATCATAGAGAACGAGACGCGCAGTATAATCAATGATACATCGCCAAGCAACTCCGGGCGACAGGTTAGACGGGTGAGCGATACAATGTCGCTCGGCTCGAGCTTCGAGGGACCTCATGAATGAAGGCCTTCGATTAAAAAAATTATTTGTGGCCGACGGATGAATTCCCGTCGAATAAACTGATTCATCCGTGGTGTTTCAAATAAAACTAAATCTGGGTTATTTTTATTCGACGACAAATAAAGATAAAATCTCTTTAATTTGATAGTTTCCCAGATAGCACAAAAACGTTTTAAAGACGTCGAGAAAATGTCCTAAAAACGTCTATTTTCACAAACCAGGACGTCTTTAAAACGTCCAGAAATGGTCCGAAACAAGATTATTAGGACGTTTTTCAAACATTTTAAGGACGTTTGTAGGACATTTTTGGGACGTTCGACGGTACTGGTTCGATTTAACAAAAATTTAAGGAAATAAATGGTTTTCAAAATGAGATCAAACTCGATAACAATTTATTTCATTTATTTAATTCAGAAATAATGCAGTATATATGCACTTACAATAGATACAAGAACATGTTAGTACGAGGTCCAATATACAGAATATACAAACTATGCAGGATATACACTTAAAATAGATATGGATGTACACTTAAACAGATAGCTCTGTATTTTTTCTATTCTCTGCCATTTCCATGTGTTCTGCTGCACCTTAAAGAAGAATTTCAGGGAAACATTATATTGACTTTTACAGTAATCAATATTAGGTTTAGGTTTATTGTTTTCTTACAGGTTATTTTACAGACTGCAAGATGGCGTTCCAAGTTTTCACTTATTCTGCCCAACGAACGGTAGTCTACTCTCTTATGCTTATTTCTAACTATCATACGATACAAATTGCACTTATTCTATCACATTCATTCGCATACTTATTCCTTTCCATAACTCTCTGCCTTGCTCCCTGCACACGTCCCCACTATAATTATCTTCTCTATCTATTTAATGTACATTTATCTCTTTTCCATAATCCTTATTACTCTATCCAATACTTATTATCTCACACCCCATTTCAAGTCCTATATCACAGAACATATCAGTCTTTCCATCTACGCGTTTATGCTATTTTTTTCTTTAAGTATTGTCCTCCGTCTTCATTCCCCGCATCGTCTCCTTCCCCGCTCTATATCTGCTTTTTGATCTTATGTAGGAACCCGATAACAATCCTTGCCACCACGGGCTCCCCATCGATTATCATGTTTATCGCGCTGTCCCCCTCTCTAATTCCCTTTTTTTCTTAGCAATCCTTTCATATATTCTCTTTCCTCCCTGTAGTTATTGCATCTCCATATTACATGATCTATATCCTCTTGTTCTTCCCCACATTCGCATATCGGTGATTCAATGATATCCTTCCTTTGAAGTGATTCCGGTAGATTGTAGTGATTTGCTCTTATCCTGCTCAGCGTATTGATCGATCTTCTCTCCAACGTCTTAAGTTTTTGAAACCACGGTTTTCTTTTCCCAGGTTGTTGTTACATGTCGTAAAATATTTTATCCCTTTGTATCCTCTCTCCAATTTTATATCTTTAGAAGAGTTCTTCCATGCCCCTTCCTCCAATGTTGTCTGCATATCTTCCACTGGGATTTTTATATTACTCTCCGGTATACCCCTTGTCGCCTCCTTCGCCAATCTGTCCGCCCTCTCATTGCCCTCAATTCCCACATGTGCTGGGATCCATACGATCCTTACCTTGCCTGTCTCACGACCATTCTGTCTCACACCTAGTGTCCTTATTCTCTCTCTTTCCAATAGTTGCACTTTAATTCTCATCGTCCTCGTGGTCCCTTTCTCCGCCTCACGCTATTTTCTATTCCCCGGATGGCACTCATGGCGTACGTAAAAATTATTACATCTTTGCTCCTATAGTCCTGTGTCGTTATCGTCATAGCCTTCTCTATCGCAATCATTTCAGTCGTATAGATTGTCGCCATATTGCTTACGCTGTAACCCTTCTCCATCCAGTTGTCTTGCTCCTTTTCCTTTATTACAATTCCTATGCCATTGGCTCTTGCCTCTTCTTTTTTTGATCCATCTGTATATATTTCTACTGTCATTTACCCTTAGTTTCATCCTCTCCTTAATTTCATTAATAAATGTTCTATGATCTATCTCCATATCCTGCCCGATTCTCCCACTTTCCCAGTCCAGGAGACTCCTCACATCTTCCTCCGTGTTATCCTTTTCCGCATCCTCTACTTCTCTTCCGCTCCCCTCCATGAACTCTTCCATCTGTCTCGTATTTCTCCAAACTTCCATCATACCCTCCCATCCCCCCTCCCCGTCCGCATCTGTGGCCTCCCGTTCCTCTGTCAACTCCTCTATTGCCTTCAGGACTTCGCTGCTCTCCCTTCCTCTTTGCTTGGTAATGTACCACCCCATAATCATTTTCCTTCTATTATTTACATCCATTACACCCGCTTCTACCGTCATAACATTTGTCATATCATAACATCGTTTCAGGATTAGCTCCTTTCTGTATATGTCGTATGTATCTCAACATGGTCAGTCTTTTCTTAGCCTTAAGCGCTATATTATCAACGTCTGTTCTATAAGGACAATGTTAAGTCCTAGAGGGGATTACTGACCCAAGAGCCTACAGCATATGCTATACACCGTTGAAAAGGTCTCGCCAAGACGAATCGATTGATGCCATTTTTAACTTCGAAATCCGATGGGATTTTGCGGTTTTGAACAAAAGAAACTGGTAGTAAAATCCCATCCGACCCGAGGGACCTCAGGTAGGCACCTGAGGGAAAACCGAGGGGTGCAAGCGATACTCTAGCAGGTTGGGACGGCAAATGTGCCCCTCGATCTTCATTTCAGTGCCGTGTTGGGCCTGCGTTTGCCGCATGGGCCCCGTTCCTAATGTCCGGGACGAAATTGCCAATAGATCAGTTGTTTTTCATGAACATAATATGTTCATGATAGAAAATTTGCAGGTATGAGTTTGGGAATGTGCAGGTAACATTCAGAATAATGCGTTGCTTACAATAGTGAATGGAGTGACATTTTATTGATTGAAAATCCTCAAGACTGTTTTCGATATGCATATGTAATTAGGGATGCACTTAACACGTCCAGACATAATAAATTATAATTCCCCGAATGGCGACGAAACTGCATGATACAGAGTGCAACAAATTAGTTTTAGTATTTGATGAGACATCGGGAAAAGTGATATAATACCTGGTAGCGTAAGGTACCGGTCAAAGCTAGATCTCGCTTCTAATGTTAGTTAACTGCACTATCGATGGAGAAATAAATAAATATTATAATTATATTATAATTATTAATTCTGAGCAACGTATTCCCGTGATCTTTTTTTTCTTTAGTATTATAGTGCTCGGCACTATTTTTTGCCGAATATATGATTATGTATACATTAATTGAAACATAATTGACCACGAAAAGGCATATACAATCATCTTAAAAATCATGTAAGAAGAAAATACGACAGAGAAAACTATTTGCATACACGAAATTTACGTACAACTTTAGAAAACTTATAACGGAGGCTAATTTATTGCGACACATTTTTTTGACGATAAAGTTTATCGCTTTGAATAGTCACTTGTTTACTGATTCTTCAATTTGAAACAATACGCCGTTTTCTTTTAACTAATAATTGATCATTTAAAACAATGTCATTTATGTATCAGATGATATACTATTTACTTTACAGGAATTTCGTTTAACTTTTCACGTGACCGGTTGGGATTTTACTACCAGTTTCTTTTGTTCAAAACCGCAAAATCTCGAACTTTGAGGGCATTTTTCGAGGTTATCCCATCTGATTTCGAAGTTAAAAATGGTATCAATCGATTCGTCTTGGCGAGACCTTTCCAACGGTGTATAGCATATGCTGTAGGCTCTTGGGTCAGTAATCCCCTCTAGGACTTAACATTGTCCTTAGCCTCTTGTCCATGGTTATCCCCAGGAATTTCGCACTATCTTGTTCTTGTACCACTTTGTCCTTTATTCTTATGCAGATTTTTCTTCTATTCTTCCTGTTGGTCTTCTGTGTAAAGTTGACTATATTAGTTTTCTCTTCCGCAATGCGATAGAAACACTTTATTTCAAAACACACATGTACTATAATTAAAGTAAATCGTATTCCTCTCGGGAAGGAGTACTGATAATCATCGAACTTGCGCCCTACTTCGCGCAGACCGATTACACAGAGGGTAGTCCGGTCACCCCGGCGGCCTGGTACCCCGTGGCGAGGGCAACCCTCCGCAGGGTCTCACCGAATTTTATGGCTTTTTCCGAAAAAAGGTATGAATTCTGGGCCGAACGTAGCGAATTGAAGTCGACCGTCCGCAGTCGAGGGTGAATTATACATTACAGCGTATTAATCTTTTCTTCATCGTATCGAAGGGGAAAGTGATGCCAATTGATTCCTGGCGTTTCTTCGATTAAAATCATACCAAATTTCATGTAAATCGGACTATTTTTACACAAGCTATTTGTATTCCCAGGACCGGCTTTAGGGGGGGGGGCAGCCAGGGCGACCGCCCGGAGTGCCAAATCTGTAGGGGCGCCGCTGTATGCGTTTATTCATTTATATCTGTTCTGCTAATTGATTTTCGTGCCCTTGGAGGGGCGCCATGATAATCTTGCCCAGGGGTGCCAAGTACGCTAAAGCCGCCCCTGTGTATTTCTTATGTAAAAGTTGTCCGATTTACACGACACTTGGCATGATTGTCATCGGAAATCCCCAAGGAATCCATCGGCGACACTTCCATATCCATACGATAAAGAATAAAGAATTATTTTATTTAGTAGTATGGTTAAGGGGATTCCAACGCAGGTCCTCTGAGGGGAGCGCGGGGGCGGGGGGAAGTGAGGGCGCGCGGGGGAGCGCGGCGGAGGGAAACATGGGCGCGGGGCCTGCGGGGAGTGGAAGGTCGGTTGCGCGCGCACGAGCCGCGGAGTGGGGGAAGCCGCGATGATGGAGGGGATCACTCCAGGCCGAGCCGCCGCGTAGACCGGACCCACCGCCGAAAACTTTTAGACCTAACCGGAGGGAGTGAATGACCCCCGAGAACTTTATTAAACCCCGATCCACCACCGGAAATTTTTTCCGAGCGAGAGAATGACCTTGGCCCACCCCCAAATATTTTTCCAAACCATTATGTGACATGCGGCGCGAAGAACGAAATAGATTTATGCAGTGTCTACAAATCTTAGAATTAGGAGGCGAGGAGGAAGATGAGTAAATAAAATGGAGACAGAATATACGTTTAAGAAATTTATTTCAAAAGAATATAATTTAACATTTTTTCTTCCTACGAGCTTCAACTAGAATATCACTGATGGCGCATGCTACCAGTTCGCAATCTACAAGATACTCCTCGTCGTAGTATTTGCTATCACGTATTATTTTAGCAGCACGACGAGCATCTAATGTTTCGCAGGCAACATCGCTCTGCCGTAGCACGTTAACAAAAGTTTCAAATTTTTCACTCGCATCTTCTGCAGTTTGATACAGCCGCGGATACAAATACTCAATACATGGCCGAAGACTAAATAAAAATATTGCTGTATCCAGTGTGAAATACACTATATCATCACCATGTGTCATCTTTATAATTGGGGAATCAGAGATCCGAAAAAAGTCCAACGATAAATCATCAAACTGCATCGAAGATAATCCAGGTAATCGTGCACATTCTTCGATGTTATCATAGTTGTCGAATAGTAGACCCCATGTATGCCATGATAATATGAGATGATTTCCATGATTGTCACCGAGAAGAACTTCTACATCGGCCGTACGGCCTACGTCGATTCCAATTTCCAAATATTTGGTACCCATGGTTGTTAATGCGTATCTTCTGACCATGATACGTGACGTTTGGCGCGGGCTAAGAGAACAATCAAAGCTATGAAAGTACTCGCTCGTATTAGGAACAAACATAAATATTTTGAGAAGATGTGAAAATTACACCGTACCGGTCACGATATATATTCTCCCCACATGGAGCTACGCCGTCATCTCGCACGATCGGAACGAAACAATCCTCACACCCAGCGAGTATTTCATCAATGGTATACATTTTTTCAGAGCACTATTTGTTCCGTCGAAAGTCACTGATGCTACTGAGCGATTGATTGAATAGCGTCCAGGAACTGGTTTAAATAGAGGTTGCTTCCCCCCCCCCCCACCACCATCACCGCATCTTATTCTAAACCTACCAATTTTTTAAAATGATTTTCAATCTTAACACCGCAATGTATCGCGCGATCGTGTGTAATATGAGTCCTCCCCGAGCATCTCCATACGATGATGTCATTTTCACAGTGTGAAGAACGAAATAAACACTGAATCTTAGAATTAGATGGCGAGGAGGAAGACGGATAAGTAAATGGAGAAAAAATATACGTTTAAGAAATTTTATTTAAAATTAAAAGAATATAATTTTAACATTTTTTCCCACGAGCATCAGCTAGAATATCATTGATGGCGCATGCTGCCAGTTCGCAATCTACATGATAATCCTCACAGTAATGTTCACTATCACATATGATTTTAGCAGCACGACGCGCATCTAATGTTTCACAAGCAACATCGCTCTGCCGTAGCACGTTAACAAAAGTTTTAAATTTCGCCTCCACATCTCTGCTAATTCGATGCAGCCGTGGATACACATAGTCTATACATGATTCAAGATTTAATAAAAATGATACTGTATCCGGTTTGAAATACAGCGGCTTATTATGTAGCATCATCCTTACAATTGGAGAATTATAGATATCACAAAAATCTATCGTTAATTGATCCATCTGCATCGAAGGTGATCCAGGTAATCGTGAACGTTCTTCGATAGCATCACGATTGTTGCATAGTAGACCCCATGTATTATATGGTAACGTGAGATACATCCCACGATTGTCGCCGAGAATAATTTCTACATCGATCGTAGGTCGTACTCTGGTTCCAATTTCCAAATATTTGCTGCCCATAGATGTTAATGCGTATCTTCTGACCATGATCCGCGATGTTCGGCGCGGGCTAAGAGAACAATCAAAGCTATGAAAGTGCTGGAATAAACATAAAAAATTTTGAGAAGATGTGAAAAATTAAGCCTTACCAAGCAACTGTATCCTCCCCGCATTGAGCTATGCCATCATCTTGCACGATCGGAACGTAATAATTCATGTGTCCGGCGTTTCCTTCGGCACTGGTACTACACATTTTTTCAGAGCACAAATTGTTTCGTCGAAAGTCACTGAGGCTACTGAGCGATTGATTGAATGGCGTTCGGGAGACTGGCTTAAATAGAGGTGCAATTGCTTCCCCCACCACAGCATTTTATTTTAAAGCATCTGATTTTTCCATAATGCATTTCAATCTTAACGTCGCAGCATAGCGAAAGATCGTATGTAACTTGAGCCCCAATCCTCAAGGATAAAAGTCTCAACACGTGCTGAATGTAATATAATACTTTTGCGCGCCATATGTGTGAATCATAGAAAGAATTTTGCTGTATCAGCAGAAACTGCATAGAACCATGTTGGGTTGGATCGTCAAAAGAGTAAGACAGAGATCGCAAATCATGACACCAGTCATAAAAGCGCGCTCCAAACTGCACAAAACTTCAAATCGTTGCAACGTGTTGCGAGGAAAAGACATTACATTTACATTCCATTTACGACCATGGGAGAATTCGTGCAAGTGTTGGATCAATCTGCGCGATTGATTTCACGGGAAGAATACCTCGCGTGGGAAGAACGGTGCAACGAGTGCATCGAATCGTTGGAAGAACAGAGCCGAGTGAAACGTCCTCGATTATCGATCGGTGTTCGGCAATCGTTGGTTGCTCGAATCGCGCAGCTCGAAGGACTAAAATATTCGTTGCGCGGCCGTTTTGTGCATGATGGTGCAGGACATTCGAGCACAGGACTTTTGTGGCGCGAAATAGACGCTGCGTTCGATAGTCGCGTATTAACCGGTGCCGTGCTAAATTCGAACTATATCGAACCGCGCAACTTCCTCCAGGATGCAGGAACCATTGTGTTGGAACATGTGCGGGGTGCTTTGAGGAAACAGCGGAACCTCAAAGTGAACACAGTGTTCAACGGCGAATTTGTGGCGGGTGATAAACGTGCAAGTAAGAGCATCAACACCCGGAACTGCGAACTCTTCCGCACATCCGATCTACAGGAGTGGTACCAACGAAGCGTCGTCGAACCCACCCTGACATCGTTGGAAGAGTTCCAGGAACGCGACAGCGGATGGGCATTGATGAGAATCCTCAACCTGACCATCAATGTCAACAAGTACAATCCGCTGCGCGCAGGGTGCCACTTCAAGTTGCCACAGGATTTATTGTTGAAGAATGCAACGATCAATGTGCAATCCCCGGACAATGCATGTTTCGCATGGGCAGTGGTCGCCGCTCTCCATCCTGCGGAACGAGACACCGCGCGTCCAAGTTCATACCCGCACTATACGTCTGTGCTAAATCTCCAGGGCATTGAGTTCCCAATGTCCCTGAGGCAAATTGGAAAATTTGAGCGGTTGAATGAAATCTCCATCAACATCTACACCTTCGAGACGAAGAAAGGGTCGACAGTCTTTCCGTTGCGCCTCACTAGCCAAAAGAGGGATCAGCACGTCAACTTGCTATACACGCCGAATCAAGAGCACGGTGATGTAGGGCACTTTGTGCTGATCAAAAACTTATCCCGACTGGTGGGCATGCAGCTGAGCAGACACAAGGAAAAGAAATTCATCTGTGATCGGTACGTATAGAATACTTGTGAAATATTGAAATGTATTGTAGAAAAAATTAAATAAAAAAATTTGTGTTTACAGGTGTATGCACTATTTCGGATCTGCCGAGAAGCTGGAGAACCATTCGCTGGACTGTGGGCAGATGAATGACTGCGCCATCCTGCTGCCCAGCGAAGGAAAAAATCTCCTCAGCTTCGAGAACCACTGCAGGAAGGAGCGGCTCCCCTTCGTGGTATATGCAGATCTGGAGTGCATCATTGAAAAAACAGAAGACAATCGAGTGGGTGATCTAGATAATAAGTTACATACGTATCAGCACCATAAAGTGCATAGTATTGCATATTATATGCATTGTTCCTATGATACATCGCTATCGACGTATCGATGTTGCCGCGACGCGGATTGTGTTTCATGGTTCGTATACGAACTAAAAAAATTTGCAAACTTCGCCAAACCCATCTTGACCAGTAATGTTCCAATGCTGGATTTAACTCCGGAACAGTTGACGACATTTCGCGATGCAACACACTGTCATATTTGCGAAGAATCATTCAAGGCTGACGATGTACGAGTTCGCGATCATTGCCATCTATCCGGACGGTTTAGAGGCCCGGCACATTCGGAGTGCAATTTAAATTATAAAAATGCGTTTTACATCCCCATAGTTTTCCATAATTTATCCGGCTACGATTCGCATTTCATTATCGAGGAAATAGCTACCGCTTTCGACGGTCACGTTGATGTATTACCCATAACTAAAGAAAAATATATTTCATTCACAAAAAATGTCGAAGATACGGCTGAATCAGACTCGCGAAATAATATTAAATTACGATTCATCGATTCGTACAAATTTCTCAATACCAGTCTCGACAAATTAGCATCTTTCCTTAGCACAGATCAATTAAAAATTTTACGATCCAAATTTGAAACATTATCCACCGAGGATTTCAAATTATTGACGCGAAAAGGCGTCTTTCCGTACGAATACCTTGATTGCGCGAACAAGCTGCAGGATCCATGCTTACCGCCGCACGAGTCATTCTACAGTTCGTTAACGGGCGAGACTGTATCCGAGAGCGATTACGCGCACGCTGAGACTATCTGGCAACGTTTCAGGATTAGAACCTTGGGCGAATACAGCGACTTGTATTTGAAAACAGATGTCTTGTTATTGGCAGATATTTTTGAAAATTTTCGCGAAAGTTGTATCAAGAGTTATGGACTAGATTCGGCGCATTATTATACTCTACCAGGTTTCACGTGGGATGCAATGCTAAAGCATACCAAAATTACATTCGAATTGCTCACCGACGTCGATATGGTCATGTTTATCGAACGCGGTATACGTGGGGGTTTAAGCCAATGTTCCGGAAGATATGCACATGCCAATAACAAGTACATGCCATCTTACAACGCATTGGAAGAGTCATCGTACTTGATGTACTTTGATGTGAATAATTTGTATGGATGGGCAATGTGTCAGCCCCTGCCATACGCTAAATTTCAATGGGTCGAAGATGTTGCGAATTTTGACGTGTCTTCAATCCCGATCGATTCACCTACGGGATACATTCTTGAGGTAGATCTGGAATATCCGAAACGTCTGCACGACGCTCATGCCGATCTACCGTTCTGCCCGACGCGTGCCAAACCACCTGGCAGCAGGCAGGACAAATTACTCGCGACGGTATACGGTAAGCAGCGTTACGTTATCCATTACCGCAACCTGCAGCAGTGCACGCGTCATGGTCTTCGTATTACAAAGATACACCGCGTGCTCCAATTCGCTCAATCTCCCTGGCTCCGCGATTACATCGAACTCAATACACGGTTCAGAACAAGCGCGACAAATGACTTTGAAAAAAATTTGTACAAATTGATGAACAACGCGGTATTTGGTAAAACTATGGAAAATGTACGAAATCACGTGGATGTAAAACTTTTGACACGTTGGGAAGGGCGATATGGTGCGGAGGCAATGATTGCGAAACCGAATTTCCACAGCAGAAGTGTTTTTTCGGAAAATTTAATAGCTGTTGAATTGCGAAAACTCGAGGTGAAATTCAACAAGCCGATATATGTGGGTATGTGCATTCTGGACATATCAAAAATTTGTTTGTACGAATTTCACCACGAGTACATGTCGCCCAAGCATGGAAAAAATTGTAAAATTCTATATACCGACACAGATAGTCTCATTTATCACATTCAATGCGATGATATCTACGAGTCCATGAAACACAATATCGATAGATTCGACACGAGCGATTATCCTACAGACAATCCATATAATATGCCGCGCGTAAATAAGAAGGTTCCGGGGCTGATGAAGGATGAAAATAACGGTGCGATAATGACCGAATTCGTAGGTCTTAGAGCGAAAATGTATGCACTTCGCGTAGACGGCAAAAAAGATACGAAAAAGGCGAAAGGCGTCAAGACCAACGTCATAGCCAGAACGATAACTTTCGACGATTACGCGAAGTGTTTGCAAAGGGAGATCGAAATGGTTCGCAGACAATCATGCATACGGTCTAAATTGCATAAAGTGTACACCATTTCGGAATCTAAAATCGCTCTAAGCCCACGCGACGACAAGCGGCATATCGTACCCGATTCGACCGACACTCTGCCCTGGGGACATTATAATATCCCATTGTAAAATATAAATTATTGTATTATAAATAGTGGAATTATTGTATTATAAATAGTGGGATTATTGTGTTTATTCTATTTATTGTGTAAAATATAAATGGTGGAATTAATGTATAAAAAAATTGTTCACGCATATATATGTATCATTGTATTTATTGAACCATGTATTTTTATGCTACAATACATTATTTTTATTTATCCAAGAATTGTGTGATTTATCAAATCCCAACCACTTGACGTACACCTTATCCCCCTTCCTACGTAAGACTTTTTCCACTAGATACACATCAGGATCGGTGACGCGTTGCAGCTCGTGTTCATAGAATCCTCCGGCAACAGGTTTTCCACAGGAATCGACCAGCAGATATGTTGCAGGATTAGTTGCTTGTACTTTGGCTATCTTGAACACCTCCGTTGTCCAATTCGGCGTATAGCCTTTATCGAATATGGTTTTAAATTTGCTCACGCGCACAAACTCGCCCAACTTGAATCTCGCTGGAGCAGCGATCTTTATGTTGCTGTATACGCTGGCTAGCAACTTATCGGCGATCGCAGGGGTAACATCGCAAGGACGCATTCCGATGGTTCTATGTTTTCGTGCGTTATACTCTGCAAGTAGACTTGGTAGAGCATCGGTCCATCTATAGGTTCCATTGAGCGTAAACAGTTTCCACATATTGTTTTTCAAAGTTCGATTGAAACGTTCTACGACGGAGGCCTTCATCACAGAATACGTCGAATAATGATTAACGTTATGCTTTGCCAAGAGTTTCTGCACATCAGCGTTGTAAAATTCTTTTCCTTGATCGGTTTGCAAATTTTTCGGATATCGATCTCTAAATATCTTTGCAAACGCTTTAGTCACCTCAGCACCACTTTTAGTCTTGAGCAGCAACGCCCATGCATACTTGCTCAACACATCGATGACGGTGAGTATGTAGTGGTGACCCTGGTTGAATCGTGAGTATGGACGCATTTCTACAATGTCAGCTTGCCACAGATCATCGTATCCATGCACTATGACACGCCTCCGCGGAAAATGTCTTCGAGCTGGAGCATGCAATTCCTCAACGAGTTGTAGCTTCTTGTGGCCGTGGTTTTCTTTACTCTTGGATTTCGATAATGGCTGCATGTTTGATCGCAGAGGTGTCTTTGACACGAATGATGCGATAATTATCGGGCACGTTCATTAAGTGCTCCCAATCGGTCCAGGGGCAAATTCATCCGCCTCACATGATTCTCCTTCGCAGCGCTGCTGCGGGATAGAATTCGACGCCTGCGATATCTTTTGAACGCTGTTTTGCAGCGTCAGCATATCTCTTTGAAACGCGATCAGTTTCCTCTCTAATTCTTCCTGCCGCTCTCTCAAAAGTTTAATGTTCTTTTCCATGTATAGTTTATTGACAGCATCGGTGTCAGCCACCGGTTGAGCTACGCGTCGTATCTTGCATGATTTTGCATCAAAGTCGGCACCAACCACGCAAAGAGCGTTATCTCGCATGTAATTTCGAAGCAAACCACTCCATTTGTAATAGTCCATTCTAGCTGCTCCACTCTTCTCGAGCGATACCCCAAATTTGTTGATCGGCATCTCGATGCATACAGTGCACATCATTGGCGTGCGGCTTAATTTATATAATGAGGCCTACCTCGCGTAGTTCCTCGACAATCGATAGAATTTCGGGATCATGAGAGTTGTTACCCGCCTGACGTGACGCTTCCAACAAACGCAATCGATCCACCAGCTCGTTGGGATCGTCCCAGTGTACGTAATCGATCTTGTTATCGTTTACCACCATGGCTCGTGGTGTCCTAAGACCTTTCCCTGCTTTATTGACTGATGTGCGTGGGATTAGCGGTGCAATTACATGTCTGTACTTGTATCCCTTGTTGCTCAATATGGGATTTTTAGCACCATGACCGCGTCTGTGGGCATTCGTCGCCAGCAGTATACTTTTGTATTTTTGTTTATCAGCATCGGTGTATATAGCATCATTGGGAATTCTCTTGAAAATCAGTTCGTAAAGACCGGATGTTCCTCCGTATCTTACACCATCTATGATTATATTATCATCCTTGTCTATATCGAAAGCCTTATCCCCAAGCATCGTTCCACTATTGCCAAAGTATACACCGTACACATAGTCCATTGATGTATCCTTATCACCACTTAGGATCGCGCTCATGTATTTTTGCCCCAGCGGACCGAAATGACTGCGAAACGTTTCTTGTCCCTCGGATGTTTGAAGTTGCTGTCTGATAGATGTTACAAACGACTCATTGGGACTAGTTTCGAAAACGTCGTCATCAATAGTTGCGAGCGATTGTACACTGGGAAATGTACTTATTGGTGTGTGAGGAACGGGAGACTCGTTTGATGTAGCATTCCGTCGTTTATGCTTCGATTGAACTGGTGTTGAGGTTATGGGTGAATATTCAGACGACATGTGCCGTTTCCTCTTTGTCTTGCGCGATGTGTTCCCTTTCGGATGGATTTTTTTAGGCGTTAATGTTTCATTCCCTTCAACGTCTATGCTCATCAGTGGTGATGTGCTAGCTTCTGCCGCTGAGGTATTTTCAACAATATGTTTTAAGGGTTCGACGATAGGTTTGAAGTATCTCTCCAACGCGACATCTTCCTCCATCTTGCCTGTCTTCAAAGCCTGATGTTTCTTGCGAATGGATTCGCTAGTTTTTGCAATTTCCTTCGCTATTCTCTCGCGATCCTTAATCTCCAGAGTATCGATATCAATCATCGTTGTACCGCTGACGTTGCTTTCCCACCGATGTGTTGATGACAATTGACCGTCTCACGGTACGGCAAACTCGTTAAATCCCTTTCTGTAACGTCCATTGGACATCGCGCTATCCTTGTCTATTACCACGAAACCATACTCCCGTTGCCAACAATTACGACACAAAGCGCAGAAATCCTCGTAAGACATGTCAGTGTTTACGTGATCGTTGTACACATGTTTCAAGTTGGTACCATCCTGCTTAAACAGAATCAACAGATTGGCATTGTCGCGGATAAGATGTTTGGGTATCTTTGCATACGTCTGACAGAGATAGAAGCAGTCAACGTTCGAGTGGCGCCCCATTGCAAAGTATTCCCTTATCGTATCTTGCTTGTCGCATGCCACGTCATCAAAGATGAAAATAGAATTCGGAAGCGATTCGCACGGTGGGATGACGTCACTGTTATTCGAAAACGTAAAGTAGCCAATTTCATCTATCGGAGTCAATAAATTCTCCAAATACTGATATTTCGGCTGTTGCAACGACTTGGAGTACACGTACACGTTCTCGAAGCGGACGCCGTGAGGACTTTCCAACAAGCTCACCAACACGTTTGTCTTTCCGCAATTTGATGGGCCACAAACGAGGCAGCGTATAGTGTTTGGTAGCATGCTACCATGTCTGCGTCTGGTTTTCGAAGACATAACTCGTGATTTATCGTCAAAATTTGTCACGCGTATCGTTACAGGTTGTCGCACGAATCGCATCCTCTCCACAAACTGTGAAAAATGATTTTGATACGTCGAAGCGCCCTATTTATAGGTCCGCATCGACTCAAAACAGCTCAGTATCCAAAATGCTTCTGATCCTGTCGAATAATTGCGATATTCGAGACCTAACCTCTGAGCAGTTGAAATATATACCAAAGATTATTCTACTCCGAGAGTTTGGGAGACACATTGATCAGTTGTGGGACAGACTCCCCGAGCACATAAAAGCCGATTCTGAGGTTCGGCAGTATCGTCGGTGTCTGGAGCATTATAATCGTCCTTGGCAGCGAACGCATATCGACGGTCCAGCACCATTGATTAAAAACTGTAGCGAATGTCGCCGACGAGAGTAAAGAAAGGCTGTGGTTTGTTAAATCGAGCGATAAACGCGCTACCTATCGAATTACATATTCCGGGATACCAGTTTTGCGGTCCAGGAACACATCTGGCAAAACGATTGGTTAGAGGGGATCAAGGCATCAATCCGTTGGACGCGGCGTGTCGCGAACACGATATTGCATATTCGCGCAGCAACGACCTCGGCGAAAGGCACGCGGCAGATAAAGTTCTCGCTGACAAAGCGCGAAAACGCATCGTTGCGCGAGACTCGACTCTGGGTGAAAGAGGTGCTGCTACAGCTGTTTGGGCAGCTATGAAAGCCAAGACGAAAATCGGAATGGGGATGAAAACAAAACCCCGCAAAAGTACTCCAAAGAGAGCGCCGAAAAAGCGGATTCTTCCGGTGGCAAAACGGGGTGGTATATTACCACTTCTCCCGCTGCTAGGTGTTCTCGGATCATTAGCTGGTGGAGCGGCGGGAATCGCCAAGGCGGTAAACGATAATAAGGCGGCGCAACATCAGCTGCAGGAAATGCAACGTCATAATCGCTCCATGGAAGGCCGCGGACTTTATCTCGCGCCATACAAGCGTGGACAGGGAATATCGAAACGAAAAAAAAAACGTCGAAAAGAAAATAAAAATGCCCGCGGGTGTAACTACTGATGCACAATTGGAGGAGTTGGCAAAACGTATGCGTATTCCATTCTTTAGAGGTGTTTTTATGCGAAACGCGCTACCAGTCGGAGGAGTACGTCGAAACGAGAGCGGTATTGTAAATTTGGACAATGTCGAGGGGTCGGGGACTCATTGGGTGGCATATGCGAAGAGAGGGTGTCGAGCTATATATTTCGACAGCTTTGGAAATCTTCGACCGCCCAAGGAATTGGTAAAATATCTGAATAAGGATGCTGTGAAAATTGAATACAATCGAACGTCTTATCAAAAGTACAATCAGAGCAATTGTGGACAACTATGTCTACGCTTTCTACAAACGATTGGTACCAAATTTAAGGATTGACTTCCCGCCACTCTGATTCAGTACTAATCGAGCCGTACAGTTCGGAATATGTCGTTAACATTCACTCTAACCGGCAAGAGTAGCACCCTCGCGGTGAGCTACTTTCCACCCATAGATTTGAGTGACGATGATTACGAGCTTGGTCTAACAACCTTTGAAACTTATCACACCATACCAAACATCGACTCGAGCAATGATAAATTCTACTTCACCGTAAACTATGACATCAGCAACAGCGTCGACACCACTCCTGAATACATTACGATTCCCCATGGCTCCTACGAACTAGACGCCATTGCCAAGTATTTGAAGCAGCGATTACTCGAACGGTATCCTCAAAATCTCGACGGTACCGATGGTGGTGACAACGATGCGTATCCAATAGTGTTGCGTCCCAACAACAACACCATGAAAAGCGAACTGTACTGTTGGTTCACCGTAGATTTTACAAAGCCTAATAACATTGGATCGCTATTGGGATTCTCGACGAATCGGGTATTAGAACCAGTACGGTGGCACGAATCGGACGATCCAATTAATATCATGAACGTGAACATTGTTCGTATAGAATGTAGCGTGACCGCTGGTGCGTACAACAGTGGGAGGCGTGTCCATACGATACATGAATTTTCTCCGAGAGTTCCACCAGGATATAAGATATCGGAAACGCCCGCGCAGATCATTTACCTTCCAATCACCGCACGGATCATTACGGATCTAACGATACGCGTTGTGGATCAAAACGGACGGTTGCTCGATTTTCGAGGTGAAGAGATTACCATCAGATTGCACGTACGACGGCGACGACGATAATACATGTAGTGCGAACGAAAGAGATGCTTGTATTGAACGACTCTAGAAACCCGTTTCTTCCAAGTGAAATTGTTTACAACTGCAACAACAACTGCAACAGCTCCGATCACGCTAAAAAGAAGAGGCTCAGTGCTGCGAACATTGCATTTTTGAAATCATTGGGATTCATTGTGCGCATTTAGGTTGAAAATGGTTGACATTCTAAGTATTGGAGGGAAGCCGACGTTTGATGATCGCATCGTCAAGCTTCAGACTCACACATACAACCCATACGTCAACACAACGTTTGGATACAGCGATGAGATAAGAATACCGATACAACAGCAGGATTTATACACATTGCCATGTGAAAGTTTTCTCTATGTGGAGGGGAAATTGAAGATAAATAAGCCAAAAGATGCATTAACGGTGACGTTGGGAAATAATTGCATGGCGTTCTTATTCGATGAGATTCGATACGAGCTGAATGGCGTGGAGATTGATCGCAGCAGAAACGTTGGAATAACTAGCACGCTTAAAAACTATGTATCGCTGACATCTGGCGAAGACAAAAATATGGAGAATGTTGGATGGGGCTTGAAACGGCGGGATGGGCCAATAGTGAAAAGTCATTTCAATTTTTGCATCCCACTCTAATATTTGCTGGGATTTTGCGAGGACTACAAAGGCATGATTATTAATGCGCGTCACGAATTGATTTTAATACGCTCGCGCAACGACAACAATGCTCTGATAGGATCGCCGATGTTGGAACCAGAAATTGAATTGGTTAAACTACAATGGCGGATGCCCCATGTGACGTTAAATGACGTTAATAAGCTATCGTTGCTACATACTTTGGAACGTGGACAAAACCTGGGCATTTGTTTTCAATCGTGGGATCTGTACGAGTATCCTCTCTTACAGAGCACGACCAAGCATTCGTGGGCCGTGAAGGCATCTGCACAGCTGGAGAAGCCGCGATGCGTGATCCTTGCTCTACAGACTGGTCGAAGAAATGTGATGAGTGAAGACGTTACTATGTTCAACAACTGCAAATTGGCCAATGTAAAACTTTTTCTCAACTCGGAATTTTACCCATATGATGATCTGAACTTGGACTTTGACAAGAATAAGCACGCCATCTTGTATCACATGTATACGCAATTCCGTAAATCATATTATGGGTATAGTTGCAACGAGGCATTATTCACCGTGGCTGAATTTTTACAATTTGGCCCCCTCGTGGTAATTGATTGCTCGCGACAAAATGAGTCGATCAAGAATGGCACCGTGGACGTGCGCATAGAATTCGAGTGTAATGAGAATGTGCCTGCAAATACTACAGCCTACTGTCTGATTCTACACGATAGAGTGGTTGAATACAATCCATTGACAAACATGGTGCGCAAAATAAATTAAATTACCACGCTACTTGCCCGCCCTCTCCTGTATGAAATTCGCAAAAAAAATTTCATCGTGAAAATCGTGATGTTTTATGAGAAAGACTGCATTCTCTCGTCTGTCTTAGAAGCGAGTGGACCTCCAAATTGTATCGATAATGGCTGTACCAACGTTCGTTGACATGCAAGGGTTCATCGTTGATGGAAGATTTGTCATCAAGGAAGTGGCTGTCCTACGAATGGGAACAATTCTCTCACACTATATTTTTGGGAGTTCGATGCCGCATTATCTTCTTTCGAAATCTGACAAATCAAGCATCCGCTGGTTAACGGCGAAACATCATGGGTTACGCTGGGACGATGGAGAAGTTCCATACAGTATGGCTAAACGGCTAATTTCGAAAGCTGTAGCTGATGCGATCGATGAAGAAGAGGATGACACGTGCCATGTCGTATATGTTAAAGGGCTGCAGAAACGCGACTGGCTTGCGGATTTCCTCGATGAAAGTACGAGAGCAGACGCGGTCATCGAGACGCTGGACATTGACTACGAGGATATCAAATCTCTAAATAAGCTAAATGTAGTTAATACTCTGCGATGTGGTAGACACGCGAAACACTGTGCCATGCAAAATGTATTTAAAATATTCAACTGGTGGTCTAAACACCAGGGAAATTCATAAATAAAATATAATCAATTTTTTAATGCGTATAATTTTCTTCACCCTCACCCAACCCAACCTCATGCGTTTGATGTCCGCTAGATTAAGACGATACTTATGCAGAAGTCGTTCGATACACGTTCGATACCCGATCAAAGCCATTCGATGCACGATCAAAGCCGTTCAATACCCGTTCAATGCACGTTCGAAGCCGTTCAATATCCGTTTGATATATGTTCAAAAACATTCAATACCCGTTCGATACGTATTCAAAGTGATGTGGTCTTGTCGCATGATGTGTCCAAAGAAGAAGGGAAAAAGATGTGTGGGAATAAGGAGAGGATGGTCTACGAAGAAGAAATGTGCAGTTTGTGAAAATGAATGCGGAGAACAACAGCATTGTACTTTTGCAAAGCTATGCACTTCTCGATTTCATGATAGGAGGGGGTTTTTACATGTGAGAGCTAGGAGATGCAGCGAGACCAGTCGTCTGTTAATTGTGGAAGGCGAACAGTCTGATTTTTAATCGTTAGACATTTGTGCAATTTTTGTAATTTGTGTGCGACAATTTTTTTCTGGTGCTTGAAAAATGGGATTGCAACGCATCGCCCCGGAGTATGACTCATTGGTATGTACAATATATTTTGACATTATTCGTCTATAACCATTGAAATCGAGCGAGATTAAAATCAAGTGGACATGTTAATATCATGATGTTCTATGCTTTAGTATTCACCATCGCCATCGCCATCGCCATCCCCATCGCCATCGCCATCGCCGTCGCCGCCACCTTCGCCGCCTTCGCCGCCTCCGCAGGTATGTAGTTTGCATTGTTTTGCATGTTTCATGTTTATTATGTTTGATATGTGTCATATTTATTATGTTTGTGTATCTGTTCTAGGACCGTGTGCCGATGATTATAATGGCGCTCATGGCGCGGGTTCTGGCAGGGGAGGCTGAGGCTGCACCCTTAGCGGTGCATATGCAGCGCTCGGGCCTGGTATTCGGGTCGAGGATGGCGGCCAGATTGCGACGGCCCTGGGTACCTTATCATCAAATGGGGCCCCTGCGACGTCCACAGCCCCCATCGCCACCATCGCCTCCCTGGATCGATGTGAGGAGGCCGCAGCCATCGCTTCAGGGGTCCCTATCACCTCCATGGCAGTTCGAGGGGGTGATGTTGTCGTCATCGTCCTCAGCGTCATCATCACCGCCACCGTCGCGGCAGTTAACACCACCGCCACGGTGGTCGCCGCCCCCTGCATGGATGGAAGAGGGGCTCGTGACGCCACCTCTGCAATTGTCATCCGACGAGGAGGATATTTAAATTCTTTTTCATTTTTTTTGTTATCTCATGTATTTCATCCGTATTAACTATTATTACTATTCATATTACTATTATTATATTATATTCACTATTACTATTACTATTCATTCATTATTTGTAACAATATATTATCATTTTTAAACACATATTATTTCTCCATTTTATTCACCCGTCTTCCTTCTCCTTTCGCTGTCTAATTTTAAGATTCGGTGTAAGATTTAGCGTTCACAATGATATTATACCACATTCAACACATGTCGAGACTTTTATCCTTGAGTTCGAAACCGTTCAATATCCGTTTGATATACGTTCTAAAACGTTCAATACCCGTTCGATACGTATTCAAAGTGATGTGGTCTTGTCGCATGATGTGTCAAAGAAGAAGGGAAAGAAGATGCGTGTGAATAAGGAAAGGATGGTCAGCGAAAATGAATGTGAAGAACAACAGCATCTCACTTTTGCAAAGCTACGCACTTCTCGATTTCATGATAGGAGTTTGCATGCGAGAGCCTGGAGATGCAGCGAGACCAGTTGTCTTCAAACATTAAAGACGTGTAGTACTTTATTCACATTATGGGATATTGGAGGTCGCCCTCCATTTATGATTCGATGAGGTGGCGAGGTATGTACATAACAATATTTTGACATTTATCGCGTTTAACTGTTGAAACCAAGTGCTCTAAAATCAGGTGTTCGTATCAATATTTTACCATGAGTTTCTATGTCTAGGGCTCACACCGTCCCCACCCCCATCACCATCCCCATCGCCACCACGTGGGCCATCACCTCCACCACCGCCGTCGCCCACGTGGTCGAGCGATTGGGGATCGCCGCGGCCGTCGCCGCAGCCGTCGCCACCACCCCGTTCGCCGTCGCCACCACCCCGTTCGCCGTCACCGTCGCCGCATCCACAGGTATGTAATACTTTGCATTGTTTTATGTGTTTCATGTTTATTATGTTTAATGTGTTAGTATTATATTGATGTGTCTGTGTGTTCTAGGCAACGACGTATGGGGCTGCGCGGCTGCGGGTTGCGCGGGTGCGGTTGCGCGCACCGCGGTCGGGGGCTCTGTGGCGACCGCGCCCCCTGCCCTCACCATCGTCGCCACCATCACCCCCGTCACCTCCATCACCCCCCCTCGCCCGCCAATAGTTTATATTTTTTATATTTTCTATTCTGTTTTATATTAATTTCTTTATGTAACAATATATATATCTTAAACGTATATTCTGTCTCCATTTTATTTACTCATCTTCCTCCTCGCCTCCTAATTCTAAGATTTGTAGACACTGCATAAATCTATTTCATTCTTCGCGCCGCATGTCACATAATGGTTTGGAAAAATATTTGGGGGTGGGCCAAGGTCATTCTCTCGCTCGGAAAAAATTTCCGGTGGTGGATCGGGGTTTAAAAAAGTTCTCGGGGGTCATTCACTCCCTCCGGTTAGGTCTAAAAGTTTTCGGCGGTGGGTCCGGTCTACGCGGCGGCTCGGCCTGGAGTGATCCCCTCCATCATCGCGGCTTCCCCCACTCCGCGGCTCGTGCGCGCGCAATCGGTTTTCCTCTCCCCGCAGGCCCCGCGCCCATGTTTCCCTCCGCCGCGGTCCCCCGCGCGCCCTCACTTCCCCCCGCCCCCGCGCTCCCCTCAGAGGACCTGCGTTGGAATCCCCCTTGTCTTACTACTTTATTTCTTAAACAAATACAAGGTAATTCTGGAGCAACGCCCATCAAGGAAATGCGGTCTAGTACCCCGTGGCGAGGACAGACCTTCGCAGGGCATCACCCGATTTTTATGGCTTTCGACCCTCGAAGGGGTTCGGATGCCTGTTAAGAAGTGAGAAATTTTCGACTTGCGCATTAGTAGTAAGACAAGGCGGTTTCCAACTCAGGTCCTCTGAGGGGAGCGCGGGGGCGGGGGGAAGTGAGGGCGCGCGGGGGAGCGCGGCGGAGGGAAACATGGGCGCGGGGCCTGCGGGGCGAGGAAGACCGGTTGCGCGCGCACGAGCCGCGGAGTGGGGGAAGCTGCGATGACGGAGGGGATCACTCCAGGCCGAGCCGCCGCGGAGACCGGGCCCACCGCCGCAAACTTTTTAGACCTAACCGGAGGGAGTGAATGACCCCCGAAAAATTTTTTCAAACCCCGATCCACCACCGGAAATTTTTTCCGAGGGAAGGGACAACCTTGACCCACCCCCAAATATTTTTCCAAACCATTATGTAGCTGAAATTGTTTTAATAATTTATTTTTATTGGGAATTATTTCGGACGATCTCGGGAAAGATCGGCGTTTTTTTACACACCGCGTCTTCGGAGGGTGGGAAAGAGATAGAACATTACTTTAAAGCTAAAATCTGGGAGAGGGAAAGAGACAGCGCTACATAGTGATACAAACACATTTTATTCTAAAGCTAACAGTATTTCAAAGCGTTCCGATTTAACGTCGCGGCATATCGTGTGTAATTTGAATCTCCTGGAGCAGTCGTGTAGGATGGCGACATTTGGCAGCGCGAATCATAGAAAGAATTATGCGGCGTCAGCAGAAACTTTTCTCCATACCAATATGTGATGGAAAGTTTTGCCCAACACAGAGAAATAATAATAATTTTTTAATCACCGATATAGCAAACTGTTATGTAGCAAACAGACATATTTTTCCGAACCATTATGTAGCAAGCATTCTAAAGCTAACAGTATTTCGAAGCGTTCCGATTTAACGTCGTGGCGTATCGCGCGATTACGCGTAATTTGACTCCTCTGAGACACCTGCATGCGATGATGTCATTTTCATGGCGCGAAGAACGCTCGAACGAAATAAACACCGAATCTTAGAATTAGGTGGCGAAACCCCCGAAAACTTTTTCAGACCCCGATCCACCACCGAAAATTTTTCCGATGGAGGGGACAACCTTGACCCACCCCCGCACCGATCTAGCAAACCAATATGCAGCAGAAATTTTTTTCCCCAGCGCAGAGAAATAATAATTTTTTAATCAACGATCCACCGAACCATTATGTAGAAATATTATTTCAAACAGATATGTAGCAAGCATTCTAAAGATTTTAAAGCGAACAGTATTTCAAAGCGTTCCGATTTAACGTCGCGGCGTATCGCGAGATTTCGCGAAATCTGACTCTTCTGGAGCTGCCGCGCTAGATGACGTCATTTGGCAGCGTGAAGAACAAAATACAATACATGTAGAAACGTCGAATCTTAAAATTATGCGGCATCAGCAGAAAAAATCTTTTCCATATAAGCAGTCATTTTTTTCCCAACGCAGGGAAATAATAATTTTAATCCCCTCCCTTACCGATCTATCGAACCAATATGTAGCACACACACTCTAAAACTAACAATTTTAAAAAAATGTTTTTCAATCTTAACATCGCAGCGTATCGCGCGATCACGTGTAATTTGAATCCCCCGTGATGGGACTGCCGTGCAAGATTACATCATTTGGTGGCGTAACGAACGCACGAATCATAAAAAGAATTATGTGGTGTCAGCAGAAATTGGTGAGGTGAGAAGGAGGAAGACGGATAAGTAAATAGAGAAATAATATGTTTAAGAAATTTAATTACAATGAAAAGAATATAAAAATATAAACAGAAATGGAATATAATTTAACATTTTTTTCCTACGAGCATCCGCTAAAATATCATTGATGACAGATGCTACCAGTTCGCAATGTACAAGATAATCCTCGTCGTAGTATTCGCTATCACATATTATTTTGGCAGCACGACGCGTATATAATGTTTCGCAGGCAGCGTCGCTCTGTTACAACACAGTAACAAAAGTTTCAAAGTTTGTCCTCACATCTTCTGCAGTTTGATACAGCCGCGGATACACATAGCTTACACACGACTTAAGATTAAATAAAAGTGATACTGTATGCTGTTTGAAATACAGCGACTTATTACGTTACATATTGTTAAATTAATTAAACAATAGAAATATAAGAACAGAATATAAGTAGTGTATCTCTCTCTCTCTCTCTCTCTCCCTCTCTTCCTCTCCCTCCCACCCTCTCTTCCTCCCTCCCTCCCTCTCTCTCTCTCTCTCTCTTTTTCTCTTCTTCACATCAATCGCAAGACAACATGAACATTCTCGAACACCTTAAGGACTTCCTATTTACTTTTCGCGACATCATACATACATACTCTTCCACACAACACCTCGTCTACATTCATACGCACTCACGCTCTCGTGACCGACCCCAGTGCTCAGCTACACAGAACAGTAATATCTCAACAACATTCGCCGAAAGTGTTACATATCAATTGTATCGTCTCAATTCTTTATCGCTAAATAAACCGCACGATTCTCAACATCTTTCAGTTCTCTCCATACAAATAGAATATAAAAATACAATCTAAAAAAGACAAAAATATAATTATAATAATAAAAATAATAATTTAATTTATTGCCCACTTTTGCGTTACAATTTAACGATGAAATAATCTTTCCATTTCATTCTCATGATTGTGTCAGTGTAAGTCCCACCCTTCTAATGTATCCTGCTGTGTCTTAACAATTTTTTCTATTTTACAAGTGTTTCCTAATGTATTCTACGTTGTGTAATATTCTTTTATCACTTTCCTGTTCTTCCCATGTTTTCCTTCTCCCTATTATCTACCATAGAATAACCAAGTTTTTCCCTTCTCCTCTAATTACCTCTTTCCAATTCCTAAATACAACACAATATAAATATAAAAGAAAATACAATTAAATAAGAAATATAATAAAAAAGAATATAATAATAAAATAAAAGTAAATACAATTAAAGAAGAAATATAATAAAAAGAATATAATAATATAATAAAAGAAAATAAAATAATAAAAAAAGAAAATACAATTAAATATTAAATATAATGTCACGTCCTGGGTGGCGGGGAATTTAGGACAGTGACGTTGTGGGGAATTACAGGAGTCAAACGCGAAATCTTGTTCGCTGCTCTAAGAGGTTGCAGGGGTTTGGGCACGGAACCCTGTTTCGCAGTCCCAAACGGTTGCAAAAGTAAGGCACGGAACTTTGTTTCGCTGCACCAAAGGTTGGAGGGGTTTAGGCACGGATGTTTGTTCGCTGCTCTAAGCGGTTACAAGGCTTGGGCACGGAACCCTGTTTCGCAGTCCCAAGCGGTTGCAAACGTTAGGCACGGAACTTTGTTTCGCTGCTCTAAGGTTGGAAGGGTTTAGGCACGGAAGTTTGTTCGCTGCTCTAAGCGGTTACAAGGCTTGGGCACGGAACCCTGTTTCGCAGTCCCAAGCGGTTGCAAACGTTAGGCACGGAACTTTGTTTCGCTGCTCTAAGGTTGGAAGGGTTTAGGCACGGAAGTTTGTTCGCTGCTCTAAGCGGTTACAAGGCTTGGGCACGGAACCCTGTTTCGCAGTCCCAAGCGGTTGCAAACGTTAGGCACGGAACTTTGTTTCGCTGCTGTAAGGTTGGAAGGGTTTAGGCACGGAAGTTTGTTCGCTGCTCTAAGCGGTTACAAGGCTTGGGCACGGAACCCTGTTTCGCAGTCCCAAGCGGTTGCAAACGTTAGGCACGGAACTTTATTTCGCTGCTCTAATCGACCAGGGAAGGTTGGGGAATAATCGCGCACCCGAGTGACACCCGTTAGAGTGTTTGCGGTTAGTTCTTCTAACTAGATAATTGGTTTAACTACTGCAATGGGGAAAGAAAGGCGTTGATGGCAGTTCTTCAAAATAGACGTACTAGTGGCCATACGGGACCCTGGGTGAAAGAAAGTTGTAAACACAGATAAGAACTCCCGAGGTTCGCGAAGGAAGAACAGCAGTGGCAAGGCCGTAAGGATTCTGAGTATTCGGTGAATAATTCCGAGAATTCAAACGTTTAAGTAACAGAACCGCTATTTATTGGTAGCGAGTGATTAAACAATGCACTTCTGGTGCTATAGCAATTTACAATAATGCATGGACATAAAGCATTGGCACAAACATTTATATAAAGGTGATTAGTAATATAATATAACCATAAGATGAATTAATAATAATAACAAACAAATTAATATAGGCAATAGAATTAAACAATGGTAAAATTAGGCAGTTAGCATAAGCAATTGAAACTATATGAAGTAAGCGAATATAAATGCGGTTGAACGATATAAAGTAATAAACGAAATCACATAAAGTAATGTAAAGCAATAAGCACAAAAATACAAGCAATATAAATGAAGATGTGAAGAACTAAATAATATCGAAGCAAATAAGCAAAAGAAAATAGTATAAACGAAATTAGAATATTAAGGGCTTACAGTGGTGTCGAAGACTCGAAGTCCTTTTTAGGAGATGATGCACTGAAGCTACTTCTAACACTACTTAGTAATAAGGTAAAGCTTTGGTAACGATTGTTGCCGAACTGGTACTGAGTGTCGCGGTCCACGCGGCGCCGGTATTTATTCAAAACAATGGAATGTCAGGTATGCGGGGAATTTGCGGTATGCATGGTGACTCATGCTTTAAATACGTGTTATGTAATCGGAATGTCGAGATGAGTCCTGCGTGAAATATGTGTCGTTATTGCGTATTTCGGCGGTTCCTTCGGGGTTTTGAAAAGGGGGTACTCCACCCGTTGGATGGATTTGGAGGGTTTGGTTGGGGTTTGAAAGTGGTGGTTTGAATACGTTTTTCGTAAGGGGAGGGGAGGGAAAGTGAGATATGGTCTCGAGATGAGCGAGTTTTAACGAGGGACTTGTCTAAGGTTTAAAGTGGAAGGAGTTCGCGCCTCTAAGGCCGAAGAGGGAAAAGGGTTTGAAATTTGGTCGTCTGGAGATGGGGACCGCTAAGGTACATCGTCCAAACAACCCGAAGGTTGGGAAAGGGTTAAGAATTGAGGTTTCTTAAATAGTTGTGTAGTTGTAGGGGGAATTTATATGGAGGATGCTGCTTAGGAACCGGCGAAAAATAATGGGACGTCACAATAATATAAAAATGAAAAAATATAAAAATAGAATATAAATAGAATATAAAAAATAAGAAATAAAAAAAATAAAAAATATAAAAATTCAATATAAAAGTGCATTATAAAAAAAAATATAATAATAATAATAATAATAATAATAATTTAATTTATTGTCCACATTCGCGTTACAATTTAACGATCATATACTCTTTCCATTTCATTCCCGTGATTGTGTCAGTGTAAGTCCTACCCTTCTAATGTATCCTGCTGTGTCTTAACCAATTTTTCTATTTTACAAGTGTTTCCTAATCTATTTTATGTTGCATAATCATCTTTTATCACTTTCCTCTTCCTCCCATCTTTTCCTTCTCCCTATTATCTCCTGTAGAATAGCCAAGTTTATCCTTTCTCATCTAATTACCTCTTTCCAATTGCTGCCATTCTCTCCACTTACTTCACATGCTTCAATCACGTGTTTCACTGTTTCTTCCTCTTTCTTACAAAGCCTACATATCCTTTCATCTTTCGATATCCAATATTTACATGTCCTCGTTTCACTACCCTGTATAAATCTTCCTATCCATTCTAATTCTCCTCTCCTTTCTTTCTTCTTCCCTCATAAGTATTTCGACTTATCTCCTGGTTTGCTTGCCACCTCTCTTAATTCTCTTAGGAACTTTGACTCTTTTATTTTCGTCTCCCTTTCTTGTTCTTGGATGTATATACTTATCTGCTCTATTTTCGTTCACACTTCTTCACCAATAAAAATATAAAAATACAATTGAAAAAGAAAATAAAATAAAATAATAATAAAATAAAAGAAAATACAGTATTGTCTCCGTGTGTGCCCGGTGGTCGGGACTGGCGTGGGCACTCAGAATGCGCAGATCCCTAATTCCGAGTGTGCGTTTCTCGCTTCTTTCTGGCCGAAGGAGTGAGCGAGATGGACCGGTTTTCTTGCGCGCGGGCGTGCGGGCACTCAGATGGAATCGTGACTGCCCAACGCATGCGCGCGACGGTCAGATAGCCAGGCACGGCACAAGTCTTTTTTGCGCCCTAGACAAACTTTTCAAATTACGCCCTATATTATAATACATTTATTTGAGATTATTAATAACCTTACTTTGAATTTTTATTCGTAGTTTAATCCACTTATAGTACAACTTGTAATATTTAATTCTAAAGTTTATTTTCAGCAATAGCAGCAATGAAAATACATACCATTTTGCATCTCTTGTCGACTTTCTGCCCTAGGCAGACGTCCAATTTTGCTTATAGGGACGAAAGTCGACAAGTGGTGCAAAATGGTATGTATTTTCATTGCTGCTATTGCTGAAAATAAACTTTAGAATTAAATATTACAAGTTGTACTATAAGTGGATTAAACTACGAATAAAAATTCAAAGTAAGGTTATTAATAATCTCAAATAAATGTATTATAATAAAGGGCGTAATTTGAAAAGTTGGCCTAGGGCGCAAAAAAAAACTTGAGCCGGGCGTGCGTCAAGTTTTTGCGTTGCGGTTTCGTGCTTCCGTATGTGCCTGCGACCATCGCGCACGCCCGTCGCGCACGCAAAGGACGGAGTGTCACGGCGCCCGAAAGACGGAGGGAGACAAAACATGAACGCTGTCGTCTGTCTCGTACTGTCCTCGCTCGCTTTTAGGGGCTCTCGCTCGCTCTCGTTCCATCTCGCTCTCGCCTTCGCCTGACAAGAGTGAGACAGAAGTGGTGGGGATAGCGACAGGCCTACATCATGTACACCAAATCGGGTACATATGGAGACAATACTGTACATTTAAATACGAAAATAAAATACAGTACAATACAATATAAAAAACAATAAAATACAATTAAATAAGAAATATAATAAAAAATAATAAAATAAAATAATAAATATAATATAAAAAGAAAAAAAACAAAAATAGAATATAAAAGAATATAATATAAAGAAGAAAAAGTATAAAAATACAATAAAAATATAAGATAAAATACAATACAATATAAAAAAATAAATATAAATGAATATAAATGGAAATAAAAATATAAAAATATAAAAATACAATTAAAATAGATAATTAAATACAGTACAATATACAACTCAATAAAAATATAAAAGAATATAAAAAAAAAATATATATATATGAATATAAAAATATGAATTAAAAAATAAAAATATAAAAATTCAATATAAAAAATACATTATAAAAAGAAAAAATATAATAATAATAATAATAATAATTTAATTTGTTACCCACATTTGTGTTACAATTTAACGATCATATACTTTTTCCATTTCATTCCCGTGATTGTGTCAGTGTAAGTCCTACCCTTCTAATGTATCCTGCTGTGTCTTAACAAATTTTTTTATTTTACAAGTGTTTCCTAATCTATTTTATGTTGCATAATCTTCTTTTATCACTTTCCTGTTCTTCCATCTTTTCCTTCTCCCTATTATCTCCTATAGAATAACCAAGTTTGTCCCTTCTCCTCTAATTACCTCTTTCCAATTGCTGCCACTCTCTCCACTTACTTCACATGCTTCAATCACGTGTTTCACTGTTTCTTCCTCTTTCTTACAAACCATACATATCCTTTCTTCTTTCTTCTTTCGATAGCCAGTCACGGAGACCTCTCCAGACCTGGCCCACGCCCGAAATTTTTTTATACCTAGCCGAGTGAGGAAATGACCTTGGCCCAACCCCGAAAATTTTTTCCAAACCAATATGTGATCGAATTTTCCCCCCAACACAGAGAAATAATAATTTATTTTTATCGGATGATGTTTCGGACAATGTCGGGAAAGATCGGCATTTTACAAACCACGTATTCGGGGGAGGGAAAGAGAGAGCATTACATTAAAATCTAAATTCGTGGAGGGAAAGAGAGAGCAATACTTAGCGTCGCAGCGTCTCGCGCGATCGTGTGTAATTTGACTCCTCTGGAGCAGCCGCGTGCGATGACGTCATTCAACGGCGCGAAGAAGACTCGAACGAAATAGAATTATGCAGTGTCTGCAAATGTTAGAATTATGTGGCGAAAGGAGAAGGAGGACGGGTAAATAAAATGTAGAAATAATATAAGTTTAAGAAATATATATTGTTATAGAAAAAATATAAATATACAACTAAATAAAAATATAATAAAAAAAAAGAATATAATATAAGAATATGAAGAAGAATATGAATAAAAGTATGAATAATAATAATAATAAAAAATAGAAAAAATAGAAAAAATAGAAAAAAATAGAAAAAATAGAAAAAATAGAAAAAAATAGAAAAAATAGAAAAAATAGAAAAATAGAAAAAATATATACAAGTGAAATTAACTAAACAAATTAAAATCTATATAAATTAATCTCTCCACGCTGCATTGGCGGTGGCGCGAGCAAGATCCGGGATCATGTCCCGCAAACGCTCTATCTGGGGCGGTGGTGGCAGCGGTGGCAGGTTCTAAAACATGTAAACGCAAATATAATATTAATACATTCCGCACAATATCCTATCACAATATCACTTACCAGCAAGCCATCAATGGCTGCAGCGATGTTGTCGCTGTCATCGCTGTCATCGGTGTCGGAAGATGAGGAGTCCTCGATGCTGTCCTCACCACCACCACCACCGACTGCTCCCTGCAAATCCTAGAACATAGAAACCTTGATATAATATTCACGTGTTAAACGTAAAAAAAACGTACAAAACATTGTTATGTACATACCTCCTGATTATTCCCCCACATCTCCTGGTCTAAATTTCCCATATCTTTTTTTTTATTAAACCCCATTATGACCGTTGGCTACCACGATTGAAGTGCAATTGGTCTCGCTACATCTCCTGGCTCTTGCATTTAAAATCTTATCATGAAATCGAGAAGTGCGTAGCTTTGCAAAAGTAAGATGCTGTTGTTCTCCACCTTCATTTTCGCTGACGATTCTTAGTTCGGCTATCATTTTCTTCGAATTATTCTCTGGCCTGCGCTCTCCTTTCTCCTTCTTCACACGTATCTTCTTTGCCTTCTCCTTTGGACACACCAAGCGACTAGACCAAATCACTTTGATCGGGTATCGAACGTGAATCGAACGTGAATCGTACCACTCTGAACCTGAATCGTACCACTCTGAACGTGAATCGTACCCCTCTGAACGTGTATCAAACGGGTATCGAACGTGAATCGAACGTGAATCGTACCACTCTGAACGTGAATCGTACCACTCTGAACGAGAATCGTACCACTTCGAACATGCATCGAACATCAATCGTACCACTTCGAACGTGTATAGAACGTGTATTGGACATGTAATGAACCACTTCGAACATGTAATGAACCACTTCGAACATGTATCGAACGTCAATCGTACCTCTTCGTACGTGTATGGTACCACTTCGAACGTGTATTGGACGTGTAATGAACGGCTTTGAACGGGTATTGAACGGCTTTGATCGGGTATCGTCGTAATCTAGCGTACATCACATGTAGGAAGTTGGGGAGGGTGAAGAAAAACATTTTCATATACATTAAAAATTGATTATATTTTATTTATGCATTTCTCTGGTGTTTGGACCACCATTTGAATATTTTAAATATTCAATAATTTAAATATAATCAATTTTTAATGTATATGAAAATGTTTTTCTTCACCCTCCCCAACTTCCTACATGTGATGTACGCTAGATTACGACGATACCCGATCAAATCCGTTCAATACCCGTTCAAAGCCGTTCATTACACGTCCAATACACGTTCGAAGTGGTACCATACACGTTCAAAGAGGTACGATTGACGTTCGATACATGTTCGAAGTGGTTCATTACATGTTCGAAGTAGCTCATTATACAAAAATAAATATAAATGAATATAAATGGAAATAAAAATATAAAAATATAAAAATACAATTAAAATAGATAATAAAATACAATACAATATAAAACTCAATAAAAATATAAAAGAAAATAAAAAAAATATATATATATATGAATATAAAAATATGAATTAAAAAATAAAAATATAAAAATTCAATATAAAAAGTACATTATAAAAAGAAAAAATATAATAATAATAATAATAATAATAATTTAATTTGTTACCCACTTTTGTGTTACAATTTAACGATCATATACTCTTTCCATTTCATTCCCGTGATTGTGTCAGTGTAAGTCCTACCCTTCTAATGTATCCTGCTGTGTCTTAACAAATTTTTTTATTTTACAAGCGTTTCCTAATCTATTTTATGTTGCATAATCTTCTTTTATCACTCTCCTGTTCTTCCCATCTTTTCCTTCTCCCTATTATCTCCTATAGAATAACCAAGTTTGTCCCTTCTCCTCTAATTACCTCTTTCCAATTGCTGCCACTCTCTCCACTTACTTCACATGCTTCAATCACGTGTTTCACTGTTTCTTCCTCTTTCTTACAAACCATACATATCCTTTCTTCTTTCTTCTATCGATAGCCAGCCACGGAGACCTCTCCAGACCTGGCCCATCCTCGAAAATTTTTTTATACCTAACCGAGGGAGGGAATGACGTCGCGGAGACCTCTCCAGACCTGGCCCACGCCCGAAATTTTTTTATACCTAGCCGAGTGAGGAAATGACCTTGGCCCAACCCCGAAAATTTTTTCCAAACCAATATGTGATCGAATTTTCCCCCCAACACAGAAAAATAATAATTTATTGAAACGGATGATGTTTCGGACAATGTCGGGAAAGATCGGCATTTTACAAACCACGTATTCGGAGGAGGGAAAGAGAGAGCAATACTTAGCGTCGCAGCGTCTCGCGCGATCGTGTGTAATTTGACTCCTCTGGAGCAGCCGCGTGCGATGACGTCATTCAACGGCGCGAAGAAGACTCGAACGAAATAGAATTATGCAGTGTCTGCAAATGTTAGAATTATGTGGCGAAAGGAGAAGGAGGACGGGTAAATAAAATGTAGAAATAATATAAGTTTAAGAAATATATATTGTTATAGAAAAAATATAAATATACAACTAAATAGAAATATAATAAAAAAAAGAATATAATATAAGAATATGAAGAAGAATATGAATAAAAGTATGAATAATAATAATAATATAAAATAGAAAAAATAGAAAAATAGAAAAAATAGAAAAATAGAAAAAATATATACAAGTGAAATTAACTAAACAAATATATAAATTAATCTCTCCACGCTGCGTTGGCGGTGGCGCGAGCAAGATCCGGGAGCATGTCCCGCAAACGCTCTATCTGGGGCGGTGGTGGCAGCGGTGGCAGGTTCTAAAACATGTAAACGCAAATATAATATTAATACATTCCGCACAATATCCTATCACAATATCACTTACCAGCAAGCCATCAATGGCTGCAGCGATGTTGTCGCTGTCATCGCTGTCATCGGTGTCGGAGGATGAGGAGTCCTCGATGCTGTCCTCACCACCACCACCACCGACTGCTCCCTGCAAATCCTAGAACATAGAAACCTTGATATAATATTCACGTGTTAAACGTAAAAAAAACGTACAAAACATTGTTATGTACATACTTCCTGATTATTCCCCCACATCTCCTGGTCTAAATTTCCCATATCTTTTTTTTTATAAAACCCCATTATGACCATTGGCTACCACGATTGAAGTGCAATTGGTCTCGCTGCATCTCCTGGCTCTTGCATTTAAAATCTTATCATGAAATCGAGAAGTGCGTAGCTTTGCAAAAGTAAGATGCTGTTGTTCTCCACCTTCATTTTCGCTGACGATTCTTAGTTCGGCTATCATTTTCTTCGAATTATTCTCTGGCCTGCGCTCTCCTTTCTCCTTCTTCACACGTATCTTCTTTGCCTTCTCCTTTGGACACACCAAGCGACTAGACCAAATCACTTTGATCGGGTATCGAACGTGAATCGAACGTGAATCGTACCACTCTGAACCTGAATCGTACCACTCTGAACGTGAATCGTACCCCTCTGAACGTGTATCAAACGGGTATCGAACGTGAATCGAACGTGAATCGTACCACTCTGAACGTGAATCGTACCACTCTGAACGAGAATCGTACCACTTCGAACATGCATCGAACATCAATCGTACCACTTCGAACGTGTATAGAACGTGTATTGGACATGTAATGAACCACTTCGAACATGTAATGAACCACTTCGAACATGTATCGAACGTCAATCGTACCTCTTCGTACGTGTATGGTACCACTTCGAACGTGTATTGGACGTGTAATGAACGGCTTTGAACGGGTATTGAACGGCTTTGATCGGGTATCGTCGTAATCTAGCGTACATCACATGTAGGAAGTTGGGGAGGGTGAAGAAAAACATTTTCATATACATTAAAAATTGATTATATTTTATTTATGCATTTCTCTGGTGTTTGGACCACCATTTGAATATTTTAAATATTCAATAATTTAAATATAATCAATTTTTAATGTATATGAAAATGTTTTTCTTCACCCTCCCCAACTTCCTACATGTGATGTACGCTAGATTACGACGATACCCGATCAAATCCGTTCAATACCCGTTCAAAGCCGTTCATTACACGTCCAATACACGTTCGAAGTGGTACCATACACGTTCAAAGAGGTACGATTGACGTTCGATACATGTTCGAAGTGGTTCATTACATGTTCGAAGTAGCTCATTACATGTCCAATATACGTTCGTAGTGGTACCATACACGTTCGAAGAGGTACGATTGACGTTCGATACATGTTCGAAGTGGTTCATTACATGTTCGAAGTGGTTCATTACATGTCCAATACACGTTCTATACACGTTCGAAGTAGTACGATTGACGTTCGATGCATGTTCGAAGTGGTACGATTCACGTTCAGAGTGGTACGATTCACGTTCGATACCCGTTTGATACACGTTCAGAGGGGTACGATTCACGTTCAGAGTGGTACGATTCACGTTCAGAGTGGTACGTTTCACGTTCGATACCCGTTTGATACACGTTCAGAGGGGTACGATTCACGTTCGATTCACGTTCGATACCCGATCAAAGTGATTTGGTCTAGTCGCTTGGTGTGTCCAAAGAAGAAGGGAAAGAAGATGCGTGTGAAGAAGGAGAAAGGAGAGCGCAGGCCAGAGAATAATTCGAAGAAAATGATAGCCGAACTAAGAATCGTCAGCGAAAATGAAGGTGGAGAACAACAGCATTTTACTTTTGCAAAGCTACGCACTTCTCGATTTCATGATAAGATTTTAAATGCAAGAGCCAGGAGATGCAGCGAGACCAATTGCACTTCAATCGTGGTAGCCAATGGTCATAATGGGGTTTTATAAAAAAAAAGATATGGGAAATTTAGACCAGGAGATGTGGGGGAATAATCAGGAAGTATGTACATAACAATGTTTTGTACGTTTTTTTACGTTTAACACGTGAATATTATATCAAGGTTTCTATGTTCTAGGATTTGCAGGGAGCAGTCGGTGGTGGTGGTGGTGAGGACAGCATCGAGGACTCCTCATCCTCCGACACCGATGACAGCGATGACAGCGACAACATCGCTGCAGCCATTGATGGCTTGCTGGTAAGTGATATTGTGATAGGATATTGTGCGGAATGTATTAATATTATATTTGCGTTTACATGTTTTAGAACCTGCCACCGCTGCCACCACCGCCCCAGATAGAGCGTTTGCGGGACATGCTCCCGGATCTTGCTCGCGCCACCGCCAACGCAGCGTGGAGAGATTAATTTATATATTTGTTTAGTTAATTTCACTTGTATATATTTTTTCTATTTTTCTATTTTTTCTATTTTTCTATTTTTTCTATTTTATATTATTATTATTATTCATACTTTTATTCATATTCTTCTTCATATTCTTATATTATATTCTTTTTTTTATTATATTTCTATTTAGTTGTATATTTATATTTTTTCTATAACAATATATATTTCTTAAACTTATATTATTTCTACATTTTATTTACCCGTCCTCCTTCTCCTTTCGCCACATAATTCTAACATTTGCAGACACTGCATAATTCTATTTCGTTCGAGTCTTCTTCGCGCCGTTGAATGACGTCATCGCACGCGGCTGCTCCAGAGGAGTCAAATTACACACGATCGCGCGAGACGCTGCGACGCTAAGTATTGCTCTCTCTTTCCCTCCTCCGAATACGTGGTTTGTAAAATGCCGATCTTTCCCGACATTGTCCGAAACATCATCCGTTTCAATAAATTATTATTTTTCTGTGTTGGGGGGAAAATTCGATCACATATTGGTTTGGAAAAAATTTTCGGGGTTGGGCCAAGGTCATTTCCTCACTCGGCTAGGTATAAAAAAATTTCGGGCGTGGGCCAGGTCTGGAGAGGTCTCCGCGACGTCATTCCCTCCCTCGGTTAGGTATAAAAAAATTTTCGAGGATGGGCCAGGTCTGGAGAGGTCTCCGTGGCTGGCTATCGATAGAAGAAAGAAGAAAGGATATGTATGGTTTGTAAGAAAGAGGAAGAAACAGTGAAACACGTGATTGAAGCATGTGAAGTAAGTGGAGAGAGTGGCAGCAATTGGAAAGAGGTAATTAGAGGAGAAGGGACAAACTTGGTTATTCTATAGGAGATAATAGGGAGAAGGAAAAGATGGGAAGAACAGGAGAGTGATAAAAGAAGATTATGCAACATAAAATAGATTAGGAAACGCTTGTAAAATAAAAAAATTTGTTAAGACACAGCAGGATACATTAGAAGGGTAGGACTTACACTGACACAATCACGGGAATGAAATGGAAAGAGTATATGATCGTTAAATTGTAACACAAAAGTGGGTAACAAATTAAATTATTATTATTATTATTATTATTATATTTTTTCTTTTTATAATGTACTTTTTATATTGAATTTTTATATTTTTATTTTTTAATTCATATTTTTATATTCATATATATATATATTTTTTTTATTTTCTTTTATATTTTTATTGAGTTTTATATTGTATTGTATTTTATTATCTATTTTAATTGTATTTTTATATTTTTATATTTTTATTTCCATTTATATTCATTTATATTTATTTTTGTATATTGTATTGTTACGTTCCGAACGTAAAACTTTTTCTTTTTGGTCAGGAACAAAAACCCATTTTCTTGGAGAGTCGTCGTCTCGACGTATTGCCGTCCCGCGATACAGATAAGGCGGTGCTGACGCAGCGGCGTTCTCACCAGAGAGTCGCGTTCGGAAAGACCCAGTGGTTCTCCTGTTGTGCCGAATCCGTTCTACACAATCAGTAACGGCTACAGCGGGAATGCGCAGACTGGATCACTTTCTTAGAAGACTGACGGAATTGTATACTCTACATCCGGTGCAGGGAACCGCGCCTTCCCACGGTTTTGTCGCATGTGTGGATTATTAATTAATTCGGAATTATTTTATTAAAATTAAATACCTAACACAATTTCTGATAGTCTAAAGACTATGGGATTCCCCTAGTCAGAAATTGTGCACATGAATTTATGAATATTGAGGGATGGCCGTCAGCTGTGTGAAATTGTATGATTGTCAAGATATGGAATGTCATGTCTCCTGTGCGCACGAATGTTCCGTAAAAATTGATCATGAATCAGGAATCTGATGGATAGACGCGAGCACACACATGCACCGCCTCATTAAGTAGGCGGGCCCACGGTAGCGCGGCCGAGCGATAAAATGCAGCGTAAGCATTTTCGGAGCGGACCCACTCTGGTCGCTGCCGAGAGCATGAAGCTGCGACTCTCGGCCTATTTTGTCTTCCCCTGCTGCTTTCTTTTTCTTTAGTTTTCTGATTTGTTCTTTTACTTCTGCTTCTGTTATTTCCTCTTCCTCTTCTCCTTCCGTGTTGTCTATTTCTTCGTACTCCTCTACTTCTTTTTTACAGTCGACGCCTTCTAGCAATGTTTTAAAATGATCCTTCCATTCTTTTAAATCTATTTTATTGGAAATACCTATTCTTTTCTTTCTTTGTTTATTTATATATTCCCATATTTGGTTTTCTCCCTTTAATTGCATTATCTCATTTTCTATACTTTCTTGTAATTCCCTTCTCCTTTCTTCACACACTTTTTTATACTCACTTCTTTTCTTCTGATAGTCTTCTTTGTCTCCTTTGCCCCTTCTCCAGTTCCTCAGTGCTTTCCTGGCTTCTCTTTTCTTTTTTGTACAGTTCGAATTCCACCACTTAAAGCTGTCCAATTTCCATTTCTTTATTTTTACTTCTTCTTTCCGTACTGCATTATTTATTTTTCCTACCATTTCTTCTAGCATTTCATTCACCTCTGTCCTATTAAAGTTTATTTTGTTTAATTCCATTTGAAATTCTCTCTTTCCTTCCTCTGTCCAGACTCTTCTCTCTCTCCACCTCCCCTCCTGATTTCCCCCTCGGTCTCTCATTTTATTTCCCCTATATAGTTCTGCTATCAGAGGCATATGATCTGACTCAACTCTATCTTCCACTGTAAATTTCTTGATATCTTCTTTCGCCTCGACATTTGTTAGTATTGTAGGGGACGTGGTGTTTGCCTGCGTTTGAGGCACGATCGCGCGTAGCTCCTTTATTGTTCTCCGACGCTCGCTTAGGCGTAAGGTATGGCAACGTCGCGGGAGCACCGAGCTGCCGACGTTCGACTCTCGGAGTCAGTCGTATTTTCAGTCGTCTTACCGAGGCCAGACTCGAGGAGGTTGGCCATTGTAACCATGTATTTTATTACCATGTATTTTATAATCACATATATTACACTGTACTATATAACCTTATAAAGACCCATCTCATTTACCACAAAATTCTCAGAAGTGGGATAGTCAAACATTTTGGGTGTAGTGTGCGACTTACGTTTTAACCGCGACTACCGTTTACGTGCTTTGGATTGCCACATCCTGCAGATTTTGTTTCGGGATATTTAGTGTTCAGGGAGTGACACGTATTTTAGACAATCCAGCGACTCGTTTAGTGTGTATAAGTGTTTGTGTCAAAATGCCAAGCGCACAGAAAGGAAAATTGCATAAGCTTGGAATCCAGCAATTAAAGGAAATGTTGCGCGAACGTAGCCTTGAAGTGACCGGTAATAAGGCCGAGTTGATCGCGCGTTTATTGCAAAACGACCCAGACGTCGAGAAGACTCTTCCGTCCGGTTCGGGAACGATGGAGACTACAACGGACGTACCGACGACGGCACCCGTGGAGGGCCCGACGGCTGAGAGTGGCACCGCTTCGCAGATTTTAATGCAGATGATGGAAATGATGCGTACGGAAATGCGAGCTATGCGTTGCGAACACGAGACACAGCGCGAACGGGAACAAGAGACATCGCGCGAGCGAAATGTACAGCGTGATCGAGAGTTGCGGCTTACACCTTCCGCGAACACGACTGGTACGCTTTCGATGCATCCGACTATCGGAATTAAGACTATTTCGGATCTGCTGTTCGAGTTTTCGGGTACAGCCGAAGATGATTTTCAGAACTGGAAACAGCAATTAGAATTATTGCGAGACACCTACGGCTTGGACGATAACAGTGCGAGAGTGGTAATGAGCTTGCGTTTGCGTGGGAAGGCTGCGAGGTGGTTCCACTCAAAGCCCGATCATTTAAGAACGACAGTTACGGACCTCCTCAACGAGTTGCAGCGCATTTTTGATAATCGACCGAATAAGGCGGCATTACGTAAGGAATTCGAAAAGAGATCGTGGCAAAAGGATGAATCTTTTTGTGAATATTATTTCGAAAAAGTGACGTTGGCGAATAAAGTTGCCATCGACCAGGACGAACTCGTCGATTTGATAATTGATGGAATCTCAGATATCCGTTTAAGAGATCAAGCCAGATCTCATTGTTTTAAGGCGCCCGAAGATTTATTGGATGCGTACAGAAACATTCCGGTTCCTGAGCCACCTAGGGGCGATCGGGACCGCAAGAATGCGAAGAAACCATGGATTTCGAGGACTTCACAGAAAGATGGGGCATCCGCAGAAGTGAAGGAGACACCTACACGCGCAAAGGAAGCGCCTGTACGTACAAAGCAGGCCCGTTGTTATAACTGTGGCGAGCCGGGCCATACGAAGAAAGACTGCTCGCGACCACGTCGCGAATGGGGTTCCTGTTTTCGATGCGGTAGTACGGAACATCGTGCAAGGAATTGTACGCAGGAAACAGCGACGGCAAGTTCACACAGTCCAGGGACAACTTCAACGGTAGAAGCGTCCACGCACCTGATTCAGCCGACTTCTCCTGAGATACCGTTTCTGGTGCCGATATCGTTTGTAATACATGGGGAAAACGAAGGAGCCACGAAGTTTGTCATTAGCGCTATGATTGATTCGGGATCACCCGTAAGTTTGATTAAGTCGAATTTGTTGCCCGTTGGTTCGTATTCTGTGGGTTCATGCGAGGGACAGACGTTTCAGGGACTAAATCAATCTCCGGTAAAAGTTTTAGGCATTTTTGAAAGAGAAGTTGCCGTTAATGGCGTTTCAATGGAAATAAAATTTTTTGTAGTTCCAGACCAAACAATGACATGCTCCGCTATTCTCGGACGAGATTACTTATTGTCGCCGTTAGTAAACGTTAGGTTAGGTCGCAGATTTAAGATCGAGAATACCGATTCGGTTTCCACCGAAAGAGAAACTGATAAATTTATTGGTCAAATTATGCAGGTCGAGTATGTCGAGAAACCCGAGAGCGTGGCCGAGATTTTGAATATCGATCCCGAGGTAAACTTTGAGACGTCGTCGCTTGTTAAAAGAATTTTTCATGACGAGATGCGTGCGCCACGGGATCCGAATCCTATACCAAGCGAAATCGAGCTCGTGATCAAAGTCAAAGACGATCGACCGATATGTTTCCGTCCACGACGTTTGGCTTTCGCTGAAAAAGAACAGTTGCGCAAAATGTTAGATGATTTGTGTGAAGAAAATATTATACGACCAAGCAATTCGCCATATGCGAGTCCTATTGTTCTGGTGCGAAAGAAGGGAGGAAGGGGCCTCCAGAAAGGGGACCTACGTCTCTGTGTTGATTTCCGAGAATTGAATAAAATTACAGTTAGAGACAATTTCCCGGCACCTCTTATCGACGACTGTTTGGATCAATTACGCGGGAGAAAGTACTTCTCGAAGCTTGATTTAAAAAACGGTTTCCATCACGTGAAAGTTTCTGAGTCGTCTATTAAGTATACATCTTTTGTTACACCCTTGGGGCAATTTGAATATTTGAGAATGCCTTTTGGACTTACTAACGCCCCACGTGTTTTCCAGAGATACATTAATTCTATATTTTCCGATTTACTTAAACAAAATAAAATTTTGCTGTATTTGGATGATATTTTGGTAGCTACAGAGACAATCGAGGAACACATCGAGATTTTGCAAAAAATTTTCCGTTTAGCTGCGCAAAGAGGTTTGCAGTTCCGTTTAGATAAATGTTCATTTTTATATCGGGAAGTTACATATCTTGGTTACTTAATTAGCGAGTTTGGTATTCGACCCAGTCGAGAGGGTGTCGAATCAGTTTTAGATTACCCGACTCCGCGAACGGCAAAGTGTGTACAGCGTTTCGTGGGTCTTGCCAGTTATTTTCGACGTTTTATACCGAATTTTTCTATTTTAGCGAAGCCTTTGTATGATTTACTGAAAAAGGGCGCGTCTTTTCGATTCGGCCCAAAAGAAAACGAGGCTTTAACATGTCTGAAGGATAAGTTAGCGAGCGAACCGGTTTTAGCTGTTTATTCCCCTGATTTTAAGACAGAATTGCACTGCGACGCTAGTGCAAGTGGTTTCGGTGCGGTATTAATTCAGAAGCAACCGAACGGTTTCTTTCGACCCGTGTTTTATTTCAGTAGACGGACTACCGTTGCAGAATCGAAATATTCGAGCTTTGAATTGGAATGTTTAGCCGCAATTCATGCTGTTAAAAGATTTCACATTTATTTATATGGTATTCATTTTAAAATTATCACAGACTGTGATAGCTTCCGTCTCACATTGAGTAAACAAACGGTTAATCTGCGTATTGCGCGTTGGGCAATCTTTTTGCAAAACTATGACTACGAGATCGAACATCGAGTCGGGACAAAGATGTCACACGTAGATGCACTGAGCCGCTGTGACAGTATTCTCATTTTAGAACCAAACACTTTTGAATACGTTTTGTCACTTAAGCAAACACAGGACGAGGAAATTAAGAAAATTAGAGAAATGTTGGAAGAAACTGAACACAAATATTATGAATTGCGTGACGGATTAGTTTATAAAAAAGTCCACGATGGCAGACTTTTGTTTTTTGTTCCACAGTCAATGGAAAATAACGTAATTAGGACCTGCCACGACGACCTAGGCCATTTGGGAGCCGACAAAGTGGTCGAAAACATTTCAAGGATTTATTGGTTCCCGGGTATGCGTAAAAAAGGCAAAATTTATATTGGGAATTGTTTGAGATGTACTGAATTTTCGCCTTTTAGTGGGAAAGCCGAAGGATACCTGCACAGTATAAAGAAAGATAACGTGCCATTTCGAACAGTACACATTGACCACTTTGGCCCGCTTGAGAAAAGCAACGGGATGAAACATATATTATCGGTAATAGACGGTTTCACAAAGTTCATAAAACTTTATCCATGTAGGTCGACAACGACAAATGAGGTGATAAAACACTTAAGAGAATATTTTCGAAATTATAGCAAACCCCGTCGCATAATTAGCGATCGCGGAACCTGCTTTACGTCCGGTGCGTTTAAAGACTTTTTAAAAGAAGAGTCCGTTGAACAAGTGTTAGTAGCGACTGCGACACCCCGTGCAAACGGACAGGTGGAACGTTTCAATCGCGTTATTGCACCCATGCTGGCAAAATTATCGGAACATCCGGATAAATGGTTTAAAATTTTAGATAAAGTAGAATTTGCTTTGAATAACTCAGTTTGGCGATCAACGGCTGAAACGCCAAGTCGTTTATTATTCGGGATAAACCAGTTAGGCATTGTAAACGATAAAATAAGATTAGAATTAGACGGAAATCTAGATGTGGAAAGAGATTTGTCTGCGTTCCGTGATGCGGCTTCCGAGAAAATTGAAAAGTGTCAGCAAGAAAATGAAAAATGTTATGACCGAAAACGCAAACCAGCGGTGAAGTATCAGGTCGGAGACCACGTCGTGATTTCGAATCATATTGTTGCGCCCGGAGTGAATAGGAAGTTATTACCAAAGTTTAAGGGACCTTACGTCGTATCGAAGGTACTTGAGAATGATCGGTATGTAATCAGCGATATAGAAGGATTTCAAAAGACACGTATACCGTTCACTGGAATTATCGGTCCGGATCAGATGAAGCGTTGGTCCGATGATGTAAGTTAAAGATATTGTATTATATTTGAATTAACATATTTAGAATTTTTTTTCTCTCTATTCGTTTTTTCGTTTCTCAAGATTTTGTTTAATAACACGATATGTAAACATTACAATATAAGTTGCGTAACTTTAGGATTGCGATACTTTTGTGGCGTATTATCTATTGCCATGTGCCGTGCCCGAGGTCGGTCACGAAGGTCAGGAATGGCCGAGCTGTAGGGGACGTGGTGTTTGCCTGCGTTTGAGGCACGATCGCGCGTAGCTCCTTTGTTGTTCTCCGACGCTCGCTTAGGCGTAAGGTATGGCAACGTCGCGGGAGCACCGAGCTGCCGACGTTCGACTCTCGGAGTCAGTCGTATTTTCAGTCTTTCTTACCGAGGCCAGACTCGAGGAGGTTGGCCATTGTAACCATGTATTTTATTACCATGTATTTTATAACCACATATATTACACTGTACTATATAACCTTATAAAGACCCATCTCATTTACCACAGTATATAGTCAATTACCGTGCTGCCTCTCGGACCCGTGTATGTGTACTCTCCTTTCTCATCTCCCTCCATATTCCCGTTCAGAATATTCCATCCTCTTTCCTCCACCATCTCTAATAACACCTTTCCCTCCGTGTTTTTAACTTTGTCTTTTGATCTCCTTACGTCATGCTTTTCTTCTATTCTAAAGTCGCCTCCTTCCTGTCCAATTCTCGCATTGAAATCTCCTCCGATTATCAGTTTCTCCACCTCCTTCTCCTCTATTATCTGGTCTAGCGCTTCTTTCGTCTCCTTCATATCTCTGCTGTACACTGTTATTACTCTCCATTTTTCATTTTGTATCCTGATTCTTCGCTCTTGAATATGTTCCGTTCCTGCGATCGATTCCTCCTCTTCTATGCCCTTTCTTATACCTGTGATAATTCCGCCTATCGCTCTCCCTTTTTTCTCTCTCTAGTGGCATATTTACATTTCCATGAGAATTCTTGTGGCAATTTATCTTTCAATCCTTCGCATTGTTTCTCTTCAATCCACGTTTCTACTAATCCTATTACGTCGAGATCTTGTAAGAAATCCCAAAACTGTTTGTCTTTGCTCAATAAACCTGCTACATTCCAGTAGCCTATTTTAAATGTATCTATTCCTTTCCCAAATCTGTGTACCCCCTCACCCCGCATATCTGCATATGCAAGCGCGCGGGGAACGGGTGTTGGTACTGCCTTTTGTCGTGCGTTGGTTGTCCTTGTAAGCTCTGTGATCCTCCAATAATTTAGTGGTTCACAGAACTTTGCCGACTCCAAAAATTTACTTCCTTCAGTCCACCATCCTCTTTCCAAATAAATGTCTTATCGTTGATTTTTACTTTCCTGTATCCAATTTTCACCTTTGCCCCTTGCTCCCTTTCCGCTTTGGCGATATCTTTAATATTTTTTTGTATCTCCCTTTCCTTTTTTGTCAGATCTTTGTCAATAAACAGCCTCTTATCTTTCAATGTATTCTTCTTTAGCATTATTGCTCTTTTCTGTTGCCAGTTTTTTAACTTCGCTATCAGTAGCCCTCTTTTCTCTCCCCTTCCTACCCAGTAGGCTTCCTCGATTTCTGCTTCTACCTGCAATTCGTGCCTTAACACATACTCCACCGTATCCTTCGGCGTCTCTTTCCGCGGTAGATCCTCTCCCCTTAGGGTAATATTATTTCTTCTCTCTCTTTTTTCTCTAGCCTCTTCCTTCCTTTCTAGCCCCTCCAGTCTTTCTGTCAGCCTCTCTGCCTGATCCTTCTTGGCCTCCAGTACTTTTATCCTATCTCTCATTTCCTTTCTTTCCTTTTCCCATATCTCATCCCTCCTCTTCCACTCGTCCCTCAGCTCTTTATTATCTTTTCTCAGTTCCTCCAATCCATTCTTAACTGCCATCACTTCTTCTATCAATTTGTCTAATTTATCCATTTCTCTGTCCTGTTCCGTCTCCTGGCAGACCGGCGTTACCGCAGTTCCTATAACTTCCTCAGTTTTCTTCGTCAGAGGCGACCTCCCTATTTTCCTCGCTTTTAGGAATTCTTCCTCTATTTCCTTTTCGGCCCTTAACCACTCCTGCTCCTCTTCGCCCTCCCGTTTCCTCTTGAACGTGTCCAGTATCGAGCCTTCGCTGCCCGCTCTACTTCTTCCCAGCTGTTCTGCCAACGATGGTCTTCCCCTTCTTCTCAATTCCTTTTGCACTTCCCCGCCTTCGCCTGCTCGTTTCATTGGAGTCTCTGCTCTTCTTTACCTACTGCTGTCTCCGTTTTGACTTCTTACTTTTTCCACTCCCGTAGATGTCACTTATCCTTGCCACGTCTCTTATACTTCGTGCACTCGTTTCACACCTTCTCTTCTTCACCTTTTATTTCACCCTTCTACACTTTATTAACTGTGGATTATACTGTCCACCGGAACCTTGACTTCTCCCCGTGTTTTTCACCCGACCTCGTAATTTTCTGCGCACTTTTGCCACACTTTTCGTCTATTTCTTTCACCTGTCAGCTTACACACGTTATTCTCTCGCGCACGTCACGTGGTTCCCCCAAGTCAGCGATAGTATTGCACATTATATTTGAACGGAAGTGAATTGTAGTAGCGTGAGATAAAAAATGTTTGAAGTTGATAAAAATCTCTTTTTTTTTGCTGCATCAATAGTTGTTTTTACATTGTACTCTATAAAAACGCAAACTTACCTCTTGTATGGTTTCGTATATCCCACATTTGAAGTTTTATCCGATAAGAAATATGTAGCAGATGCTCAAAAGCTTTTATTTCGTCATGCAATAATCCCAAACCAAACTTAAGTGATGACTTTTTGGGTGAGAAATCATCACTTAAATTGCCGAATTGGTGCGCTGTTCGCAAGCACATGCTTGTTCCTATGTGGAAAGTACTGTTGGATAAGAAATCAAGTCGAGCTCGTACATATTTGAGATTCAATACATTGTTGCGAGGCTGCATCAGAGTCCGCTCTCCTTATCGTGAACAAATATACAAATGCATGAAAGGACTACTCGAATAGCTAATTGGAAAAGAACGAAACATTCTGCAGTTTTCAGTTAGAAGCAAGCATTCAGAGAGAGCAAACCGCAGTGAAATTCATTTTATGTATAGAGTTTTATAGCAGCTTAGTGTACATATAATATATATAAAATAGTTTAATACAGTGCATTATATTTTTTATAGTATTGTTACGATTTTGGTTGGGCATAGTATAGGTTTACTGAACAGCAATGATAACAGAACATGAACATGGGGGGATAACAAGGAAAGTAGAACGGTAACGAATACAATCAGTAATTAGCGTAATAGGATAACGAGACGTCTGCTGGCAATGGCGGCTGACTATCGAATGACAGCTTGACAGGCGATCTTCCCGATCGCCTTCTTCTCGCTGTCTCTTGTCCCGCTCGCGAGCACCAGTGAGCCTTGGATTCCCATCCAAGGGGTGTTCGCAACACTGCTCCCCCCCCCCTGGAGAAGCGGTCGTCCCGGCCGCTGCAGTCCCTTCACCTCCTGTAGCCGTACCCTGGTCCGGAAGGGTGGAAAGGACGCCGTGTGGCCCCTTCCGTCCGCTGCCTCGGCATTCGCCTTCCCGCCCAGGGGAAAACCACTCCAAAAACCCTGGACAAGGCGTGGGTACGTGGGTCTTCGCGCCTCCGCCCTCCACTTGCGTCTTCAAACTTGCGTACTTCTTTCTTGCGCGGTTTTCCTCTTCTCCGACGGCGCATCTTCTTCGTGGGCAGAGACGGGTGAGGCTTCCTGTTCTTTCGGGGGCCGGGACTCCTCGTTCCTTTAGCCGTCGGGAGGCACGGCGTGTCTCGTGCGACGACTCGGCAGTCCAGGTTCCCTCGAGGCGGTTCCTCCGGGGCTCCAACGGCGAAATCCCGCGACGCTCCGGATCATCCCTAGGCGGTTCCGCTCCGTCCGTCGCCCCTCAGCGGTCCGGCCGGTCCCACGCTGCATCCCGGCTCGCCCTCGACTGCATCCAGATCCGTCCTTGACTGCATCCAGATCCTGCGCGTCCCTTCGCTCCTCGAAGTTCCCTTTGCAAAAGGACAGAGAAACATTTTATTTCCTTCCTTTTTTGCCGGCATCCGGTGGAGCGGCCGGAACGGGGGACGGAAAGGCGAGGCAAGCACGAAAGCAGGGGGTCACACATATGAGCATTGCTATCGGCCCGCTCCCCGATCAATCCACCCCGATCTGTCCGCCCGTCTTCTCTCTTCTAGCTGCTCCAGTTTTCCAATCCTCGTCTTCTAGATGGCCCCAATCCTCTTCGTGGCATCTGGTGTTGAACCAGGGGGACCGTCCTGTGCGTCCTGCCCGCGCTCCCGTCTTCGCGACATTCCCTCCAGCCGATCCAAGCACCGCTTGTCCGTCTGGTGGTTGGGAATGCCATTTCCCTTCTGCTGTCCACCCATCCTCCTATTCCTTCCTGGGTCCCCCGCGAGAACCTCCATCCCGGCCGTGCCGGGGGCACGTAGGGGAACCTCCAGGGGCTAGCGGGCGCTTTCACGTATGTCCGCACCCCGCTGCGGACTGCCACGCTATTATGGCACAGTTGGGGAACCCGGGAGCGCGCATCCAGGCTGCGGTGGCGGTCCCCTGACACCTTGTCCCTCGTGGTGGGGTCTCGTGAACCTGAAACAGACTCAAGAGCGGGGGCTGGGCTACGCAGGCAGCCCAGTCCACCAAATTAGCTTAAACTAATCTTCTTTCTTGAGTCCAGCGTAAGTCCCGCGACGTCTTCACTCCTCTCGCAGTTGTCCCGATTTCTTTTTCCGAACGAGCGCCACTGCTGTACTCAGACTCTTCATCCTGGGCCTTCACTTATGGGTCGCCGACTCCGTGACGGTATTCGCCCTCGAACTCCCTCCGTCACGACGCGTCGCGGATCTCTCGACGGTATTCGCCCTCGAACTCCCTCCGTCGCAACTTCGTACACAGCTTTCCCGCGACGGTATTCGCCCTCGAACTCCCTCCGTCCGGTCTTTGTACTCAGCTATACTGTGACGATATTCGCCCTCGAACTCCCTTCGTCACAGCTCGGCAACTCCGCGCACTCCAGGCGCCTCCACGTTGCAACAGATCCGCACGCCCTCACGGCAGCACTATCCTGGCTCCGAGTGTTGTCGACCGGTGTTCCCCCAAATCGGTCGAGCCCAGGTACCATCGTCTCCGACGGCCTCCCTTCACTCCTTTTCCTGACGCTGTTCCTCTCAATTTCTCGACTCGAAGCAGTTCCTCTGGAGATGTCCGGCCTTTCCACACCGCCAGCAGGTTTTCTCCGTGAAGTCCGTACGATCCTCGAGTGTGTCGCACCTTCGCTTCTTGGCCGGGTACCTTTCAAATGTGTCGGAGGGCTTTGCCTTGCGTTTTTCCGAGTATCGTTCTCGCGATTCAGCTGCGGAGCCGCGAGACATTGCCTCGACGGCCTCGATTTCTAAAGCTCTAGTCACTGCAGCTCTTAGGGTCGTGAACCCGCCGAGACGCAGTTCCCGCTGCATGTCAGAGCTCGACAATGCCGCCACAAACTGAGACGCGGCAAGCTTGTCACGGGTCTCCAACGGGCAGTCCGCGAAAGCTGACTGCGCTAATCGCTCGATTTTGGTGGCGAGCGAAGAGATGCTTTCATCCCTCCGCTGCCGTTGGCTCTGGAAAAGTACGTAGTTCAGATTTGAAAGATTCTTCGCCCCGTAGCGGAATTCGAGCGCGGAAACCAACTCTGCGAAGCTTTCGCATTGGGCCGCGGAGAGCGTCGTAAGGACGCTCCTCGCTGCACCTCCCAGAGAAGCGATCAAGGCTGTCGCCTTTTTCTGATCGTCCCACCCATTTGCATGCGCGATCGTGTCAAATTGTACTTTGTACTCTTCCCACGAGCTTTTCCCGTCAAACATCGCCGGTTTCACAGCGTATCCCAAACTGAGAACGCGCGGTTCCGACGCTGGGGCAGCGGCGGGCGCACCGACGGGTACGGGGACACGTGCCGGGGAAACACTATTCACAACGCTATTAACAACACTATTTACAACAGGCACGTACTCCCCACCCGGAGGGACCGTGCCGCCCCCAACCGAACTATGGCCGTACTGTAACAAAGCGGTTACGACCTGTATTCGCTCCTCCATGTTCGTCAAGCGCGCCTCAAGAGCCGCTTGCGTCCGTCGGTCGGCGGCTTCCTTTTCCTCCCTGCGACGGTCTTCCCGCTGCCACCGGGCCTCGTTGTCCCTCCGCAGTTCCCGTAACTGTCCCGCGATGCCTAGTTGGAGGCTGGTAAACAGCTCCTGCAGGGAGGGGTCGCCCATCGCTCCGGAGGGAAGTTCCGCAGGGATCGCGGAAACCGCGGAAGCGCGAGTGGGCATGCCGCTCCGGGCGGGCATCCCACTTCTGACACCAATGTTACGATTTTGGTTGGGCATAGTATAGGTTTACTGAACAGCAATGATAACAGAACATGAACATGGGGGGATAACAAGGAAAGTAGAACGGTAACGAATACAATCAGTAATTAGCGTAATAGGATAACGAGACGTCTGCTGGCAATGGCGGCTGACTATCGAATGACAGCTTGACAGGCGATCTTCCCGATCGCCTTCTTCTCGCTGTCTCTTGTCCCGCTCGCGAGCACCAGTGAGCCTTGGATTCCCATCCAAGGGGTGTTCGCAACAGTATATAACAGTATATTACAATATAGAACTAAATATATATATGTATATATAATATATAATATAAACGATGCACGAGATCGCGGTCGCGGTCCCGGTCGCCCACCTAAGAGACGCAGGATTAGTGAAAACACCGGTATGATGCGTGTATCTATAGAGAAAGCTTCACAAAGTACGATATACAGGCGTGCTAATGAACTACGGAATAATAGTGAGTATAACATGGCCACTATCCAATTAGCTGCAAAAATCGGCAAGGATGCGTCTGCTTCTGTAAGTGGGGAAACAAATTCTTCTGAAGAAAATAATCTATTGAGACACACTAAGGAGTCGCCATTAGCCTCCTGTTTCGAATATGACTACAGCAAGAGTAGGTATGAAGGATTAGTCACAGATTCGAAATCCAGAAACTGCTCAATTTATCCGGCTTACCAAACTGTAAAGTCTGCTATGGTTGAATGCCAGCTACAAAATTACAATATATCTGAAATTGAAGTTCTTGTACCTTTACAAAATATGTTAAATAAGACGGCTGAACGTTTATGTGACGCAGTGGCATTAGAGTGGGATAAAAGAAATTTACGCAATCTAGAGTTGTTTGCTACGTTAGGCTTTGATAGTTCATCCGGTCACACAAATCCACCCTTTCACCCCATACGAATTAATCTTCGGAAAACTAGCTCGAGAACCAACCTCTTTTCCAACCGGTGAAAAACTAAACTCATTTGGAGACTACATAATAGAATTAATAACGCACATGACTAATATTCGTAATATAACCTCAGATAATCTAAACAAAGCATCAGAACAAATTAGAACACGCCAATTTTCCGTCCACGGTAAAACGATAAGCTGACCGTCCGACCTAATATGGTCCTGATCACCCTGCTAATGAGACATACCCTGGCAAGTAGCGAGAGTCTACCTGAGGGGCACTCAATCCTTTCCAATCGCCGCCCCTGCCAACAACAACCAGCACGGAGATGCTGATTGGGGAACAGAAGGATGGCCTCACGGCCACGCTGACGCTCGACCGGCTACCCGGGCAACCACTACTGGACGTCATCGAGCACTGGCTACAGATCGGCTACGTAGTGCCCAGCGACGAATAAAACTTCCACACCCTACAACACCTAGCGATAAGTACACTACACTACACTACACCCGACAATTCTCTTTTAGACTTTTCTCATAAAATGATTTTGGAGCGTTTTTCTTCTTTTGAGAAAGCATCGCGTGAATCGCGATGTTTCGTCTTGGGGAGGGAGATGTTACGTATGTGGAATTTTTCCCATACGCTGCTCTCAACCGTTTCTTGAGCTCGCGTCTACGAAGGGAAAACGCCCTAAAATCCTTTTTGTTTATCACATACCACTAATGGGGGTCGTGATCTCGACCATCTGGATCACGACCATGGGAACGGGAATCGCCTTTTTCGACGACCCCGAAAGATCTCCTTATATGGAAACTTCTAACGAACCCCCACTCATTTTCGGGACTATATAAACCCTTTGGTTTCAACCCTCGGCGGTTCAAAGCTATAGAGTCACGCGTAAAGTCACGTCGTGTCACGCTCGTACAGAGTCGGTTATATCCAGCAAGATCGGGCTAAAGTCTCCATCGGAATCATAGTTAACCTCATAGAATCAGCGAATTCGGTTTATATTCTATTTGGCACTTTGAAATAGCCACTCGTACGCCCCGCATCGCCAGTGCGTCAACACCGTGGAATTAGTGGTAACACACACATTTTATTTAATATTTAATCGCGACACTTACATTTGTACAATAACTAATTATTGAATATACGAATGGTGTTCACGTGTAAATCGAGTCGATTACGTTAAACCCATCTTTTACCCAGCGATCCTTATAATATTAGTAGCACTCACCCACTGATACAACTTTACCGCTCGAGTTGTATCAAATATTAATTAAGAGTTACGAGGCATTACTAACATTTCCCGCGACTCCCTGATTTCGCATCAGGTTCGTTCGCAACCCTTTACCAAAACAAGCCATCTTCTCCAACCCAGTGGCTCCTCGATTTCGCATCGGGTTCGTCCACGAAAACTCACCCTTCCTACGGCTCCCTGATTTCGCATCAGGTTCGTCCGTATCCTACAGCTCCCTGATTTCGCATCAGGTTCGTCTGTAAGTCTACCAACTTCCGAACAGCTCCCTGGTTTCGCACCAGGTTCGTCTGTGAATAATCCAACCTCCTAACAGCTCCCTGGTTTCGCACCAGGTTCGTCTGTGAACTTCATCCTAGTGACTCCCCGATTTCGCATCGGGTTCGTTCACGACGTTTTACCCTCCTGCGGCTCCCTGATTTCGCATCAGGTTCGTCCGCGTTTGACTCCATTCCTAGAGGCTCCCTGATTTCGCATCAGGTTCGTCCTCGCCGTCAATAATCCTAGCGGCTCCCTGATTTCGCATCAGGTTCGTCCGCGCACCTAACTAACAAATTCATAAACCGTATTCCTTGGGAAATACCCTTCTCGCCGGCCTCTCGCGTTGCCGCAGCCCCGGCTCGTAACATCTCAGAGCAATTCGAAGAGAGAAAAATTGTCGTGAAAAGAAACATGTATGCAAAAATTGGAGTTCGAGTGAACCAAGTTTTGCAGGGGCATGGCACGACAAATACGGGAAATGTTGCTAGAAAGAGTTTTGAAAATCCGGCAATATTTGCAGAAGCTTTGGAAACCGACGAGCAACTCGTGAATAACATTGCTACAATATTGTCGGTTTTTAAATGTAAAAAGCCATTAAAGCTAAAAGAACTCGAGGAATTCTGCTGGAAGACATATTCTCTTCATTATAAATTATTTCCGTGGGCTCGAATGAGTCCTACCTTACATAAATTATTAAAACATGGTTGCGAAGTAGCAAGACAGTTTCCACTGCCAATAGGATATTACTCAGAAGATGCAAACGAATCCTGGCATAAACTTTACAGGAAGAATATGTTACTACATTCGCGACAAAATAGTCGAAAGAATAGGATGTTAGATGTTTTTAATCGGGCAGTATACTTAACTGACCCGAAAATTTCAAATATATTAACAATAGATTAAAGTTGTACGACCAAAATAATGTAGCGCCGGAAATTAAAAAATTCGTTGATGAGAAGTAAGGTAAAAAGATTAAATACTTACCTTAATTCATGTGCAAATGAAAATATAATTATGGAAAATAGGTAACTAATTTAAATTACATTGCAGCCACACACAGCCTACAGAGAGTGACAGTGACAATGACAGCGATACGTCAACTGATCACGAGATGTAAAACATTCAAATACATCATTATTCTTATTTTGATTGTGTTCCATATATGAAAATACAATTATCAAATCATTTCAACGAAAAAATCGTGATTTCATTAGTTTCTTTCACAAAAATCGATTTTTTTCAAAATCCTGAGGTCGTAGACACATTTTGCGAACGGATTTGAAATCAGCGCGACAAAATCTATAGGAAATGATGTACAACATGTCAAGAAAAAATTCTAACCGAGCATGGTATTGGATAAACCATAATTTTGCTGTAAAATTTCAAGTTTAACACAGATTTTCAAAGGTAAAAAACGTTCGTACTATAATTTCATTAATTTTCCCTTATTCTGCAATCTTTCAGCTTTAATTTAAAAAAAAAACATCGCTCTATCTCATTTCTATCAAAAGTTCTTTGATTTTGAAACAAACTTCGTCACTTTGCCCCACTGTGCGCCGTTGAAAATACGATAGACATTTTAGACTGTAATGTTACAGCATGTTTAGTTCGTTTGATTCCTACGCTGTTTTGCTGCATGTGAAGACATTGAAGATTGCATGAAAGACTTATTCCATAAAGTATGTACGAAAGTTCGACCTATTAGTTACTCTGACACGGAAAAACGGCGAAAAAATCGGTTTTTAATTTTTTTAACTGCGGCGCACCAAATTGAAAAATCTGAAAAAATTCAAGACAATAGTAACAATGATGCGGACTTACAGTAAAAATATAATTATAGTATCAAGACTGCTTCGAAACAAAACCGGCATTTTTCAGCATTTTTTGGGTTCTTTTATTTTTCACAGCTTGGTTTTTGAATTTAAAAATCTGACACGATTCCCTAATATATGCACCGATAACAGACATGCTTCTGAATTTTTTCAAAATTTTTCATCCGCTGGTATAGGAGAAATTCGGCAAAAACCTGATTTTCTATTTTTACCCTTTACTACCCCCCGGGTCGAGATACAAAGTTGAAACTTGGCAGAAATCATTCTTTTTTTATAAGCTTTCGAATGACTCATCGCGATTTGAATTCGGTTCAGGGGCACATTTGACCATCTTAACCGGCTATACCCTTTGGAGACGGCGCCAGTTACGGGTCATTAAATTCGATGAGATCTGCGATCTCACTGATATCGAAGAATGACCTCTCCAAAGATGCGCTTATATATAGATATTTGCGTGGATGTTTTAAAAGAAGGCCTCCTAAACCTAAATACGACACTACGTGGTATACCGAAGAAGTTTTATCTTATATCGAAAGAATCCATTCCCTCGAAAGCCTAAAGTTGAAAGAAATCTCTGAGATAACAGCTACGCTGCTGGTTCTTGTCACAGCACATAGACTGCAAACCTTAGCTGTAATTGATATTAATAATATTCAAAAATCATCTACAGGCGTGCAGATTAAAATCCCAGACTTAAAAACATCGAAGCCGGGAAAGATGCAACCAGTACTAAATATATCGTTCTTCAGCGAAAGACAAAAAGTTTGTGAGGCTTCAGCCATTCTGCGATACCTAGAAATGACTGAAAAGCTCAGGTCAGGTACAAAAAATTTTTTTGTTTCGACAATTCAACCACACGGTCAGATAGGAGCACAAACGATTGGTCATTGGATAAAGTCACTATTAAACAAAGCAGGTGTTGATATCAATAAGTTTAGTGCATACAGCACGAAACATGCGTCTGTTTCCTCAGCGTACAGAAAGGGAGTCGAAGTAACCACTATAAAAAGAACGGCGGGTTGGTCCGGCAAATCTAATACATTTGCACGTTTTTATAATAGACCAATTCAGAAATCAAATGATTGTTTTGCTCGCGCTGTACTGAGTAACTGTCCCCAGTGATATTGTATTTCGTATTAAGAGTTAATAAAGTGTTTTGACATAAACATAGTTTATATAAGAAATAAATAATTAAAAAAAAAACGTTATCACAGACGCTAAATTTCTACAAGTAATCATAGAGAACGAGATGCGCAGTATAATTGAACGATCAAACGAGCCCGCCGGAGGCGGGCGAAGTTCGATCGTAATTATATGAAGCGTCTCGTTCGAAGATGATTACCACCCTCCCAAAACAAAAATGTACCCTTCAGTAACTAATCCCGTAATCATCTTGTTCATTTTCTGTGATAACATTATTTAGAAAGAAAAAAAAACTCTAAAAATATGGGGTTGCTAGGGCGCGCACGTGACACGCGAGTACCGTGTGCCAAAAACTATTGTTTTATTTAAACTCTAAACGTTGTGTATTTTTCCGTGTACTTGACAGTACTACAAGTAATCATCTTCGAACGAGACGCTTCATATAATTACGTTCGAACTTCGCCCGCCTTCGGCGGGCTCGTTTGATCGTTCAATTATGCAGAAGCAGAATTTCTTTATTTTTCATCGTATCAATATGAAAGTGATTCTGCCTATTAAATTGAAAGGAAATGATTTAAATCTGACTACTTTGAACGAAAAATCAATTTTATATGTAATATCGTTAATAATGATAGTTCAAATTGTGTCAGGTTTGGTATCTTTCCTTCTTACACTCCCGGACCTCTCTATTTTTCATTATTGCTACGTTCAGCGAGGCTCTGACGATAGACGCAGCTCTCGTGCTGTATTCCTTCAAGACTTCTCAACAAAAAGAGAGAACTCTGTGGCAACATCTCGGCAGAGACAGAGAGCACCGAACATATGGCAACTATGCGTAAAAAATTCGTCTATTCAAAGTACCTGGAGATGTTATCCCTGTACAAGTTATTTTTGGGTGCGTTCCATTTGCGCTAAAAACGACCGCAACGCCGTGGTTCTCGTTCCACGTCATTGACGCAGCCGCATCTCGCCCAAACCGACCCACCTCCGAAGATGGGTCTGGCCTGTTCGTTCGTGATTTTCGCGCATAATTCAATTCAAACGCTAAAAGCGGAATTCCTATCAGCGCCAAACGCGTGCTTCTAGACGTTGTTTTCGGCTACTTATCTCGTATATTATTTAAAAGTTGTAACATTTATGAATATACATATAAATAAACAATACTCTGCTTGTTGTTTTTATTTTTTTTTGGCTGCGGCCTTACTGGGCTTGGCTAGCTTCGCTTGCCTTGGCGCTGGCGTCGCACAGTGCGTTGCTCAATGAACAAAAATCTAAAAATCAATATTTTTTGCGATGATTTTTAACACGACCGTAATCCAGACTCTTTATTTGTATATGAACACTAGAAAGAAAACAAAATAGAAGACCCAACACTCAGAAAACACGTTAATATTGAGAGAATCTATTTAACGCATTTCCTTGATGTATTTAATTCTGTCTTATACCTCAAGGCCATCTACATTATTAACATTAAGCATAAACAAAATAATTTTCAATGGATCATTTAACGGAATGTACTACATACTCTATATTTTAATTTCGAAACAACTTTTTGTACTTACTTTACATTCAGTTTCATTGTCTCGAAGTTACATATCCAATAAATTGCTGAATTATATGTTTCCAAACTTTAATCTCACTTTTCTCGAAAAAGGTAAAACACGTCTTGGGGTTTATGTTGGAAACTATTCCTGGAACAATCCCCAATATTATCATACAAAAAAAATTTGCACATGTTTGCACTTTGTTTAGTTACAGCAATTTTTTCAGAAACATGTTTAACGAGGACAAATCGAGATATATTTGAAAAGTGGTTTAGTTCTGCCACAAAAGACAAAAAAGTGACAGTTCTTCGATTAATCCAGAACTTATTTCTCTTAACTGACTGTACAGAAGAAATTTAAAATGGGTTAGGCAAATATTGTAAGCTGGATACTGTCTTCAGATTTAAAATAGCTGTCAAACGCGATACACGTGAAGAAAATAATTTCATACAAAAATGTTTCGAACAAAAGTTAGTCAATATTCAGTTGACAACAAATTGCAAAAGTAAATATTAATAAAAAACTTTTTTTTCAATAAAAAATCGAGATCACCACAATTTTTTTAATGCAACTGTATATTTTTTTCTACACCAATCGATGCATCTATATATTCTGGTTAAATAAGTATTGGGGTATATAGGTCGAAAACTGATTAGTTCAGAAGTTATGATTTTTGTCCCGACTTCCCACTGATTCAACGCATTGTGCGTCGATCCGTTTCCCATCTTGCCGTTGATTGGTTGATGTCGCGGCGTCATCGCCGCTAAGTCAAGCTAGCCAAGCCAAGTGAGGCCGCAGCCAACCAGCGTCGACAACCGATTCCCCGGCCACGTTGGTAGGACAATTCTACTCATCCTACCAGCGTAGGTATGAAAGTAATATTATGGAAGTAATAAACAGGTATAAAGTTGAAAAATTGATATAAAATATCGCAAATGACCCTGTACTTTATGATATTAGTAACAAAGATTACAAAAATTATGTAGTCAAAGAAAATGTGTGGAGAGAAATATCAAATAAATTAAAAACAACAAGCAAAGTATTGTTTATTTATATGTATATTCATAAATGTAACAACTTTTAAATAATAAAAGAGATAAGAAGCCGTAAGCAACGTCTAGAAGCACGCGTTTGACGCTGATATTTGGGCGAGACTGTGCCCCCAAAGAAAAGGAAGGATGCGTTTCGTCCCGGGCCGCCAGTGGACCAGGGGTGGTCCACTACGGGTATTTTTTTGTTAACACAACATTAACACCATCTATCGGGTTGGATATGCACTATAGTACTAATGGCGGGCATTTCAAAATTTGTATTCAATGCATCCCTTATTTATGACTATATGTGCCGGTGATTATGGAAGTGGTTAGTCAAAAAATTTAAAAAAATTGAATTCATCACTTACTTTGTGTTATATTACAAAATAAGTAATAAATTCAATTTTATTAAATTTTTTACTAACACCACTTTCAAATTATATTTTAAGAATCAAAATTGTCCAATTGCATACACGTATAAAATACAATATATAAATACAATATATATAAATACAATATTTGAGAAATATTACATTACAATTTATTTGGGAAATATTAAATTACAATTTGCGTCACACAATGTGTAGGGGAGAGTGGGTAGGTTTGGGTCGTGGGAGGTTTGGGTCAGTTAATGTATTTCTATCCTTGTTAGACATACCTTATTCGCATATGTATTATTCGTTGTAGCAGTAGTAGGGGAATTCCTGAACAAAGCGATAAGTTGTTTAAAGCGCGTATTCATTTTCTATAAGTAGAAGTGCATTTTCGTGGTAAGTTTAACCTAAATTGGTATCCGAAATAAGTCGTTGTTATAAACTTATATAAAATATGTAGTGCTGGAAAAAATTTTAGTAGACGAACTTATATTCAAGCAACAGTTATAGGTTATAAATTGTAACCTAAAACACGTTGCTTGACTAACACAGGTGTTTTATTATGAACGTTCAGATGCGGGATGTATGGGTCAGAAGTGTGCGGGAGATTTGGGTCGACCCATACATCCCGCCTTTCTTTTTAATCTTTAAAAGTTACTATTATTTACATTTTGCAGGTATACAATGCCACGTATTTATAAAAGAAAGACAGAGAGAGAGAGAAAGACTCCCGAACAAATATCCCAAGCTGTGCAATTTATCCTACAAAGTAACATCTCGGCTAGGCAAGTAGCAGCAGATTGGGGATTTTCTAGATCAGCTTTGCAAAGGCATGTGCAAAATGCTAAAAAAATGCAGTTAGAGGACCAACAAAATTATACCTTTGTAGCTAACCTATATTCTAGACGCGTTTTTTCAAATGAACAAGAAACTATGCTGTCAGAGTACTTGCAAACCTGCAGTAAAATGCATTACGGTTTGACCACAAAAGAAACACGGGAGTTTGCATATCAATATGCTATAAAGCTAGGCATCGGTTATCCAAAAGAATGGGAGCAATGTAAATCTGCCAAGCGTGATTGGTTGTTAGGTTTCATGAAGCGACATCCTCAACTTGCAATAAGGCAGCCTGAAGCAACCTCTTTAGGGAGAGCAACAAGCTTTAATGCTCACAATGTTAGTAAATTCTTTGAAAACCTGCAGTACCTTTTGGACAAATTTAAATTCCCACCACAGAATTTGTATAATTGCGATGAGACATCCGTGACCACAGTTCACAAACCCCCGAAAGTCCTTGCACTCAAAGGTCAAAAACAAGTAGGGCAAGTGACTTCTGCCGAAAGGGGTACGTTGGTCACGATGTGTTGTTTTATTAACGCAGCCGGAAACACGATTCCTCCAGTTTTCATATTTCCAAGAATAAAATTCGCCGACCATATGCTTATTAATGGTCCAGAGAACAGCTTAGGATTAGCACATAATTCCGGTTGGATGACAAAAGAGAACTTTGTCATAACATTGAAACACTTTATCAAATATTCCAAGGTGTCTAATGAAAATCCTTGTTTGCTTCTGTTGGATAATCATGAAAGCCATGTAAATGTAGAAGTTATTTCTGTAGCCAAAGAACACGGCGTACATCTTCTAACATTGCCACCGCATTGCAGCCATCGTCTACAACCATTGGATGTGTCTGTTTATGGCCCGTTTAAGGCACGCTACAATGCAGCTTCCTCTTCGTGGATGACGTCGAATCCTGGACGAACCATAACCATATACCACATTGCCGGGTTAGCCAAAACTGCCTTTGATGGTGCCATGGCAAGACAGAACATTATATCAGGATTCGAGAAAACCGGTATTCATCCCTTTAACCCACAAATATTTTCCGCTGACGATTTTTTGATGTCCTCAGTTACCGACCGCCCCGTACCAGAACACATTAATGACGAAGCCCTACCTTCAACTTCTAGTTCCACAACTTCTACAAGGGCAGAGTGTATTGTAACTCCAGAATCAGTGATTCCGTATCCTAAGGCAAAACCTAGAACTGCATCAAATCGGGGTCGTACAAAAGGACGTACGCGAATTTTAACAGAAACACCGGAAAAAAATGAAATTGAGAAACTAGAGATTGAAAGGAACATGAAACGGAAACTTAAAGTGAAGAAGAATATATGGGGAAAGATTAACCAAAAAAACGTTAAGAAGAAGAAGATAAGCAAACCAGACGAAACGGAAAGTGACGAACATAGTCAGGAACTATCAGAATCAGACCTGGTCGAGTGTGATCTACAAAACGATCGCAGACCCAAGGATTTTGATCATTCTGCAGCTTCTTCTGCAGTTGGAGACTATGTGATAGTAAAATTTCCCACAAAACGGACATGTCTTCATTACGTTGGAAACATAAAATTAATAAATGAAGAAGGAGTTTATACCATCAATTTTTTACGTAAAAAACCAAGTTCGTACACATTTTATTTTCCCGAAGAAATTGATACATCCGAAGTTGATTTTTGCGATATAGTTCTCCGTTTAAGTCCTCCAAACAACGTCGCTGGTACGAGCAGGACACAGAATTTTTTTCAATTTGACGTTGACTTCAATAATTTTGAAAATGTTCATTAAAAATTTAATTAACTACTTCCGATACATTTATGTTTCTTATGTTATTCCTTTAGAGCTTTAATTTTGTTTATTTACTTTATTACATTTATACATATTATATTTTCACGTTGTAGGTAATAAATACATACACACATACATAAAAGTTTCGTACATTTATACCAAAACTTAGACAAAAATTAAGCGACCCATTTATCCCCATTACCTGACCCAAACCTCCTCACACAAGGGAGGTATGGGTCAAATAATTACTTTTAGAACTTTTATAATTTTAAAGATTTGATTAGAATAATAAAATGAAATGATGATGGAACATCGATGGTAAAACATTACTAATTAAAACTATGCACATTTGAAGCGTGTTTCTCCCTCGTTTTGGTCAATATTAGAGATTAATTGAAATCTGACCCAAACCTACCCACTCTCCCCTACTTAACGATGTGCAGAAAAGGAGAGAGCGATGGAAAGCAAGCGTCTCCAAGCGTTCCGCAAAATTTCAGAAATAGGATATGATTTATGATACTACCTCCATTGAATTGTAGGGATTACCGGCACATTAGTAATTATAGCAGGCCCTACTCGTGCAAGTGATGTATGTCGAAGATTGGGAAGGACAATGATCACTCTTGGTTAACAATAAAAAGTACAGGGTTATCCACCGAAGACTGGCGGCGCTCGCGCGAACACAATTGAAAATGGCAACAGCGTCACACGCATACGTACTACTACAATCATATGTCAATACATCCGCAATCTATGGGCTGTTGCTAAAACTATAGGTTCGTGTAGATGCCAATAGAGAGCACCAGGCGCTTTTGGCTGTCTGCCCAGATCATTTTACATTTGACGTAACCGACGGGGAAGAAAGCGACAGCCTTTTCCCTCAGAAACTGATTGAGAATATTAGAATGCTTGTTGAACGACAAAACCGTGGGTGATCAACAAGCATTTTAACATTCTCAATCAGTTTCTGAGGGAAAAGGCTGTCGTTTTGTTCCCCGTCGGTTACGTCAAATGTAAAATAATCTGTGCAGACAGCCAAAAACGCCTTGTGCTCTCTACTGGCATCTACACGAACCTATACTTTTAGCAACAGCCCATAGATGGCGGATATATTGTCACATGATTGTAGTAGTAAGTATGCGTGTTACGCTGTTGCCATTCTCATATGTACTCGCGCGAGCGCCGCCAGTCTTCGGTGGATAACCCTGTATAAATGTATTTGAGGTTAGACTCTTGCACACGTTAGCTTGGTTCACGAGAGTGTTCCCCACTCTTCGATCTCGGCAGGAGGAGACAGTACTCCCTACAAAATAACGCTGTGAGTGCCATTTAGTACAAATTCCGAGAATTAATACTGCTTTCAGAGGCCTCATGCGGCCTGGATAGCTACTAAATCCGTGTTAACAGTGCTCCTATGCGAGTAGACCACCCCCGCAGTGGACTCATCAGTAAGGCGTCTAGCGGAGCCCTGCCTTAGACGCGCTGGGGTATTAAGGACTAGGACGGACCCTCCTTATATATGAAGGGAGTGGTTTATGGGCGGTATTCACAATCGCGTCTTGAGATCAAGACCATCTCAAGCATTTGCTTAAAATGCCGCCTAGATTCATAGTTGCGTCTTGAGGTCGTGACTTGAGCATTTGCTTGAGAAAAATCTTTTTCAAATAAGTAAATCCTTGTATGACGTCACATGTGTCAAAATAGACGGTAAAGCGAGGTTATATTTTCAAAACGACGTTTTACATGTCTTGAGACCGTCTTGAGATTCCACCAGAAGAATGTCCGGAGTAGAGGGGGAACATCTACGGCAGTGGCCGTATGTGTGCGTGATGATTCCATCACCCATGTACCGTCACGTGATAGTCCCCCTCCACTCCAGAGATTCTATTCCCCGGCTACGCGTTGAAAGTTTAAACTATCAAATACTTCCGCCATTACCTGCATAAAGGACGCGAAAAATGGATTTTGAAGAAAATCAAAATCACGCATGTAACAGGGTGATCCTGGAGCAACTGGACTTTTGAGAAAAAATTGCGATATTTCAAAATTGATCTTTGTTAAATTTATACTAAAAATGAGAATATTTTTCAATTTTGGTTTTAAATTTTTAATTAAATTGGTACTACAAAACGTTAAAAAGCGAGAAGGGTATATATTTTTCTTTACCACCATCCCAAAATTGCCCCCCTTGATACCTGTTGCATAAAAACAACATTCTTTATTCTATGGTATCGAAGTCCTGGAAGTCATCGTGAGGCACTACGGGGGGTATCCTCGCCATTCCGGAGACTCTCTGATAAACTGTTCCCCCGGCATTGCTATAATATAACCTCGAAGCTCACACGCATTACAATTTAGTGGTTGGGTTTATATATTAGTTCATTATATAAATCAATATAAATCAATTTTACATCTAATTTCCTTGATTATGCTCCGAATTACGTTGTTCCTGAAATCATTATAAAGCACCGCGAGGGGTTATCCTTGCCATTCCGGAGACTCTCCGATAAACTGTCCCCCGGCATCGCTATAATATAACCTCGACGGTCATACGCATCACTCACTCACGATCGAGTATCCTACTCCATCGTCCACCAAGGAACGAACGGAATATCCTTCATCATTGGTTGTTCTAACAGAATTATTTCGAAAGTTTCCGACCGTGAATGAGCAAATGCTTGAGTAAATGCTTTATAAAGTAAATGGATACGTCATATAAGCAATCGCTTATTCCAAGCAAATGCTTAAGATCATCTTGAGCAACGACTATGAATACCTGATGTCTTCAGGCAAACAAGATCGTCTTCTAGAAGATGATCTCAAGCATTTGCTCAAGACGCGACTGTGAATACCGCCCTATGACACTCGCGAGAGAGCGTCGGGAGTTGGATCGCTGGAGTGGCCCTCTGTGGAGAGGAGCCGTCACTTCTAGACCGCCACAGATAGGACATCCCGCCTTTAGCGCTTGAATTGAATTACGCGCGAAAATCACGAACGAAGGGTGCGTTCCGATTCACGCAGTGAGTGCAGAGATCGCAGCGCAGTTGCTGCGCGCATTTATATCGTTCCGTTTCGTTACTGCGGTTCATGCGTTCTTGAAATTTGAAAATACTACTATGAAGAAAGAAACGTAATAACCTCGATACTATTAAATAACAGTGATAATGAAATCAGCAGCTGTGATTCGTCTGATGAAAGCGAAAATGAAGATGATATTAACTTGCCATTTAGAATCGGAATTAATATACATATCATTAATTGTAAACGAAACACTTCGGACATATTATGTTTGCCTAAAAATTGACAGATTATGGAGAACTTGTCATTCAGGGATATTCGAGAACAATGTTCGAAGAATATTTTCAATAGATAATCAGTATGCAATTGTATACATTTGTATTAAAAAAGAAACATCAGATGAAGTTTCTTCAAAATAATAACGTAGAAAAGTGGTATCGTAATCATTAGCGAAGTAATTGTTTTTATTACTTTTCATTCAATTGTATCAGCTGAATTTCTCTATTGGAAAGATTGTTTTGGAAATACAGAAATTCAAATAATCAATGATTGTAGAAACAAATACGCATGCGCGCGTGCAGTGACTGCTTCTCCTCTGAATTTCTGCGTTTGCTGCACGCTCGCTGCATCGGAAGTGGCATCGTATTGGTGGAAAGTGAGAGACATTCTAGGGAATCGTACGATGCTACCAATACGATGCCACCAATTTCATGTACTCACTGCGTGAATCGGAACGCACCCGAATAGGCCAGACCCATCTTCGGAGGTGGGTCGCCGTGGGCGCGATTTGGTTGCGTCAATGACGTCATCTGTGACGTTTGCAGCCCCACCGCGGTTGTCGTGGTCGCCAAGTGGAACGAGAAACACGGCCGTTGCGGTCGATTTGGGCGCAAGTGGAACGAGAAACACGGCCGTTGCGGTCGATTTGGGCGCAAGTGGAACACACCCTTTATCGACTGCAGTAGTCTCATTAAGGTCCATTTGTTTACTGGGGACGCTTCGATCGATTCGGACCATAACAAAAATGAGACGGCAGCCTTAAAGGATGATTACTGTTGCGTGGCCGGCTGGCTCCGCAGGATTCTTCTTAGGGAATTCGGCGAGGGTCGACGCCCGTGGAACGCTAAGGCGTTCTGCTCCTTGGACGCGGATTATTCAAGAAATAAATGTAATGAAAACGAATAATAAATAAAAGGATAACGCAATAAAAGAACAATTAGAACTCAAAACTAGAAACTTTAATTTACAAAATAGCTATAGCTATCTCAATATCCAGAGGTTGACTATAACACGACTGCTCGCTACTGCTTTAGAGGCTCGAGTGACGCTTTCCAAGCGAACGCTCTTACAACCGTTTTTCATTTTTACAAAATGTCCTTAACAACTAAGCCAAACAACCTAAATTCCTCTTGGTCGATTTTGAGAATCAAGCGTTTAACAACATAGCCCTGGAATTTCACCTAGGAGAAAGGATGAAAGTGCGGTTCATTTATTCAAAACACCCGTTTCCAAGGGGTGTTTAATTTATAATCTTGAAGTCCTCTCATTAAAGGATCTCTAACTATTTTCAAACACCCCGGCCTTGTGCGAACTTCACTTTGGGTGCGTTCCGATTCACGCATACTGCGCATGAAGTGCAGAGACAACCGTTCCGTTTTAGTTACTGCGCGCAGTGGTGGTGCAGAGAATTCCCTAGAATCCTTTCACTTCCGGTGCAGCGAGCATGCAGCAAACGCAGATATTCCGAGGTGAAGCAGTCACTGCGCGCATGCGTATTTGTTTCTGTAATTCAAACTTGCAAGCAAAACACATGTGAAAACCCATAGCCAAATCTCAAATGTCTCCGGCAACATTCTAACATAGAGAAATTCAACAATTTAATGAAAAGTAATAAAAATAATTAATTCTCTAATGATCACAGCTGCCACTTTTCTAGGTTATCATTTCGAAGAAACATTATTTCACGTTATTTTTTTTTAATACAAACATATAATTATGTAGATATTACTTACCGAAAATGTAGCTTGAATAATGATTTAGAATATCCTGGAATAACACGTTCTACATAACCCGTTAACTTTTCTGCTACCACCTCCCCGCGTGTTTTTTTGTTTATAATTAAGAAAGTGTATAATATTTCTAATTCTAAATTATCAGTTAATAAACTATCTTCATTTTCACTTTCCTCAGACGAATCACTGCTGCTGCTAATTTCAGTATCACTGTTACTTAATATTAATATCGAGGATATTGTAACCAACATTTCTTTATTCATTGTAGCGTCCATCTTGATTTCGCATGAAACGCAGGGAAAAGCGTTCCGTTTTCAAGAACGCATGAACCGCAGTAACGAAACGGAACGATATGAATGCGCGCAGTGACTGCGCTGCGATCTCTGCACTCACTGCGTGAATCGGACCGCACCCTTTGTCTCCCTTTCCCATTACATTCAGGTGATTCAATCTGAACGCGGCGCTTCCGAAGCTTATACTACACGCCGCTAGATGGGAGTCGCAACACTTCCCCCCTTATACAAAAGGTGTTTTCCAATGGAAACAGCTTTTTCAAAAATACACTTATAGATGTCAATTCACATTCTTAATTTAATCTATACATAAACGTCTCACAGTGAAGCTTTCCTGAGCCTCCCCTCCTCGAATTCAAGAAGAATTCAACTACACAGAAAGATGCGCCGGAAAATATCATCTGTAGAAATTCCACTACGGTCTTCCCCAGGAAACATACGTGAACGACTTCCTACAACTATACTCGAGCTCATTTTAGAAGGAACTTATTTCGCACATGTTGAATGAGCTCATTGGTTCCAAGGGAGCATTTGTTTGATGTATAGCCAATAGTAGCTTGTTTCGGCTCCAATTGGCGCCAACATGCGCAGAACCGATCTAAACTCGTCGGTCGGCAAGTTCCTTCTAAAATGAGCTCGAGAATAGAACAGGCAACACTTTCATATTATCCATGCAAGTTTTATTGACAAAATGCCTTGTGTGCGTGCTCCTCAGCTTTTTCACATCAATTAAGATAGCAGATGCATTTATTAAAAGATTCATTTGTCAGTTCGGAGCTCCTAGAGCCATTCTCACCGACCAAGCAGCCAATTTTACTGGTAATTTCAAGAAAACAGTTGCGCGAAAATGTAAAGTGCAACAATTCCGAACCAGAGCCTTTCACCCGCATACTAACGGCTCTTTAGAGAGATTGCAAATCGTTTTAACCGATATTTAAAAACGTTTATTGGTAGATACAACGACTGGGACGAATGGACCGACTTGGCCGCGTTCTTATATAATACCGGTATCCACAAAGGCACTGAATATACTTCGCATGAATTATTATTATTCGGGAAATTAGCTCGGATACCCAGCCGGAAACCGGTTCTTAAATACATTGAAAACGAATCATATTATGGTTATCTTTCAAAACTGAGTAGGAGACTACGATACAAAAGACATTACGGTTGCCCTACCCATGTGCGCGAGAGTCCCGGTTGACCCGAAGTCATCACAAACAAAAAATACTCTAATATATTTTCCGCCTAGAACGTTGCTACGGTAACATTTTGGCCACCACCACTCACGCGGCTATGCCGTTCAGATGGAAGGATGGAATAACGCATCTCTTCTCTCTAAAGTCATCTCATCCGTCATCATCAAGGAGGCGCCTCCGGAGACAGTCATCACCAAAGAAGACTGCCCCGCTCCAACATCAGTCGACTGAGAGCAGCTCCAGGATGCCACTACCCCTTCGCCCCGTATAGACCCTTCTTACGAATAATCAAATCCACCCCGCTCCTTAATGTTAAGAAATGCACGCATTTCTTCGCATAGGGGGGGAGGTGTGACGTCCCATTATTTTTCGCCCGGTCCTAAGTAGCATCCTCCATATAAATTCCCCCCACAACTACACAACTATTTAAGAAACCTCAATGCTTAACCCTTTCCCCAACCTCCGGGTTGTTTGGACGATGTACCTTAGCGGTCCCCATCTCCAGATGACCAAATTTCAAACCCTTTTCCCTCTTCGGCCTTAGAGGCGCGAACTCCTTCCACGTTTAAACCTTAGACAAGTCCCTCACTAAAACTCGCTCATCTCGAGACCATATCTCACTCCCCCTCCCCTCCCCTTACGAAAAACGTATTCAAACCACCACTTTCAAACCCCAATCAAACCCTCCAAACCCATCCAACGGGTGGAGTACCCCCTTTTCAAAACCCCGAAGGAACCGCCGAAATACGCTATAACGACACATCATCTCGACATTCCGATTACATAACACACATTTAAAGCATGAGTCATCACGCATACCGCAAATTCCCCGCATACCTGACATTCCATTGTTTTGTATAAATACCGGCGCTGCGTGGACCGCGACACTTAGTACCAGTTCGGCACCAGTTCGGCAACAGCCTTTGTCCTAATTACTAAATCTTTATCTTCTATTTGTAATTGTTAAGTAGTGTTAAGTAGCGTCAGTGCATCATTCAAATCGTCGATATCACTGTAAGCGCTTATTATTTTATATTATTTCCTTTAACTTATTTGCTTCGATCTTATATTTTCAACTTATATCGCTTTGCTTATGGCTTTACATTACTTTCTATGATTTCGCTTATTACTTTATATGCATATCGTTCAACCGCAATTATATCATTTATCCTTGCTTATTCGCTCACTTTATATAGTTTCAATTGCTTATGCTAACCGCCTAATTATACCATTGTTCAATTCTATTGCCTATATTAAATTGTTTATTATTATTACTAATTCATCTTAAGGTTATATTATATTACTAATCACCGTTATATAAATGTTTGTGCCAATGCTTTATGTCCATGCATTAATGTAAATTGCTATAGCACCAGAAGTGCATTGTTTAATCACTCGCTGCCCAATAAATAGCGGTTCAGTTACTTAAACGTTTGAATTCTCGGAATTATTCATCGAATACTCAGAATCCTTACGGCCTTGCCACAGCTGTTCTTCCTTCGCGAACCTCGGGAGTTCTTATCTGTGTTTACAACTTTTCTTTCACCCAGGGTCCCGTATGGCCATTAGTACGTCTATTTTGAAGAACTGCCATCAACGCCTTTCTTTCCCCATTGCAGTAGTTAAACCAATTATCTAGTTAGAAGAACTAACCGCAAACACTCTAACGGGTGTCACTCGGGTGCGCGATTATTCCCCAACCTTCCCTGGTCGATTAGAGCTGCGAAATAAAGTTCCGTGCCTTACTTTTGCAACCGCTTGGGACTGCGAAACAGGGTTCCGTGCCCAAGCCTTTGTAACCGCTTAGAGCAGCGAACAAGGTTCCGTGCCTAAACCCTTCCAACCCTTTGAGCAGCGAAACAAAGTTCCGTGCCTAACTTTTGCAACCGCTTGGGACTGCGAAACAGGGTTCCGTGCCCAAGCCTTTGTAACCGCTTAGAACAGCGAACAAGGTTCCGTGCCTAAACCCTTCCAACCCTTTAGAGCAGCGAAACAAAGTTCCGTGCCTAACGTTTGCAACCGCTTGGGACTGCGAAACAGGGTTCCGTGCCCAAGCTTTTGCAACCGTTTAGAGCAGCGAACAAGCTTCCGTGTCTAAGCCCTTGCCACCTCTTAGAGCAGCGGAACAAGATTTCGCGTTTGACTCCCGTAATTCCCCACAATGTCACTGTCCTAAACCCCCGCCACCCAGGACGTGACACCACACTGTATGAATAGTGAGATGGTGACCGTGGGGTTTTAATGGGTAAAAATCCCACACTACCCTGGCGCCCTCGGGGGATTCCCCTCTGGAGGTTTCGGGGTGTCTTTTGAAGATTTCCCCACGTTAAAAAAAAAATAATTGTATTTATACATTTAAAAGAATTAATGAATGTTACTACCGTTACCTTTTTTCTCACTATTCATACAGTGTGGAAAAAATAAAGTGTGAAATAAATAAAGTATGAAAAAAATTTACAGACACAGGCAAAATCGAAACTCACGACCGCAACAACACCACGCCGACGTCTTACCGAACGCTCCACTACCTCACTGTGGACTCCCCTTGTCAGTAAATAATTGTAGCAGTAAATTCACAGTAAGACAAATAGCTCAAATTAGTTGGCAATCAAAATATTGTGACCATGGTCGAAAAGTAGGGCATACGGTTCAGGAATGCCGGAATATAAACACCGCGCCACGAGTAACACCGGATAATGCTGGTTCGCAAATGACGCGTCAATCGCAACAAGTAGAATGCAGATACTATAAGAACAAGGGACACACTATTCAGGAATGTCGAAAGAAAATAATGAATCGGCTAAGAGAAACCAACCTATTTCTGCAACCAGATAAATGTGAATTTCTAAAAAGAGAAGTATGTTACTTAGGTCATATTATTAGTGAAGAAGGGGTTAGGCCAGATCCAAAGAAGCTAGAAGCAGTAAAACAGTTTCCACAACCCAAAACCGCGAAAATTATAAGACAATTTTTAGGATTAGCCGGATACTACCGGAGATTTATAAAGAACTTTTCCAAAATAGCGAAACCATTGTCTGACCTAACTAGAAAGGATCGCAGATTCGAATGGACGATCAAATAACAAAACGCATTTGAAACATTACGGGACGCATTATGCGAGGAACCAATATTACAGTACCCAGACTTCGATAAACCTTTTATAATAACTACAGACGCCTCTGGTTACGCAGTAGGGGCGGTTCTAAGTCAAGGAGAAATCGGGAAAGACCTACCCATAGCATACGCCTCACGAATATTAAACGATGGCGAAACACGGTACGCTCCAACAGTACGCGAACTACTCGCTCTAATATGCGCCGTACAACATTTCCGCACATACATATACGGAAAACGTTTCTTCTTAGTGATGGACCATAAACCACTAGAATGGCTACATACTCTAGATAATCCTACCTCCAGACTCATGCGCTTGTGATATCCCACTATTTTTCGCACGGTACTATTCTAAATACTTTCCCATATATCTCAAAATCACTCCACCAAAGTCCCTCAAACTCAACTGTTATCCCTTTTCCCCAATCGCCAATCACCTTGACGATGTACCTTAGCAAACAAGTCCCTCGTCCCAAAAACCTTCTTAAATCGAGACCACGTCTCACTCCCCTCTTTACGACTCACTGAGTCCAAGTCATTCTAATTTTAAAGCCCCTTTCCTATTTAAACACCCAAAATCCATTCGACGGGTTGAGTATCTCCTTTTACCGTTCATAAAACCCCCGAAGTCTAAATTACGACGAATATTTGGCGTACGTGACATAAATACGAGGGTGGTCTGAAAAGTTTTGAGCCTAACATAGTAACAAATATTTTTTCGGGCAAATGCAGTTTTATTTTTCTATATAGTCTCCATTTAAGTCAATACACTTTTCCCAGCGATGCTCCAACCTTTTTAACCCTTCCAAATAATAGTTAGCGTCTTGCTCTGCAAGATAGGCGTCTACGGATGCGATAATCTCCTCGTTCGATGAAAATCTCTGTCCTCAGAATCAAATTTTGAGCTTAAGAAAGAGGAAAAAGTCACTGGGGACCAGATCTGCCGAATACGCTGGGTGGTCAACCAATTTAAACCGCAATTTGTGAATTTTGGCCATGGCGACCATCGAAGTGTGAGCAGGTGCATTGTCTTGATGGAACAGCACTATTTTCTTTTGTAAACGCGGCTTTTTTTCGCAATTTCTGCCTTCAGCTTGTCAAGTAATGATGCGTAGTACACCCCCGTTATTGTTTTACCTTTTTCAAGATAGTCAATGAACACAATTCCATGACTATCCCAAAAAAAACAATCGTCCCGAACGCTCATCATCATCCAAGCTGGTACGACCACGTTTAAATCCTGTTGCCCGCTTTTCACGGTGGCAAATGATGGGGCAGAGTCCCCGTAAACACCATCCAACTCGGCTTTAATTTGTGTACGCGTATTGCCTTCAAATACAAGAATTTAATCACGGCACGATATTCAATCTTTTTCATTTTTACAAAAACACTGACACCGACTGGCACAAATGACTGTCAAATAACAACTGGGTGTCTAAAATGACTGAAATTTTCACAGCTATCTTACAACACATTTATGATTGTAGTGCCAAAATGGTTTAGACGAGAAACGCCATCTTCATGTTGAGGCTCAAAACTTTTCAGACCACCCTCGTATGCTAATAATAGACGTACCGTTCATAAAAACCCCGGAAGTCCTACTGCGACTTATTTGTTAAATATGTCAAGGCTCCTACCGCGCGTACCCCCCGCAACATTCTTGTGAGGATACATAAATATGAGGTCCCGAGAGGCCGCAGATTCATTATTATTCGAAAGTTCATTAAGCATTCATTATCATTCAATTTCTGTATTACTAAAAATATTATTATTCAAAGATTCGTCTTGTTCAGTGATACTAAACATTCATTATTATTCATTATCTTTCAAAGATTCGTGTTACTCAATATTATAAATTCAGTGACCAACAATCACCGTTCATCAAACATTGTAAGATATTACAATTACCATTTTAATATAGTATATCACCACCATCATTTATATTTTGTATTACCGTTTCTATTGCTTTCTATATTATTGTGTCTTATTAACGCTTATTGCGATCATTTACTTTGCTTTCCATATTAACGCTTATTGCGAACATTTATTTTGCTTTCTATATCAACGCTTATTGCGATCATTTATTGTTTGTATAACTATTCATATTATTACTTTCTATATCAACGCTTATTGCGGTCATTTATTATTTGTATAACTATTCATATTATTACTTTCTATATCAACGCTTATTGCTTATGTCAAAATACTTAATCATCACATATTATGTTTCATGTTCATATTCATATATTGTGCTTAATTACCATTAAACAGTAATAACGTACTCGTGCTTAAAGTAAATAAACCTCTTTATTTTTAAATCACGCTTCGAATTATTGTGTGCATCCTTTGGTTACAAAGATTCCAAACCAAGACAGGCTGCCGCATCAGCTGATTTCTGTTGTGAACGCGAGAACGCTTACACTGTTTACAAACATACTTTTGCATGAGCCGTGCAATTCACGAAATATTACGTGTGCTTTTCTTTACATAAATGCAACGGTAAATCCTCCTACCAAAATCAAAACAAACATAAGGTGCTCTAACGGGTGTTCCCCGGGTGTGTATTCACTATTTAAACCTTCCCTGGTCGATTAGAGTGTTGGATTTGAGATTCGTGCCTGATCTCCTTTAAAATCCTCAGCGTGCTGGATGTAAGATTCACGCCTGATCTCCTTTAAAATCCTCAGCGTGCTGGATGCAAGATTCGCGCCTGATCTCCTTTAAAATCCTCAGCGTGCTGGATGCAAGATTCGCGCCTGATCTCCTTTAAAATCCTCAGCGTGCTGGATGCAAGATTCGCGCCTGATCTCCTTTAAAATCCTCAGCGTGCTGGATGTAAGATTCGCGCCTGATCTCCTTTAAAATCCTCAGCGTGCTGGATGCAAGATTCGCGCCTGATCTCCTTTAAAATCCTCAGCGTGCTGGATGTAAGATTCGCGCCTGATCTCCTTTAAAATCCTCAGTGTGCTGGATGTAAGATTCGCGCCTAACTTTCCTTCCCCCCAATAGTCATCGTTCCAAATACCTCACCCGGGACGTGACACGCTGGAAAATAAATCTAGCTGAATATGACTACAAAATCATATACAAGCCCGGGAGATATAACACTAACGGAGATGCCCTCTCACGGAATCCAGTAACTACCCAGGTAGCACAGGACGTTTTAAAAACGTCCATTTTATGTCTGAACGTCCACGGCTTGATTTGGGAAAATGGACGTTTTTAAAACGTTTAAAACGTCCAGAAGACGTTTTAAAAACGTAGTTTGCAGATGTTTTAAAAACGTACTTTGCGGACGTTTTAAAGACGTATTTTGCGGACGTTTTAAAAACGTCCAGAACAGTCCAGAATACGCTTTGATTATGTCTGAAACAGGCAAGTGTAAGACGTTTTTAAAACGTTTTGGTTAGGTCTGGAAGAAGCATTTAAAATATTTTTTTAAGACATCTGTGTGTTGTTTTAGAGATTAGTTAAAGGAAACCAGGGATTGTAACCGCTGTCTAAATAACCCATACCATCCACGAAGTATGGATAGATCGAACACGTAAAGCCTAATTATATCTCCATACATACAAATGTTTATGAATGCTTCCAGAACAATGGAAAACAAAAAACAGATGCATTTGTTTAAATGTTTTTGACCGAATGTTTGCAAGCAGGTTTTATTCAGTTTTTATATTGTTTTCATTTAGTTTTTATACAGCTTTCATAATGTTTTTGTACAGTTTTTGTATATCTAGTATATGTAGTTCTAGGTTCCCTGACGAAAATGAACCGTTTGCGAAAGCGTTTGAGAACGGTGTACCAACCGTTTGAGAGCGTTCATGAATCCTTACGAAACATTCTCTAGGGCGTTTGGAGAGTGTGAATGTAGACGCATAGGATGTTTCCAAAGCGTTCTGTAAGAGCGGTTCAAGAGCGTAGTAAGGCGTTTCCTTAGTGTTTGTATGGCGTTTAAAAAACGCTTAGGAAACATTCTGCAGGATATATGGAAAGCGTTACAAGGCGTTTCCTTAGCGTTTGTATGGCGTTTAAAAAACGCTTAGGAAACATTCTGCTGGATATATGGAAAGCGTTACAAGGCGTTTCCTTAGCATTTGTATGGCGTTTAAAAAACGCTTAGGAAACATTCTGCAGGATATATGGAAAGCGTTGTAAGGCGTTGCCTTAACGTTTAAAAAAAACCCTTATGAAACGTTCTTCAGGATATATGGAAAGCGTTGCAGGGAGGATATTAATATAAAAAATAATTAGATTTGTACAAAAATATTTATTTAGACTATATTTTATTTAGGGTTTCCACATAAAAAGATTGTGTTAGGCACTACTGTGCGTGGCTGTCTCCGGCTGCTCCCCCTGCTCCAGCAGAATTAGAGACTCCGGTTGCTCCAGGAATTCTACACATTCCGGCTGCTCCAGCAGTTCCAGATATTCCGGCTGCTCCAGGAGTACTGAAGGCTCCGACTGTCGAACAGTATGTGGCTTCGGCTGATGTCCTCGTTTGTTATATGGCCTTGAAGGTCCTACTCTTTGTTTCTGTTCCAAGGACCTTATTCCCTCGCGTTCCCTAAACGTTTTCTTTTTACTCGCCGCCCCCCTTCGCCCATTCATGTCATATGCCCTGTCGGCTAGATAAGCGGGGAGACTGGCGACATATTGCTCGATCTCTAAATTGCTATATTTCGAGCGACTGTGGTCGTTTTCAATTACACGTGTAATGCTGAAAGTGAAAATGGTCATTATCAATCAACACGTATATTTTCATCATTAAGAATTACACCATATTATGTAACACAAAACAGAAAACCTACATTTGGCCACCATAAGGAAGTGTTTAGGAAAGGCTTTAGTGCCTTGCTTCACCGCTTTCACTCGCATGTTTTGTGCCTCTTCACCAAAGACACCCATCAAAAGGGTGTGAGCCCAATCAGGGTGGCTATCCCTTACTGAATTCAAATTTTCATATGCAATTTTCGTGCACATAATACCTTCTCCTAGGTGAACCTAGAATGTAGGAAATACGAACTGTAGAAATACATATAAAAAAAGATGTGAAATCAAAATGAGCTGCAAGTACGTCACAAAAAAGAAAATAATATAATCACACAAAAACAGAAAATAATATATTCACATAAAAAAGAAAATAATATATTCACATAAAAAAGAAAATAATATAATTACAATATAAAAAAGGATGTGAAATCAAAATGAGCTGCAAGTACATCACAAAAAAAAAAGAAAATAATATAATCACACAAAAACAGAAAATAATATAATCACACAAAAAAAGAAAATAATCTAATTACAATATAAAAAAAGATGTGAAATCAAAATGAGCTGCAAGTACATAAAGGTACTTTCCAACTGCGCTTAAGATGACACAACTACATATACACAGCTAAAATGCTGTGTTATTCCATTACTCATATCGCGGACATTTTAATTAACCCATCAAAAAGAATCCCATTTAAAAACATTGTCGTAAATTATTATTAGCTTTACAAAATTAATGATATACAAAAATTGCGCCAATTATCACAATGGCTATTTATACAAAGAAAAAATCACAATGGTACAATGAAAAAATGTATTAAATAATATTAAGCAGATATATTTTTATACAAATAAATATTTTAATACGAATAAATATTTTATTCAAAATACTTGGCGCTGCTCTCCGAATTGGTGTTGCTAAACTGAATAAATATGTATAAATTGCAATAATCTTTTTCTTTCTTTCCTGTGCGTGCGTTCGTGGATGTGTGTATGTGCATATGCTACGTATGATGTATTTTAGATCGCAGCGCCAAGTATTTTGAATAAAATATTTATTCGTATTAAAATATTTATTTGTATAAAAATATATCTGCTTAATATTATTTAATACATTTTTTCATTGTACCATTGTGATTTTTTTCTTTGTATAAATAGCCATTGTGATAATTGGCGCAATTTTTGTACATCATTAATTTTGTAAAGCTAATAATAATTTACGACAATGTTTTTAAATGGGATTCTTTTTGATGGGTTAATTAAAATGTCCGCGATATGAGTAATGGAATAACACAGCATTTTAGCTGTGTATATGTAGTTGTGTCCTCTTAACCCTTTGACTACGGAAGACTTTGGCACGCACTGGCCGTACGGTACGGTACGAATTTACTCGCGACGTCCCCTGGGTACGGCGAAATTTTTCGTTAGACATGCATTTCTGAGAAAGTATATTAAAATATTCAAAATACTGAAAATGTAAGATTAAAAAGAAAAAAAAATCGAAATTTGATTTGGACGCCAATAGGCGTCAACAGTACCGGCAAGCCATCATGTGTCGGACGCCAATAGGCGTCAACAATAGTCAACCCTTTGACTACGGAAGACTTTGGCACGCACTGGCCGTACGGTACGGTAGGAATTCACTCGCGACGTCCACTGGGTACGGCGAAATTTTTCGTTAGACATGCATTTCTGAGGAAGTATGTATATTAAAATATTCAAAATACTGAAATTTATTACATTAAACGAATATTACATGAAGTGAACTTTATTTTTAAGCTTTTTTTAGATAACAATATTTTATTTTTTTAAATAACAATGTTTAATAATAAAATTTAATAATATAATAACGTATGATATATTTCAAAACACGGATGAATACATAATCCTACATTACATTTTTTACATTCGTAATGTGTATCCTTTCTTTTATCATTTTTTGTACACACTACGCATCTACGCCTTGCACTTTTCCGAATTGCTGTATTGCTTTCATATGGAGACGGAAAATGCTTTTGCGTCAAACGAAAAGGCTCATTGTTAGTATCTCTACCTCTTAATTTATATCCATTAATTCCATCTAAGTATTTTCTTAATATTTGTTTTATTAAATTTAAATGAAATTGATGAAATGTTAAATTTCTTCCAGTTACATAGTTATATAATATAAATGTGTTATATACAGTTAAGTCGAATAAATGAAAAAAAAATTTCTTATACCATTTTAAGCTTTTTCTGGTAGAATTTAGAGTGTGTAAAACTTGATCAACTTTGTCAACCGTTCCCATTGTTTTATTATAATCAAGTATGCATTGCGGTTTTACTATTTTTTCTTTTGTTACGTAGTTTATCTTGTCGGTCTCAATCATATTGGGACAATGATAGGTGGAAATCATCCACACATCCCTTTTGTCCATCCATTTCAACGCTAATACATTCTTCACTGAACGAAATATGCATTCTCCTTTGTTTATCTTTTTATCTAATTCCGACCTATTTTTTCCCAATCTGTTTTTTCTTACTGTTCCATATGCGTTAGTTAAGTTTTTATGTAACAGTAAGAACAAACTCGGACTGCTGTACCAATTATCTGTCACGAGTGTATGACCTTTTCCAAGATACGGTTCTAGAAGCGTCATTACTATCTGGCCAGACTTTCCTATCGATGTTGACGGTACTTCTTCAGATATTATCATGTTGGCCCCGCAATATACAATCAAATCTTGAACAAAGCCTGTCTTGCAATCACAGAGGACAAAGGATTTAATCCCAAACCTGCTTCTTTTTGACGGTATATATTGTTTAAAATAACATCTTCCTTTGAATAATAGTAAACTTTCATCTATGCATAACTTTTCAAATGGATAAAATGCTGCTTTGAAGGATGTTTTTAATTTTTCAAGGATTGGACGTATTTTCCTGATTGGATCATCATTTTCAATGTTATTGTCACAAAAATGCAGGATCTTTAATAAAAATATATATCGATCCCTTGACATTATTTCACCAAATGATTCAGTCCTTATCAGCTTGTCCTTACTCCAATATTCTGCTAAAGATACTTTACGTACTCGTGACATTAGCATAGTAACGGCCAAAAAATTATATATTTCGGGAACTGTAGTTGCCGCAAAATTATGTACATTGCTTCTTGTGTCATTTTCATAATATTTATTACTACGTTCAACAATGAATTCTATAAGCTCTTCCGAAATGAAAATTTCAAAAATATCGAGAATAGATGATTTCCTGTTTATATTTACTTTAACTCCACTGTTCTTGTTATTAAATTTGTGAATTACAGGTTTGAAAACTTTCTGAGTCCAGAAAAATTCATTTTTACGTTTCGATTGCTTTGGTTCTGGTATAGCTACTGTACTCACTATTGACTCTAATGAAGAGGATATGACACGACATTTTTTAGTCATACGGTTGTACAAAGGAACTTCAAAATCACTAGTTTCCTCAGAATCAGAACATGAATCATTTGTTAAATCATGCTTGTATGTACTTTTATTGGCGATTTCTTCACTTTTTTTTCTTTTATTATCCCTCTTGTTCATTTTAAGGGTTAAGGAAGAAAACAACTGAAAATAAACAGATTTACTTAACTTGATAGTAATATTTAACTAATCGAAAATGTCTTTTTAAATTTTGCATCTCTTTTTTAATAATCAAAAGCTGTTATTTAATTAATATATGACTAACGGAATATGTAATTGTTGAATTAACATTAACTTACGTCTGTTTCAAATGAGATTTATTACAATTATGATCGATAAAATTTCGCTAGCTCCTATAAGCGCCTCTCGTGGCTGTGAATCAAAATAAGTTAATCGAAATAGGTAATCTACATTACCATTAGAGGTCTACATTACCATAAGACCAATAAATTATAAAACAAGCGAAATTTGATTTGGACGCCAATAGGCGTCAACAGTAACGGGAAGCCAACATGTGTTGGACGCCAATAGGCGTCAACAGTACCGGGAAGTCAACATGTGTCGGACGCCAATAGGCGTCAACAATACCGGGACGTCAACATGTGTCGGACGCCAATAGGCGTCAACAGTACCGGGAAGACAACATGTGTCGGACGCCAATAGGCGTCAACAGTAGTCAAAGGGTTAAGCGCAGTTGGAAAGTACCTTTATGTACTTGCAGCTCATTTTGATTTCACATCTTTTTTTATATTGTAATTAGATTATTTTCTTTTTTTGTGTGATTATATTATTTTCTGTTTTTGTGTGATTATATTATTTTCTTTTTTTTTGTGATGTACTTGCAGCTCATTTTGATTTCACATCCTTTTTTATATTGTAATTATATTATTTTCTTTTTTATGTGAATATATTATTTTCTTTTTTATGTGAATATATTATTTTCTGTTTTTGTGTGATTATATTATTTTCTTTTTTGTGACGTACTTGCAGCTCATTTTGATTTCACATCTTTTTTTATATTGTAATCATATTTTTTATTTATGTGATTATATTTTTTTGTTAATTATACTTTATTCGTCCTTGACTTTTTCATGTTTCTTTGTCTTTTTTTTATATTTATTTGTTGATAATACTCTTTTTTCCTCGACTTTTTCATGTACACTATTTTCTTTTTTTTTGTGATTTTTGATAATACTTTTTTGTCCTCGACATTTTCATGTACTTGGCGTAATTTTTTTACTTTTTTAAAGTTTTTTGGGGATCTCACTTCTTTTTACAAAGCTAAATCATGTACTTGGCGTAATTTTTTTACTTTTTTAAAGTTTTTTTTGGGGATCTCATTTCTTTTTACAAAGCTAATTCATGTACTTGGCGTAATTTTTTTACTTTTTTAAAGTTTTTTATGGGGATCTCACTTCTTTTTACAAAGATAATTCATGTTCTTGGCGTCATATTTTTTTACTTTTTTGAAGTTTTTTTTGGGGATTCAGAATTTCAGCTTCTTCTTTTTTACAAATTTTTCCCTGTCACGGGTACTAAAAGTAAGGATAAAGTAAGGAAATCCCAATAAATTATAAATTCTGATCTATCTTCGTTACACGTCCACGCGTTTACGGCGCACTGCAGCCTATCGAGTGATGTTAGAAGATAAAGCTAGTTTGTAGCCAGTAAAGCTTACTCGGAATACTCGGAATAGCGCAAAGCAGTTCAACGAGTGTACTTTTATTATTTTTTGATTAAGGATAAATTCTACGTAAGTTTAACACCTTCCCCCAAAAAAACATGTGCACTGCATTGCCGATCTAAATGTATTATATGAATGTATAGTACTTTGTGTGCAGTACATAGTGCGCGAAGCAGCTTGCGGCCGTGGCCGGGGCCGGGGACGTGGCCAGAGCCGGGGTCGTGGATGGGGGCGGGGCCGTGGACGTGGCGGCGACCAATAACATATAAAAAAATAAATTCGTTATTTTCATACATAAAAATGTGGTTATTTCATTTGCTCATGCAGCAGAGTTACTTTCTCTTTCAGCTGTTAAAATAATTCTCTTCATCTGCATCGTTAACTGAAAAATAGGACAAATTTACTAATTATTTATATAAATTATCACACGTGCTCACATTGAATGAATAATTGCGTATGCAAAACCCTACGTGAAAATTTGTGCGTACATAGTCCAACATAGATCACACTGCATCATCTTCTGCTTTGATGATTATCTGTAAATATATAATATATTATCACACGTGCTCACATTGAATGAATAATTGCGTATGCAAAACCCTACGTGAAAATTTGTGCGTACATAGTCCAACGTAGATCACACTGCATCATCTTCTGCTTTGATGATTATCTGTAAATTATATATATATATATAAAGCCTCATTTTAATAATTATATACAACTTAACGTAGAACTTATTAATTATTTATAGAAATAGAGTGGCCTTTTGCTATAGTGAGTGTAGAGACTACATAATGTATCCAAAGCAGGTGAGAGCATATGGCAGAAAGTCTTGTTGCAGGAAATTTAAATGCTAATGGTAATAATTCAGCGAAAATGAATGAGGAGATCCAATATTTTTAACGCGCAATTTATTGGTGTTGGAATAAAACTAATAATAATTTAATATGTTTATTGGTGAATTGAAATAATGGGAATCTAAAAAATTAATGAATAGCGTGACAACTACTGTGGATTTTATTAAAGTATTACGAATGTCTTTCACAAAAGATTGAAAAGCATCAAGGGAGATGTGTTTTCAGGGTACTTTCTTAACTAATGTGACTTGCTCTACATTGCAAGCAGTACACCATAATCTATTTTCTTAATAATTCTTAATGCTATGTCTTTTGATTGACAAATTTTGCCAATTTACCTTATTTGACAAATTCCCAGAAACTTGTGCGAAACAAGATGCTCTGTCTATCTATATATCTATTTAATCTTCTCCGGACAACCTCCAAGCCTGTGCATTCTCTTCATTTCTATCCATCCAAGCCTGTGCGTCCCCTTCAATTCTACTATCCAAGCCTGTGCGTCCCCTTCATTTTTATCCAAGTCCTGTGCGTCCCCTTCATTTCTATAATATATAATAAGCTTTACATAAAAACTCTAAATTGCTGGTATATACAAAAACAAGTATCTGGCAATTTAAATGCAATGTAATTTTTTACTACAATATATTATTTTGTACATGCATGATACAAATTTCCAGAAACTTGTGTGAAAGGAGATGCTTCGCAGTCGAACCATCTCCGAACAACTTCCAAGTCTGCGACTCTACATAAGAAATCTATTAAAAAAAATTTGGCGACTTACCTTATTAATTGAGACAATAATTCAGTCTCCTATGTAGTGTAAAAACTCGTGACATTCCAAATTCGGACAACTTACTTTATTTGACACTTAGCACTTGGTAGGTTATAAAATTCAAAATAGTATATATATATGTATGTACAATGACGGACGACGATCCCCGCCGAATAATCCCGAGAGTCGACGAACGAAGAACGAAACATGTGTTGGCTGAAGGTGTGTGTGTGTAACGCGTCTATACGTATATTCTGTTTGACGACGAAAATATATATATGTACTATGGTTGACGAAAAATTCCTTGGAGAATCAGAAGAAGAATCTTACCATTTTCGACAGATTCATGAGACGATATTACGATATCTCTGTCATGCGTGGACCGATTTTATTGAAATTGGTCTTATTCGAAAGCTTATATGCGGTTTACATAAGAAAAATGCCTTTAAATTTAGAAAATATTGCAGGCGTGATGAGATATTAATGAAATAAGTTTCAGGTTAGGTTGGAATAGCTGTGCGTCGAGTAAAGATACACGGCAGCGACAGGCATATACAAGGTGTCTTTTCTTTCATGTACTTGGCGTCGAGACGCTACCGCGTCTCTAGATTTCACAGCAGAAATGAAAAAAATTCAATTTATTTTGAAACTATTTTACATGTTTAATTTACCTTTTCATTTATGACTGCTGCATCAGAACCGACACCACTAGTGTTGGTAGTAGTACTGCCGCATGGTACCGATTCTGTAAAAAATTCAAGTTTTGTAAGTTTTCTCATAGGGTAAAGACACCAGTAGTCGACCATGTATCAGTAGTCGACCACTCTCAGAAAAACATGAAAAATAAGGTTTTTAGAAGTGACAATCTTTTGAACAAAGTGCAGTTCTCTAACTGCACTCTAACTGCACTCTGTTCAAAAGATCGTCACTTCTAAAAATCTTATTTTTAAATACATGAAAAACATGAAAAATAAGATTTTTAGAAGTGACGATCTTTTGAACAGAGTGCAGTTAGAGTGCAGTTAGAGAACTGCACTTTGTTCAAAAGATTGTCACTTCTAAAAACCTTATTTTTCATGTTTTTCTGAGAGTGGTCGACTACTGATACATGGTCGACTACTGGTGTCTTCACCCTATTGACTGTGATGGTATATCGTCTTATTTCATTAATTGAAATTCTGCTGATACATTCATAGCAATGACTAACAGCATTTTCATTAAATACAAGTTAAAATATATACATTTTCAGTTGTAGTATTTTAATTTAACATTCATCATTGCTTTTAGTATATTATTCACAATTAAGTGTATTGTAAATGCACCTTTTACTTTTACATCCAGCTCACTTTGCTCAAACAGACGAATCGGAATAAAAGGGGGAAACTTGTACCTCTAGGGCAAAGTACAGCAGCAGAGTTCCGGTAACTCGAAATGTCTTTAATGTTGAAACATTCACTGTAGTGTGACCAATACGCTTGCGTGAGTATTAGTTACCTCCTTAGTGAACTCTCCGTTCAATGAATTGCAGGGTGGATCGAAGGTTTTGTAAGGATTATGTGAAACGGGGATGGGGGGGGGGCACTACACAAAGTACTCCCTACTTTAAATATATGTTTGGAGGACCATAATGAATAACCTAACTGTTTCAAATCGTTGGTTCAAATTAAACCGAACTTTGTAAAAAATGTTTGCAATTAAATGTGACTTTTAAAGAAAAACATTAATAAATCCAACACAAGTTTTTTCTTCAGAATTTACAGAAATGATATAAAAAAATGACACCATAGGTCTATATTCTATTATATCACTTTTCCCCTGTTCACTGCCTAAAAGTGCCAAACAGTTACGCCCGTATAGTCTAACCTTAGAGTAAAGAAAAATGTAGAGGGAACATTTCCTTGTTTCTTCATTATTTTTCTGACGACAATTTGTGCAACATCAGCCCTACCAATTTATTTGAAAGTAGAAGAGAGACAGACAGTTGTTTATCTCTTTTTTACTTTCAATGAATTGTTAGGATTGGTCTTGCACAAAAATTCCTCAGAAAAAACTGACTATGTTCCCGCTATATCTTTCTTTACTCTAAGAGTCATCGTTCAATACTTCAATAAATAAATAAAGAAATTGGTTAACCAATACAGAAATCAATTAAGGAAATAAATCAATTAAGGCTATAAATCAATTAATGAATTAAAATCAATCAGGAATGAATAAGAATTATAATATGAAAAAACAAAATTTTGTATGTTTAGAATTATGCATTTTCTGGTAAACTGTTTACCCAATTTAATACTTGGTAAGAACTGGACTCAGGAAACTTACTCATCATGTCCTCTATACTGGAGATTCGTTTTTCGACCTCAGACATTCGAGAACAGGTATCTGCTGTGACTTTCTCAAGTCTCCCAAAATTTTTTTGTATATTTTTTTCCATGTTTTCTATGGTGTCTTTAAAAAATTTCATTAATATTTGTGTCTCTCCTGCAGGTTCGCTGCTGTTACCCTCATGTACTGCTACTGGGTTAGTGGGCATCGTTTCCTCCAACAATTGCTTGTGCATATCATGCATTGCAGTCCTTTTACTCTGCTTTTTCTTGTTCTATAACAGTAAAGTACAATGAATAATGTAGGGACAAAATGTTTATCAATTTATGTAGTAATGCTCACATTGCTTTCCCGGAGCTGCAATATGGTGGTATTCGATGCTTGATCATGCCGAATACCATCGTTCTCGGATGCTGTAGTTAGTGGCTCTGAATCGTCCATCTGTACCTTCGGCCACCTTACTCGTCTGACTGAAGTTAATTTTTCTAATTCCTCTTTTGATTCTGTTTACAACAAAATGAAATGTAAAATATTGATTGCAGTATAGACGGTATGACAATAAAGTAATGAAAACAGTAAAGACAAGACATTTATGTGTAGAACAAAGGTTTCTTCACTTATTTCCTTCCGAATAATCAGTAGAAAATTATGTACACTAATCACATAATCGTCTAGGAATTGTGCTATACATCAATATATTTTATCTTTACTAATTTCAATAGCTTCTTGCTGCAGTGTACAGTAAGAAAAACCAGTAATGGTAAGTATGATTAAAGAGTATCTAACCTGCTAACAGACCGATGTGCGCATACCACTTGCTGTACTTGCCATCCGTTCTACCGTGAGTTGTGCGCACAATATACCAGCTTTGGGCATTGAAATCATTCAATGTTTGTGGATGAAATGGCAACTTCTTTCCACAAACAGTTTTTTCTTTTATATGAATGACGGGAACAATTTCCTTCTCACCCGTCTTATATTTCACAAATGCAAACCACAAATTTCTTGTTTCCTCCTGACTCATACCTAAGTCACTGTCTTTATCCATATTTAATTCGCAAGTCTGAATGATCAAAGAAAAACGATATGAATTCAAGAATAATGTTCATAGATGAAAATCGCACGTGCACGTACCTTTGTGAAGAAAACCGGAACAGAAATGGAGGGAATTCAGATGGCAACGCTACCTGACGCTAACCGGAAATTCTTTGTTTTGTAAGGACAAAAACACCCTTATTCGCCGCATGTGGCGCTATCCGCTACCAGGGAGTAGAAATCGGACAAACCGACGCAATTTGTATGAAAAGCAGTAATAAAGAAAGAAATATAAACGGAGATAGATAGACTATAAATGAAAATAGATACCCTGATAACCATCTGACGCCAATCTGACATCAGATTGGTAGCAGAGTCTGGCATGAGAGCGCAGAATCTGACGTCAGATCCGTAGTCGTCTGTGTCCGCATTTGGCTGCGTTCTGAGGTACAGAATCTGATGTCAGATTCTGATGTCAGATCGGCAGCAGATGGACAGCAGATTCTGCCGTCTGCTAGGCACAGCCAACAGCGCCATCTGAGGTCCAGAATTAACATACAATTCCCTACGCGTGACGTCACATGGCCGCCCCTACGCGTGACGTCACACTAGGTGTATCCCCACCCTTTCTACTGCTCGTAGAGAAGTTTTGGAGCAGATTCTAAGATTCTGCTCGCAGGTTATATGAGCCGCAGTTTATTAAATAAGTTCTTTATTTTTTTTTATAAAGGTATGTGTTTATTCTTTAATATTACAAGTACAAAATATATATAAGTGGCACATATATTAACATTTAATATTTACATTTGGAAATGGTGATTCTAGATGCAAACATAAGCCAATTTTCCCGAGAACGAACTTTTATTCTACATTACATTTTTATTTATATAGATTTTCGACTTATTGTTTTTGCATAGAATCACCATATCCCTGCTTCTGTTAACTCTGAAAAGAAATACAACATTAGTATAAAATTGAAACGATACTGGGAATGTACCGATGAATATTTTATTAAACGTTAAGTACTTTATTTCAGTGATGCTAAAGTAAAGTGAGCACTGAAAAGTACTGTTTGGTTTAATACGTTTTAAAAGACTGGCGCTGAAAAGTGCCGATTATTGTTCCTTGTGAACGTCGAGAGGTTGTTCCCGTTGGACTCGATTAAAATGGGCACTGAAAAGTACCGTTTGGTCTCTTCGCCACTGTAAAAGGAGACACATCTCAACTTTTAATGGGCATATTTCGTGAAATAAAACATCTGCCACAGTTCTTCAGACGTCATCAGCTTCTTCTTCGGGCTGCTGGTCGCTCCAAAACTCGCGGCGCCTTTGCAAGGCACTTGGGGGGGCTGCTGTCGCCCGTGGACCACACCTCCTGCTGCGTACTCTTTCTTTCGCGGTCCGCAGTGCCCGCTGCATATATAGTTGAAAGTCCGATCGGAGGGGCTTGTTGAAATGCGGGTTCCCAGACACCGCTTCTGAAAAAGTAATGCACGCAAAGTACATTAGTATAATTATTTATAAAAACATGAATATGCTTATTGCTTCGTACCGTAAATCGCCATAGTAATACGGGCATTGTACAACGGCCGTTGTCCCGTTCGGCCGAACCACGTGAAGGCCGTTGTCACGTCGTCGACAAGTGCCTCCTTCATACAAAAATCGACCGCGGCCTTCAGGCTGAACCCACCCACGTATTTTAAATATTGGACCTAAACAAAGTAAGTAAATATTGATGTAAGTATGTATTATATAAAAGTAAATAAAAGCATAATTTCGCTTTCACTTACAACATTGGAATATGTTTGGTCGTCGATGGTCTCGAAACAGTCCACCTCCTCCGGTGACGAGAGAGGAATGATCGCTGGTTTCCTTGGTGGACCGTTACGGGTGAGTTGCACACATTGGAGAACATTCTCCAATAAAGTATTCATTCTTCTGCAAGCAGAATGGATGGAGGCGTAACGTATTAATAAACACGATAACATGCAATACTTACCTTAGCTCCGTCTCGACGCTCGCCGTGCGGTCTTCCAGGCTCCTGCGAACATGAACATTTATAATAGAAAACGTCACACTATCAATATTTTTATAACAAAAAAAAGAAACATGTAAATTTACCTATTAGCAGGAGGTTGTATGTGCACTGTATGGTGCTGAAACGGCTCATTCTGAATGACCGTGGCGCGTGCAGAGGACGTCCCTGGATCGTGATGATCCCTTATTGTTGCGAGGACAGGAGCACTGGCAGCAGCAGGACTATTCTGCAACATAAGAACGTTACTCGGATTAGTCGTAGAAAAATCCTTTGACGTTGGTAGATAATTATTTGATTCCTGCAGGATTGTCCTCAAATCCTGGATATCCTGATCGATGCTTTGCTTCGGCATGGCTGACGTCTTCTTTCTTGGAGGTTCCTCCTCCGAAGAAGTCGTCTGATACCTCGCTGGTTTGGCGACCACACGCTTCTCTCGCTGCGACATGTTTGGTAAACCTGTGAGTAAAAGTACATATTACAATTCTTAGCAAAGGTGTGTTGGCTGTTTTTCCTATTTTACATGCATACATGCAATATTAACCGAACCCAGGTAATGTATTACTCAATAATTCGAGTGTAACTCGACAAAGGCTATAACAGTAGAAAATGTAAAAAAGTGACCCATGAAGAAATATTCGAACCAAACGATAAAATAACTCATCAACAGAGATTAACAAGGATACGTGTAAATATAATATTACTTATGAAGAGCAATACAAAAGGAAAGTATAATACAAAAGAAGAAAATGTAAATATTATAGAGCATGCCCCTCACCAGAAAATAGTCGTAACTTACCAAAAACAAGAGACGAGGCTAGAAATGGAAGATTTTTTTTTTTTTTTTTTTACATGGTGGAAATCCCTAACGGATACCTCACCCCCATGGCAGGGGTGAGATTATGTGGGGCTTGCACCCACTAAAACCACCATGGTGACCGCCTGACGCGAGAAGCTACACGAGGGAGTGGGACTGACAGCGAGATACATCCAGCGAAAATAAAAGTGGAAGAATTTAAATACTATGGATCCTACGGCTTCTCGCTGTGCGTAATAACAGCAACGATATACCTACGGGGTTCTAAGAGGTTTGTGTCAGTGGACATACTACAGCGAAAAGGCATTCTATAACATTTGCCACGAACCTGATCGGGGGAGATATATAAAATTTCATGGCTCAATGTGGCGCATTTATATATGCCAAGAGCCGAAGACTCTATGCCGACATCATAAAAATTATCGACTTCTAAAAATTTTTTGATACCCAAACGATACGAGTCATTGTCCATGCCAATAGTGAAAATTATGCAGATCGAGCCATCGTCTGAGATGCAACAATTATCGCGTACATTTGTGCCTAGAGATATGTTATTAAATTCTATCTTACGGTACTGAGAACAATTGGTGTCATTCGTAAGGGGTCTAGATACACGAATAGAAAAATCGACATTACGATGAATGTTTGTGCCATGTGATTGTATCTCCCTCATCCTGTTGGAAAATTGTTGGAGAGGAAGAGATGGCTTATTAAGAAATTTTTTAAAAATGGACATGTTGTTTTCATAGGGAAAAGCAGAACATGAATCTAAATTACCAAAACGTCTGACATCGTTGGTTAAGTGAAGAAGACCATGGACGTTATAACTATTAAAAGTTGGGCCATATAGGTTTTCGGTACGAAGAACAAATTTCTGTAAAGCTGACTCTGCGAATCTCAAGTGGGGGCTCGATGGAGATTCTGCAACCAAAATTCTTATGGCCGCATGTAAAATTAAGAAGTGCTTGTATATTTCATCGTTGAGTACACCATACAGTACAACCGGCCCTGTATATAGAAGGAACTGACGAAACTCGGTCGCCTTATATTTACAATATTCCTCAATAGCTCTGGGACGTCTGGCAAAGTCCAAGGGACAATATCTTGCGAGATTGTTGAGTCTCGTAGATATCACAGAAATATTCAGTGCGGGCAATTTTGACAAAAATGTAAAGCTTCCAGATACCCACGCGGACAAAAGTTTCTTCATTACGCCCAAGCATACAAGGTGCATATACTCGAACGGAACTTGGGAAACCATTCCTATCGGTAGCGATGCCAATGGGCTTGGACCTTCTTTGTGATGGTTCTCGTGTAACCGTTTAGGGTATTCCTCATCGGTACGAGGAGAATCATCTATACCATCGAAGGCATAATGCTTACCGTTCAGGGTACCAGAAACCATACATTTGGAACAGGGATATTGAGACATATGCCCAAAATGATTCAACACAAATGCTCGAGCTGGTGCGTCAGCTATGAAACATCTCAGACGTATGGGCAACTTACTGCCATGAAAATTTATACCTCCGTTGGACATGATGGCTTTGACGTTTGCAATAAATTTCTCAAAAAAAATATTGGGATCGTGTGGTTTATGGCGACCTTTATAGATTCCTACCACTATTGGCTTTATACGGGGAATATTTGAAATCCTACATTGGATGGGCCAGAACTGAATGGAACCTTTGTCCACACGACATCCGTCGGTATGAAAATCTAATTCTAACTCTCTAACAAAAGATACGGACAAAGGGAGACTTTTAACAATTTCTGTTTCCAGATCGAAATGAATGTATTCTCCTGGTTCCACGACGAATGTAACAGCAGGATTACGTGGCGTATCGAGAAGTGTTCTAACATCCTGAGGCAACTGGGAAAAACAGGAATGCGTTCGAAGGAGAGATAATATATTATTTCCTTGAACGTGTGTTAAATTGCTGTCTACGAAACAAGACGCTAAACGTTGGCGAAAAGATGGCTCGGAGAAAGTATCACAGGACAATGAAACTGTATCATGAATTGAAGAAACGCGTGACGTGGAAGTAGAAGGACCGGCGTCTTCTACATTGATATCGCGCCTAACACTGAATCTATCCGGGATAAAATTAATAGGAACGGACGAACTACAACCTGCAGATGTGCTAGCAGCATCTCGCACGTTAGAAGTATTATCCGCTACTCTACGAACGGTGTTAAATTCAGGACGGTATCGCGCGCGTAACTTTTCTCGCATCTCGCGTATAACCCTCCTTTTTTGCCTCGCCGACAATGCGTGTCCGGGTTTCCGCGACGTAGACAACTTGAAACGATTAAATTCCATAATTACTTACGTCTTGCGGATGTCTCGGGATGATATTCGTACTTTTTAATGCTCTGGAAATTCTTCGGATCTGCCGTCGATGACTGCCACCTCAGAATGAACGAGAATTCGAAACAAACGCGAACTGGGAAGTAGAGTCTCGACCAATCACGAATGACCGCAAGGCGGCGCAGCCAATCCGAGCGTAGTCCAGTGTACCGCCAAAATATTACCTCGTGGTACCCTTTATTCGACGTGGTACCCTTTGTGCTGAAAAAAAAGCGCTCGGATTGGCTGAGCCGCCTTGCGGTCATTCGTGATTGGTCGGGACTCTACTTCCCAGTTCGCGTTTGTTTCGAATTCTCGTTCATTCTGAGGTGGCAGTCATCGACGGCAGATCCGAAGAATTTCCAGAGCATTAAAAAGTACGAATATCATCCCGAGACATCCGCAAGACGTAAGTAATTATGGAATTTAATCGTTTCAAGTTGTCTACGTCGCGGAAACCCGGACACGCATTGTCGGCGAGGCAAAAAAGGAGGGTTATACGCGAGATGCGAGAAAAGTTACGCGCGCGATACCGTCCTGAATTTAACACCGTTCGTAGAGTAGCGGATAATACTTCTAACGTGCGAGATGCTGCTAGCACATCTGCAGGTTGTAGTTCGTCCGTTCCTATTAATTTTATCCCGGATAGATTCAGTGTTAGGCGCGATATCAATGTAGAAGACGCCGGTCCTTCTACTTCCACGTCACGCGTTTCTTCAATTCATGATACAGTTTCATTGTCCTGTGATACTTTCTCCGAGCCATCTTTTCGCCAACGTTTAGCGTCTTGTTTCGTAGACAGCAATTTAACACACGTTCAAGGAAATAATATATTATCTCTCCTTCGAACGCATTCCTGTTTTTCCCAGTTGCCTCAGGATGTTAGAACACTTCTCGATACGCCACGTAATCCTGCTGTTACATTCGTCGTGGAACCAGGAGAATACATTCATTTCGATCTGGAAACAGAAATTGTTAAAAGTCTCCCTTTGTCCGTATCTTTTGTTAGAGAGTTAGAATTAGATTTTCATACCGACGGATGTCGTGTGGACAAAGGTTCCATTCAGTTCTGGCCCATCCAATGTAGGATTTCAAATATTCCCCGTATAAAGCCAATAGTGGTAGGAATCTATAAAGGTCGCCATAAACCACACGATCCCAATATTTTTTTTGAGAAATTTATTGCAAACGTCAAAGCCATCATGTCCAACGGAGGTATAAATTTTCATGGCAGTAAGTTGCCCATACGTCTGAGATGTTTCATAGCTGACGCACCAGCTCGAGCATTTGTGTTGAATCATTTTGGGCATATGTCTCAATATCCCTGTTCCAAATGTATGGTTTCTGGTACCCTGAACGGTAAGCATTATGCCTTCGATGGTATAGATGATTCTCCTCGTACCGATGAGGAATACCCTAAACGGTTACACGAGAACCATCACAAAGAAGGTCCAAGCCCATTGGCATCGCTACCGATAGGAATGGTTTCCCAAGTTCCGTTCGAGTATATGCACCTTGTATGCTTGGGCGTAATGAAGAAACTTTTGTCCGCGTGGGTATCTGGAAGCTTTACATTTTTGTCAAAATTGCCCGCACTGAATATTTCTGTGATATCTACGAGACTCAACAATCTCGCAAGATATTGTCCCTTGGACTTTGCCAGACGTCCCAGAGCTATTGAGGAATATTGTAAATATAAGGCGACCGAGTTTCGTCAGTTCCTTCTATATACAGGGCCGGTTGTACTGTATGGTGTACTCAACGATGAAATATACAAGCACTTCTTAATTTTACATGCGGCCATAAGAATTTTGGTTGCAGAATCTCCATCGAGCCCCCACTTGAGATTCGCAGAGTCAGCTTTACAGAAATTTGTTCTTCGTACCGAAAACCTATATGGCCCAACTTTTAATAGTTATAACGTCCATGGTCTTCTTCACTTAACCAACGATGTCAGACGTTTTGGTAATTTAGATTCATGTTCTGCTTTTCCCTATGAAAACAACATGTCCATTTTTAAAAAATTTCTTAATAAGCCATCTCTTCCTCTCCAACAATTTTCCAACAGGATGAGGGAGATACAATCACATGGCACAAACATTCATCGTAATGTCGATTTTTCTATTCGTGTATCTAGACCCCTTACGAATGACACCAATTGTTCTCAGTACCGTAAGATAGAATTTAATAACATATCTCTAGGCACAAATGTACGCGATAATTGTTGCATCTCAGACGATGGCTCGATCTGCATAATTTTCACTATTGGCATGGACAATGACTCGTATCGTTTGGGTATCAAAAAATTTTTAGAAGTCGATAATTTTTATGATGTCGGCATAGAGTCTTCGGCTCTTGGCATATATAAATGCGCCACATTGAGCCATGAAATTTTATATATCTCCCCCGATCAGGTTCGTGGCAAATGTTATAGAATGCCTTTTCGCTGTAGTATGTCCACTGACACAAACCTCTTAGAACCCCGTAGGTATATCGTTGCTGTTATTACGCACAGCGAGAAGCCGTAGGATCCATAGTATTTAAATTCTTCCACTTTTATTTTCGCTGGATGTATCTCGCTGTCAGTCCCACTCCCTCGTGTAGCTTCTCGCGTCAGGCGGTCACCATGGTGGTTTTAGTGGGTGCAAGCCCCACATAATCTCACCCCTGCCATGGGGGTGAGGTATCCGTTAGGGATTTCCACCATGTAAAAAAAAAAAAAAAAAAAATCTTCCATTTCTAGCCTCGTCTCTTGTTTTTGGTAAGTTACGACTATTTTCTGGTGAGGGGCATGCTCTATAATATTTACATTTTCTTCTTTTGTATTATACTTTCCTTTTGTATTGCTCTTCATAAGTAATATTATATTTACACGTATCCTTGTTAATCTCTGTTGATGAGTTATTTTATCGTTTGGTTCGAATATTTCTTCATGGGTCACTTTTTTACATTTTCTACTGTTATAGCCTTTGTCGAGTTACACTCGAATTATTGAGTAATACATTACCTGGGTTCGGTTAATATTGCATGTATGCATGTAAAATAGGAAAAACAGCCAACACACCTTTGCTAAGAATTGTAATATGTACTTTTACTCACAGGTTTACCAAACATGTCGCAGCGAGAGAAGCGTGTGGTCGCCAAACCAGCGAGGTATCAGACGACTTCTTCGGAGGAGGAACCTCCAAGAAAGAAGACGTCAGCCATGCCGAAGCAAAGCATCGATCAGGATATCCAGGATTTGAGGACAATCCTGCAGGAATCAAATAATTATCTACCAACGTCAAAGGATTTTTCTACGACTAATCCGAGTAACGTTCTTATGTTGCAGAATAGTCCTGCTGCTGCCAGTGCTCCTGTCCTCGCAACAATAAGGGATCATCACGATCCAGGGACGTCCTCTGCACGCGCCACGGTCATTCAGAATGAGCCGTTTCAGCACCATACAGTGCACATACAACCTCCTGCTAATAGGTAAATTTACATGTTTCTTTTTTTTGTTATAAAAATATTGATAGTGTGACGTTTTCTATTATAAATGTTCATGTTCGCAGGAGCCTGGAAGACCGCACGGCGAGCGTCGAGACGGAGCTAAGGTAAGTATTGCATGTTATCGTGTTTATTAATACGTTACGCCTCCATCCATTCTGCTTGCAGAAGAATGAATACTTTATTGGAGAATGTTCTCCAATGTGTGCAACTCACCCGTAACGGTCCACCAAGGAAACCAGCGATCATTCCTCTCTCGTCACCGGAGGAGGTGGACTGTTTCGAGACCATCGACGACCAAACATATTCCAATGTTGTAAGTGAAAGCGAAATTATGCTTTTATTTACTTTTATATAATACATACTTACATCAATATTTACTTACTTTGTTTAGGTCCAATATTTAAAATACGTGGGTGGGTTCAGCCTGAAGGCCGCGGTCGATTTTTGTATGAAGGAGGCACTTGTCGACGACGTGACAACGGCCTTCACGTGGTTCGGCCGAACGGGACAACGGCCGTTGTACAATGCCCGTATTACTATGGCGATTTACGGTACGAAGCAATAAGCATATTCATGTTTTTATAAATAATTATACTAATGTACTTTGCGTGCATTACTTTTTCAGAAGCGGTGTCTGGGAACCCGCATTTCAACAAGCCCCTCCGATCGGACTTTCAACTATATATGCAGCGGGCACTGCGGACCGCGAAAGAAAGAGTACGCAGCAGGAGGTGTGGTCCACGGGCGACAGCAGCCCCCCCAAGTGCCTTGCAAAGGCGCCGCGAGTTTTGGAGCGACCAGCAGCCCGAAGAAGAAGCTGATGACGTCTGAAGAACTGTGGCAGATGTTTTATTTCACGAAATATGCCCATTAAAAGTTGAGATGTGTCTCCTTTTACAGTGGCGAAGAGACCAAACGGTACTTTTCAGTGCCCATTTTAATCGAGTCCAACGGGAACAACCTCTCGACGTTCACAAGGAACAATAATCGGCACTTTTCAGCGCCAGTCTTTTAAAACGTACTAAACCAAACAGTACTTTTCAGTGCTCACTTTACTTTAGCATCACTGAAATAAAGTACTTAACGTTTAATAAAATATTCATCGGTACATTCCCAGTATCGTTTCAATTTTATACTAATGTTGTATTTCTTTTCAGAGTTAACAGAAGCAGGGATATGGTGATTCTATGCAAAAACAATAAGTCGAAAATCTATATAAATAAAAATGTAATGTAGAATAAAAGTTCGTTCTCGGGAAAATTGGCTTATGTTTGCATCTAGAATCACCATTTCCAAATGTAAATATTAAATGTTAATATATGTGCCACTTATATATATTTTGTACTTGTAATATTAAAGAATAAACACATACCTTTATAAAAAAAAATAAAGAACTTATTTAATAAACTGCGGCTCATATAACCTGCGAGCAGAATCTTAGAATCTGCTCCAAAACTTCTCTACGAGCAGTAGAAAGGGTGGGGATACACCTAGTGTGACGTCACGCGTAGGGGCGGCCATGTGACGTCACGCGTAGGGAATTGTATGTTAATTCTGGACCTCAGATGGCGCTGTTGGCTGTGCCTAGCAGACGGCAGAATCTGCTGTCCATCTGCTGCCGATCTGACATCAGAATCTGACATCAGATTCTGTACCTCAGAACGCAGCCAAATGCGGACACAGACGACTACGGATCTGACGTCAGATTCTGCTGCCAGATCTGGTTATCAGGGTAGACTATAAACGAAGATAGATAGATTACCACAGTTATCTATCTTTATCTATCTTCTTAATATTTCTTTCTCTATTTCCGGTTTTCACACAAATGATGTCAACCAATCAGCGTCGAGGATCCCTACTGGTAAAACGTTAAGAGCGCCACTGCGCCACCACCCTCAACGGTTTTAAAATAACAACAGTCTTTTGTTCAGAGATGCTGATTTGATCAGATTTGATACCATTTCAGTTAATAAGAATGAGCGAAGTAAAATCGTTGAAAATGAAACGGCGGTACAAAAGATACTTGTACACGGAGGAGAAAATTTCGCGGAAAACACTTTGGCGTCGACGGCAACTTGCTCAGCAAAAGGTGCTTAAAATTCAACATCGGACAGATCAAGTAAGATTTATACAGTGCTTTTTCCAAATAGTAGTAAATTATTATTACTCCATGTCAAAATCATAAATACGCTTTTTATTCCTTGCATAAATAACAGAAGTAGTTACAATTACAATTTATAATCACTCTATCAGTTTTTGCTGAATTACTTTTCTAAAATACAATATCCTAATTATTATAGTCACAATTATGCATTTCTAAAAATGCGAATTACGTACATTAAATTTTGACCTACTATTATCTGTTTTATAGTTCATATTATCTGTTAGTGTTTGCAATTTTGTCTCGAGCTCTTCTTCACAAGGAAACAGACATCACACTATTGTAATTGCGAATTTATGAAACTTTATATTAATAACTTTGGCATAAGATGGACATTATTTTATGGGAATACAGTTTGTTTTTGTATTTACAGACTCGTGCTAATCTGACTGACAATGAGTCTCAAGTATTTCAGACTCATCCGTCTGTGTCAGGTTCACCTCATCAACTGACTGAGTTTCATCTGTGTACCTCTGACGTGTCTGAAACTCACAATGAGTCTCAAGTACTTCAGACTCATCCGTCTGTGTCAGGTTCACCTCATCAACTGACTGAGTTTCATCTGTGTACCTCTGACGTGTGTGACTCTGAAGTACTTCCGCTGGAAGCTACACCAGTTTCAGAGGAATACGAGGTATGGTTTTGAAATATTTCATTGAGTGCAATATATATTTATGTTTTACATGTAATTAATGTCACAATTTCTGCTTAGAAATCCCGTGAAAGTAGGGAAACTTTGTGTCCCTGCACGACAGCAACTGTGGGCGACGTGATTTTTTCATGTTTGGCACTTGGTTTACGACATCATTTGACGTGGGAAGCACAAATTGATATCATGAAAATGATAACAGCAATTTGGGACACGGAAAAAATACCTCGTACGAAGTATAGTTATTTCAAATATTTGGAGAGTGAGCAGGACAATATAACTTATCATGTATATTGTCCTACATGTGATGTATACTTGGGGAAAAAAGAAGCGAATACATATATACAATGTAACTATTGCAATTCCGATGTTGATGCGTCAAACGTGTCAAATATATTCGTTTCTCTGTCGATAAAAAGGCAAATGCAGCAACTATTAAAGGACCCAAAAATAGCGACAACAATAATAAATCATCGTTTTGAGCGAAAGAAAGTGCAAGAAGATGCCTTGGAGGATATTTACGACGGGACAGAATACCAAAAACATACCAAACCTGGTGGTATCCTCTCATGCCCGTATAATTTCTCATACAGCTTTTTTACAGATGGCATACCCGCTGGTAAATCCTCCGGCAAAAGTATGTGGCCTATTTATTGTACGGTAAATGAATTACCCTATGAACAGAGGTACAAACATGTCATGCTGATAGGGCTGTACATTGGTGTAAAGGAGCCAAATCAAATGATTTTTTACAACCACTGGTCGAAGACACAAACAAATTAGCCACTGAGGGATTGTCGTGGCTGTATAATAGTAAAAAAATTACGAGCAAAATCATTCCATTGTGTGCCGTTGCTGACTCCGTGGCACGCTATAAAATGCTAAATATGCAGTCATTCCATGCATACTATGGCTGCACATACTGCTACCAAAAGCAAGTACGTACAACAGGAGGAGGAAGACGGTTCGACATGTTTACTCTAGACGCCACCAAAAGAAGCAGAGCGTTCACTTTAGAAGACGCGAGACAAGCATATTAGAAAAAAGAATGCCCAGACCATCATAAGGGTGTTAAGGGCTCGTCCGTCTTAATAAAATTGTTATATTTTAATATTATATCCGGTTTTGTTATAGATTATATGCACTGCATTCTACTGGGAGTAACAAAAACTCACATGGAGTTTCTTTTCAATAGTACCAGGAAAAATTTCTGGAAAGGCATGAATGCCCGTGTTGCTGTGAAAGATTTAATGGCCTCTATAGATGAACGTTTACTAAAAATAAAGCCACCGTCGTCCATTACACGTACACCCAGATCGATACAGGAGAACAAGTTATGGAAAGCCTCTGAGTGGAGAGCATGGTTAGTGTTCTATTCTATACCATGTATGGATGGTTTGTTGAAACATCGATATTTAGTACATTGGAGTATGTTGGCAAAGGCAACTTGCCTTCTTCTACAGAAATCTGTATCAATTGCTGATATTGGGGAGGCACATGAGCTATTTTTAAATTACTGCAAGCTCTTTCAGAAATATTTTGAACCACAAAATACAATATACAACTTACATCTTTTAACACATATTTGTGAATGTGTCACGAAGTGGGGTCCCTTATGGACCCACAGCGCGTTTTATTACGAAGGCGAAAATCGATTTATATTGTGTATGTACAAGAGTCCGTATAATGCATTATCGCAAATTACCAGAAAATTCACATTATTCAAAATGATAAAACAATTATGCCCACAACTTGTTTCTTCACAAACAATATTACATTTTTGTGAAAACATTTTACAGAAAAAATTAATGAATACAAGATACAACAATTGCTTATTACTGGGAAAGGGGCAAAAAAAAGTATTGCGCGAGGAGGAAATACAATGCTTAACAGAACATTGTATTTCTATAGCAGATTGTACTGTGTATGAAAGATTTCTATATAGAGGCATACATTATTCCAACGTTACTTATTCTGAAGGAAAGCGCAATAACAATTCCTATTTATTTACAAGCAACAGTCGAGCAATAATGATAAAACGTATTGTGTTAGAAGCAGGGGGAAACGTTGTGATATTAGGCCAATTATTGAAATTTCATAAATCTTGCGTTATTAATAACGAAGTAGTTGAAGTAAATTATTTACGAAAAATTAAAAGTTTAGGTAAATATGTATGCATCAAACCTTCAGATATAGAATCTGAAGGTATTGTGATACCTGAAGGTAATTATATTTGTAAGGTACCGTTTGGCTGCCATAGTGATTAGTTAATAATTTAAAGACATAAATTAAGAACGACCGTAGTTACCTTTTATTTATGTATGTATAATAACAGCGACTGATATTTTTAAGTAAATTATCTAAAGCATTTAATAAGACAGCAATCACAGTAAACAAGTACGGATAGTGAAAATACTGTAACATTATGAACTATAATTATCAAATTTTGCGATAATTTAGCGATCGCAAATTCAATAGTGATTAGTTTGTAAGAATTTTTTTGTAAAAACTATTCTGTATACTTCTAGGTGGACTTTAAATTTAAGTACTTAAAAATGTAAATATATTCGTATTATGTTTGTAATATAGCTTCTTCAATTAAATAAATAACGAAATATATAAAGAATCCTTTATATCGTTCCACCGTACCTTGTGTTTTTTTATCTACTTATATTGCATGTAAATAAAAATCATGAGTACCATTGAAAATTAATACTTATTATACTAAATTTGTGGAAACATTAATCACACGATGCATCGTGAAATAATATTTATAACGTTTTGAAACAGTTCGTAAAGCGGATGTGAAACACTATTACAAACAGCGGTTGTAAGAGGTTCTGAAAACGTACAGAAAACGCCATACTAACCATTCGGAAACGGCATGTAAACGCCCTTTCAGTAGGGTGTTTTGAAAAAGTTCGCGTAGGGTTTGTGAAACGCTCTTGCAAAAAGCGTTTGTAGGAGGTTCTGAAAACGTACAGAAAACGCTATACTAACCATTCGGAAACGGTACGTAAACGCCCTCTCACAATCAGTAGGGTGTTTTGAAAAAGTTCGTATAGGGTTTGTGAAACGCTCTTGCAAAAAGCGTTTGTAAGACGTTCTGAGAAAGTTATTTATAACGCCACTACACACAGTTTTGCAGGCGTTTCTTGAGCGTTTCGTTCAGGAAGTTTACTTACCGTTTGTAAATTTTCTAAGAACGCCCTTCAGACCGTTCATGGAGCATTTTGAGAGAGTGAGCGTTTCGAAAGCGTTTCAGGACGTACAAAAAGCGTACAAACGCTCGTGAAAATTTCCTGTAACGCTTAAGAACGCCCTCCAAGGTCATTCATTTTCGTCAGGGTTAGGGTTTAAGGGGGTTTGTGTCTCCAGCGAAAATGTGTTACCGTGTTGCGTGGCCGGCTGGTTTCTCTCAGGATCCTTGCAGGGAATTTGGCGAGGCTCGATGCCCGTGGAACGCTAAGGCGTTCTGCTCCTTGGACGCGGATTTTTGTACGATAAATATAATGAAAACGATGCTAATTAATTGAATAAAACAATTTGAACACAGTAACTAATAGCAATAATCAATGCAAACAACGATTTTATCACGATATAAATCTTTTGGAAATTTTATTGAATAAGAACGTCCGTTCGCTTGTGCTTTCGGGGCTCGAGTGACGCTTTCCAAGCGAACGCTCTTACAACTGTTTTTCATTTTTACAAAATGTCCTTAACAACTAAGCCAAACAAACTAAATTCCTCTTGGTCGATTTTGAGAATCAAGCGTTTAACTACATAGCTCTGGAATTTCACCTAGGAGAGAGGATCAAAGTGCGGTTCATTTATTCAAAACACCCGTTTCCAAGGGGGTATCGATTAATTTATAATCTTGAAGTCCTCTCATTAAAGGATCTCTAACTATTTTCAAACACCTCGGCCTTGTGCGAACTTCACTTTGTCTCCTTTTCCCATTACATTCAGGTGATTCAATCTGAACTTCGCGCTTCCGAAGCTTATATTGCACGCCGCTAGACGGGAGTCTGCGTCTATAAACTGCAATTTGAGAACTGAATTTAGCGTCTTCTACTCATCAACAGCGTCTAACTCATGAACTACTCTAAAGTGTGTGAAATGGTGCATGCGTGCTGCACCCGTTATACTATTAGTACTGAAAACGTTTTAAAAACGTCCAGAAAAGGTACTGAAAATGTTTTAAAAACGTCCAGAAAAGGTACTGAAAACGTTTTAAAAACGTCCAGAAAAGGTCCTGAAGACGTTTTAAAAACGTTTTAGAAACGTCCAGAAAAGGTTCTGAAAACGTTTTAAAAACGTCCAGAACACGTTTTAAAAACGTTTTAAAAACGTCCAGAAAACGTTCTGGTTTGTGAAAATGGGCGTTTTTAGGACCTTTTCTGGACCTTTTCTGGACGTTTTTAAAACGTCCCGAACGTCCGACCTGGACGTTTTAAAAACGTTTTTAAAACGTCTTTGTGCTACTTGGGTATACTCCTGTTACAAGTGGAAAGGAAACGATCGTACTCCCAAACCGCCACAAGTCCGGGATCCCAAAATCCAAACCCAACAAAACAACCAAAGGGAGATAGATCATCCTCCTCCTCATCATCATCTGAATTCAATTCAACTCAAATATCAGTAAGAAGGAAATTAAAAAGGAGACATAAAACCACTACGACCACATCATCAAGCAGACCTGCAGAGAAAAAGAGGGGAATCACACCAAAAGGGGATTCAGAAGAAATGGAGGTATCCACCGATAGTTTTGAAGCAACTAAAAATATTTAGGTATCAGTAGAGGTTCACCCCTCCCCTGGACAAATCGGTCTTCCACCGTCAACTCCTAGACCAACCACCCCTAATCGTCCTCGCAGCCCACAACGAATGGATACAGAAATAATGGAAAAGGATTGGGATCAAATCATGGAAATAAGCGAAAACGTAGAAGTCCCAAAGAATCATACTTATAGAGAGCCTCCCAAAATAAATTCTAGCAATAGCAGTAGCAGCAAGAAGGACAGCCCGCCAATAAGAGGAAAGAAATACTGCACACGAGATTCTAGCGAAACACTGTCCGGGCCAATCTCTCCAATAACGATAAGAAAAGGCTCAAACAATAATTTTAAAACATTCACTGGACCACCCCGACAACATGTATCATCACGTCAACGGGGATTGCCACAACAGCAAATACCGCCACGACAACGAGCATTACCAAGAATAAGTAACAAAGAATTGATTCAAAGCAGGGTCAAGGAAATTGCAGACCATCTATGGATGAGAAGGGAAACTGCAGGAATATTCATTACTACACACGGCAAACCAATGGGCGAGGAAAGCACGGAATTTATGAATAAGGAACAAATCAAAATTACCTTACCCCTGCCACTTCAGGCAAGAAGTATAATAGAAATTCCCAAAACAGAACGGACCATCTTAGGGATGGTAAGATCCTCCAAACGAAGAAGCCTATCATACCATAAGCAGGAACCTGAATAAAAAATTAACACAAAATAACATTAACAAAATCTCACTACCCAAAACAGAAATTAATATATCATGGGAAAAATTAAAACAAATGATCACCCTAAGGTTCCTACAAACAAATATCAGCATCACAATCTGCAATGGCACTGTACAGCTGCCATCAGAACAAGATTGTCTAGTAATAATCAAAGAAAACCACGAGTCACCAGTAGAAGGACATAAAGGGGTAACCAAAACCTACAACAGAATCAGAAATTTGTACCATTGGCCAAACATGAAAAAGAATGTGAGGCAACACATTAAAACATGCATAAGTTGTCAAAAGAAAAACTAGTGCGAGCTAAAACTAAGGAACCAATGATAATAACAGACACTCCACTAGACGCCTTTGACAAAATATCCATGGATATTGTGGGGCCATTGCCACCCACAAAGTCAGGGAAAGCACATATACTTACCATACAGGACAATTTAACAAAATTCTCATTAGCAATACCATTAGTCTAGTTCACAAGCGAAGAAATAGCCCAAGCATTCACCACACACTTCATATGTCAATACGGATGCCCAAAGGCCATTCTAACGGATCAAGGATCTTCATTCATCAGCTCTCTCATGCAAAAGTTCGCAAAGGCTCTTAACATCAAGCAGTACAAAACCTGAGCGTTCCATCCACAGTCAAACGGTTCCCTGGAAAGAAGCCATCATGTCTTGATTGAGTATTTAAAACATTACATAACCAAAGAAAAACAATGGGACCAGTGGCTACCACAGGCAATGTTCTCTTATATCACCAGTATACAGGGTCATCCGTTAAAACTGCAACCTATGCACGCGCGAACAGACGAAAATGGCAATACCGCCTCACGGACGCATTCCAGTACAACCATTCACCGGCCCAGCGTTCGGAAGGTTACCAGCGACTGCTGGGTAGCAGTGATGCCCGAGCTTCAAAAATTTTAGGGTGGTCCCTTTCAAATTAACGCCGCAAAGAGCTCTGCGGAATTTCCCGGCCCAGGTAAGCGAGCCGCGCGCTCCGCTATTATGCGGTTTGAAAACAATGTCAACTGGTTTCGTACCCGTCTTAATTTCAAAAATTTTAGCTACGACGGAGTTGACCGCGGCGTTATACCCTTGTACGGAGAGATTTTTCGCCACCTGCGTGTTAAAGCCACAATAATGACGCATCGTTCCAAAAAATGGCATTAACGGAAGCCGGTATAGGCGTGGCGTTGAGTAGCTAATATGTTAAACATTCAGACACAAAGATTCTAGAAAAAAAATTCAAACACCGCTACAAGCAAAGACACGTCCCATTAGTTAGTCCTTACGTCCGATCTATGCATGCACTGCATATAAAGATAAAATTATTAAAAAAAACAACAGAACAATAGATTCCGAGATCTGCAGAACTAACACATAATTGAATAAAAATTTAATTTCTCAATTTATCTCAGAAACAACTAGCCTATTGTTTATCAACATCATGAATTTTGAAAAGAGCATTAAATACAGTATTAAATAAATAGTTTGCAAAAGCTTTTCACAACAATTATGGTAAAAAATTGATAAAAGAACAATTAAGTAAACGTAAAATATTTTAAATTATCCATCATTAAGAGGGAATAATTTTTCCTCATTTTTCGGCGCAAATTGCATTCCGATATGTTTTATAGTTCAAAAGTTATACGAAAAAGGCCCCAAATTCTTGAACCCCGGCCGGGAAATTTCAAATAGCTCCTTGTGACGTTCATTTGAAAGAGACCATCCTAAAATTTTCAAAGCTCGAGCATCACTGCTACCCAGCAGTCGCTGGTAACCCTCCGAACGCCGGGCCGGTGCATCATTGTAGTGGAATGCGTCCATGAGGCGGTGTTGCCATTTTCGTCTGTTCGCGCGCGTAGGTTGCAGTTTTAACGGATGACCCTGTACATGAGGGTACCAAATACACTCCCTACGAACTAGTATATGGTAAAAAGGCCAGACAACCATCAAGTTTAATACCAAACGACTCGTTAGCCACATATTCAGACTTTGTAGATAGGTTAGTAACAAAGTTGATCAACATTCGCGAACTGGGACGCCACAATTTAGAAAACTCAAAGTATTGTCAAAAATACTACTACGACCAAAAAGTATCGTCAGTTAATTACCACAAAGGAGAACAAGTACTGGTTTTAAAACCAAAAAGAGATAAATTTAGCGACGAATACGATGGGCCTTACACAATCATCGAAATCTTGAAAAACAACAATGTTAAGATAGCTGTGAGCCCCCGTCGAACTAAGGTTGTCCACAAGGACAGAATAAAAAAGGCCTATACGCCACCAGACTGCGCCGTCCCTAGGGACATTACGGCAAACAACAGAGAAATAGAGACACACTGTAAACAGAATAAGATAGAAACTTTCGCGGAATCCTATACTCCACATAATATGAAATAGAGTCGCGTCATAAACAGAGCAAGACAAGAAATTTTAGGGGAACATGTAGTCAATAATGGGGATAGATTCAAGTCATAATACGGCATAAGGAGAACTATATGTACCTATTTAAGGGACATCATACAGCTAGACTTCATTCGATCTCAAGTAGACGATACAGACAAGTTAATAGTGTTATCAAAATGCCAAACCGTTCGGGAAAAGAATTAAAAAAATTAAGAGCTCTATCAAGTTCAAAGCCGTCAGCATTAACACCGCCACCGTGGAAAGTGCATAAAATCATCATGCAAATAATCATGCCAGAAGTAGACTGGCGACCTTATCCAAGGCTCTCACATACCGATCCCCGACAGCGCGCATGGAAATATATATTCCTATTTGGGACAGGGAACGTACCACCCCCGACGAAGGGAATAGCGGCCAAAGTCAATGAAGACGCAGAGACATTTAAACAAATAGATGAAGAAATCGAGCGCCAGACTTCCTCTCGCGAACCGATAGTCCGCGTAGTTAAAAAAACCTAAAACTACATCTCTCGGGACGAGAGAAAACCCGAGCGGCGAGATGTAACGCACCGCTACGAACCGCCATACATTTTTCCTAAGTTAATCATTGTTTTAGTTATAATTATTTTTTTATAATTTTTTTATTATTATTAACGGGTATAACCCTGTAAATACACTCATAGAGACATGATAAGAAATAAGAAAAACTTACAACTAGGTAACACTTCGTTGAACTTAACGTTGTTTACGCTTAAAATATATACATATATACAAGTTTATAAAGTAGTGTCACCCCTGACCGCCTTCAAGACACCTAAATACTGATGTTCTGAAGGATGCCAGGGATCCAGAGAAAAGGTCGAGAGAGTGAAAGTCGCCATTAAGTTTGTCGAAATAATTACAACTCCGAGTAACTACATCTAGATGACCGATATTGGTCCTGTACCGTCTCGCATAGAATAAAGGGCACTGACGAAGAGCTCTGCCCGCGACATAAAAATTCACACCTCCTAACAGGCTCGGACATTTTATGTGGCCACTAATTAATTTATACAAAAATACAAGATCGCTAGTTGTCCTGCGAACTTCCAGTGTCGCCATGTCCAATTGAGTTGCTATATCTGTATAGTCGTGCGACAAAAAACTCAGAGGTTTCCCCAACTGGTAAGACGCGAATCGCAAAAAAGTATGCTGAACTTTTTCTATCATATACTTCCGATTGACCGTGTTCGGGGACCATATCTGCGAAGCATACTCCAGCTGAGCTCTAACTAAAGAAAAGTACAGGGTTTTCAACGTTAACGGATTCCTGAAGTGTATCGCGAAACCTAGTTATACCTAAGTTGTAACACGCGAAACACGTGCAAGCGACATCCCATGCGGCGGGAAAACATTGAACTGAGTGACGTGCAACGCATGCGCATAGCCGCGTATTCAAGCAGTAGACTCAGTGCCGCGAGTGAACCGCGCACGCGTGCGCACACCGTACGATAAACCGGACGCCGAATAAACCGAGCATAGTGTGCAAGTGGCGCGAACTGGACGTTAATTATAATTGGTGCGCGAGATCGCACAGCCAGTGATTGGTGCGGGCTAAGTACCACAGATTGGTATAAATATAGGCCCGCCAGCAGCAGAAAGGCAGACTTGGTTCTGCCACCCAACCTACAAGACCTAGGTCGCTTTAACTAGCCCCCTCTGTTTCGAAAAGTCTAAAGGAAGTTTATTTAAAATCTTCTACCAAACTTCCATTCGAGGTCGCTTTTTTACTAGCCCCCTCAACACCCATACGAGGTTGCTTTTACTAGCCCCCTCAACACCCATACGAGGTCGCTTTTACTAGCCTCCTCAACTTCCATCCGAGGTCGCTTTTACAAGCCCCAACACCTCAATCCTCCCAAGCGTGGACCAGCTGATAGGCACCAGAAGCCACTATCAAAACGAAGGAAGGCAGCCACTAATCCAACTTCCATCTGGGGACGCCCTAACCGGCTACCTGGCTACCATCTGAGATCACTTTCACTAGCACTCAGCTACCATCCTAGAAAGCGTGGGCAAGCTTATAGGCAACTGGAAGCTACTTCAAAATCCGAGAGAAGGAATCCTCTCCAGTTCTCAAACTCTAACATATTAAACCGATCAAGGGTCGCTTTCTGTATTATACATCGATTTAGCGTCGAGACTTTACGTTCAATTAGCGATTTAGTATCGTTACGTTATATTACCTTTTAATATCAATTAACTATTAGTTCTAGACATTCTATACCAACAACTTGAACTATCCTTGTGTTCTGTTTTACCGAGCGAAACAACAAATTCTATTTTCTTTATTACCGACTTAGCGTCGTAAACAAAAACCGAATTATATTCATCGTTACCTACTTAGCGTCTATCAATCACCGACCGATACGTCGTTACGTATTAACATTAGTTCTATTAATTAGTTGTAATAATCCACAGGACTGAGCGTCGTACTATACCATGCATCGGCCCAGCGCAGAGTTGCCTGCGACCGCTGGACAAGTGTGATGCCCGAGCTACGAAAATTTTAGCGTCGCAAAGAGCTAGGTATTGGGAATTTCCCGGCCTAGGTAATCGAGCCGCGCGCTCCGCGTTTATGATCGGTTTACCACTCGCACCCCAGATTACTATAATGAGGTTTGAAATTAATGTCAACTTGTAAGGGTTGTCAGGATAAAAACTTCAGGCGTAACGAGTGTAATAATATATATATTTAAAGATGCTTAGGCGTCGACGGAAGGACAGCCACTGTCTCCTCGTTCGTCACTTTCTCAACGTCTTACTCAAAAATGCGACGTTGCCGCGCTTCAACTGTCGCCGCGACGCATATCGACACTCCATGCGTGCACGCACACGCATATATACGCACACTATTACAATTCGGCCGTCCTGACTATAGACCGTCCTCGGTCTACCGTGTATCCTAAAGCTACGGAATCACACGCATAATAACAGGAATACAATGTATAACTATAATTACAGAAATAACTTTAAAAAAAACAATTTTTCGCTTTCGCATAAACTAAAAATAACTGCAAATCGTACATTTTACATCTTATTATCTAAAATCACACAATTTAAAAAGAATTATGAATGGTATACTAAACATAGAAGAACGACACAACATAAAATTTATAAACAATACGTAAAATGATTATGCAGAAGTACCTTCCACCGGGTCTATCATTACCCACGGTCGCATATATTTCGGCTCCCATACACCTTGATATCTCTTTTGTGTATTCTGAAAACCCTCTATATCACCTACCACGTAGCGATCGTTACGCAGTTCTTTCACGATTACATAAGGACCTTTGAATTGCGGAATTAATTTTCTGGAAACACCGGGCGTATTATCAAAGTTACGCAGCATCACATAGTCACCTACTTTATATTCGTGAGGTCTTTTCCTTTTACTATCAAAGTATTTTTTATTATATTCTTGAGACGCGTTAATTTTTTCGGAAGCCTTAGATCTAATTTTTGTTAAATCTCTACTACTATCACTATTTACATTATTTACATATTCTCTTATCTCATCGTTAACATGACCTCGTTGATCGATGCCAAATAATAATCGACTTGGCGTTTCACCGGTTATTTTATTGATCGTATTATTCAAGGCGTATTCAACTTCATAAAGCACTTTATACCAATATTTATTTTCGCTACTATCAACTAACTTACTCAACATTGGTACCAGTACCCTATTTACTCGCTCGACTTGCCCATTGGCCTGAGGTGAGCCAGTGGCAATCAAAACGTGTTTCACTTCTTTTTCACGTAAAAAGTTCTGAAATTCGAACACGAAACAATTGAAACACGAACCGCGATCCGATACAATTGTATGCGGCTTGCTGTAACTCGCAAAATAATCACATAAACAAGCCATAGCCTCTTTACTGGATGTAGTTTTGGTAGCATATAATCTAACGTATTTAGTAAACGCATCAACAATCAAAAAGATATATTTTTTTAATAAACGGTTTTTCTCAACGGGGCCGAAGTGATCAATGTGCAACGTATATAAAGGCATTTCACCTTTCGGAATAGAGTGCAGTACACCTTCTACTTTACCTGCAGACGGAGAATATGACAAGCATTTTAGACAATTTTTTATATGCACCTCTATCTTCTGTCTCATATTTGGAAACCAATAGCTTTTCAAAATTATTCCGACAGTTTTTTCAACACCCAAGTGACCCATTTGATCATGATACTTGAATAAAATATGTTTTTCCATATTTTGTGGAACATAAAATAATAAATCTGTACCCCTTTTCCGATATACTAACTCATTGCGCATTTCAAATAAACGGTCTTCCGCTGTCTCTAATTTTTCCATAATTTCTTTAATATTCCTATCCTGGGTTTGGCATACGGACAAATTATACTCAAGAGGATTATCCTCAAGAATTAGTATATTAATCGCACGACTAAGAGCATCAACATGCTGCTTCATTTTTTCGGCACATCTATGTTCCAGACTATAATCATAATCAGCTAATTCCATCGCCCACCTAGCTATTCGTGGATGTATATCTTTTTTCTGTAGCGTAAGTTTCACTGAATTACAATCTGTAATTATTTTGAAGGAAATTCCTAGAAGGTAAATTCGAAAACGTCTAAGAGCGTAAATAATCGCTAATGTCTCTAATTCAAAACTGTGATATTTGCTCTCGGTATTAGTCGTTCTTTTGGAAAAATAAAATATTGGATGTATTTTCAAATCACACTTTTGTTGCATAAGTACTGCCCCAAAACCCAATGCACTAGCATCACAGTGCAACTCAGTTTTATCTTTAGGATCATAAATCGCCAATATAGAACTAGTCACGAGTTTTGATTTTAGCAATTCAAAAGCATGTAATTCAGTTTCTGAAAATTTAAACGCGATATTCTTCTTCAACAAATCATATAATGGTTTTGCTATAACGGAAAATGCCTCAATAAATTTGCGAAAGTACGAACAAAGTCCTATGAAACTCTGTACATCACGTACGGTTTTAGGAATTGGAAATTTTAATACCGCGTCAATGCCACTATCAGTAGGACGTATACCTTTATCCGTAATTAAATAACCAAGATATTCGATTTTATTAAACAAAAATTTGTACTTGTCTAGTCGCAACTGAAGCTTATTTTGTACTAGCAAATTGAAAACTCGCTTGAGGATTCTGAAATGATGTTCTAAGGACTCTGACGCAACTAAAAAATCGTCAATATATACAACCACATCGCCGGATCGAATTAATGGCTCTAATATTTCATTAACATAACGTTGGAATTTTGTAGGAGCCGGCTTCAGGCCAAACGGCATTTTAACAAATTCAAATTGTCCGAATGGAGTAATAAATGAAGTATATTTGATCGATTCCTCTGCCACAGCTATATGATAAAAACCATCTTTCAGATCTAGGATACTAAAATACTCTTTACCCTTAAGGACATTCAGCTGATCCTCGATCACTGGTATTGGATAATTGTCTCTTGCAATGTTCTTATTTAAAACCCTGTAATCTACACACATTCTATACTCTCCGTTCTTTTTCCTAACTAATACAATAGGCGAAACATATTCGGATTCACTAGCGCGAATTATGCCCTTTTCTAGCAAATTATCGAGAATTAATCGTAGCTTATCGCGTTCCACATAAGAAAGTCTACGTGCTGAAAAGTTAAATGGTTTCAAATCCTTTACTACAATCTTTAATTCTATCTGAACATTTGGCGTTTCCGGATGCTTAGACTGCAAATACTCGGTTGCAAACATGTTCTTAAAATATAATTGCTTATTCTGCGGTATTTCTGAATTGATATGTAATGTGTCCGTTATCTTACATTCTGTCTCATTCGTATTGTTTGAGATTCGGTAGTTCCGATCTCCGCCACACCCAACTCATCGCAGCACCTCCTGGACAGCGGATCGACAAGCCCGATCCACAATCGATCGACCAATCAGGTGTCAGCGACAGAATGCTCAGCCAATCGCATTTCCCCACGTCGCTCGATCCTCCAGACTTTTGGAGAAGACGACTAACGGAAATCGATCGGCCATATTGCTCTTCTTGTTCACGCAGAGTACGAAGGTAGACGCGTCGGTTTTACTGAACGTTTTTCTCAAGTAACTCGTGAATGCTCATTGTACTGCTCGTGCTAACGCTCAACCGTTTTATATCTCACCGCTCAATTCAATATCTCGTGCTCAGACTCGTCGTGTATCGATTGTGGATCGTGGTCAGTTACGCGGCCACGTGTGCGTCGTTTTGCGATTCGTCTCAACGAGACAGGAACTGTACACTCTCTGCACAACGTGCGTCCGCTCATTCTCACTCATAATTCTTTTATGTTCTGACTCACTCAGCGAGTGTACAATAAACATTGACTACACATTGCTCATAAATACTGTGCGTTCTTTACATAACCTCACCGGCATCTCACGCTCATCGCGAGCTCTTTTGCGAACATTTTTTGGTCCTTCGAGCCGGATTGTTGTATGAAGTTCTGTGCAGTGCTCACCCAGAACAGTTCACTCCCATCGCTCAGTGCTCATCATGTCTGACGGAGAGAACAACTCGGTCCCGGTCTCCGTCACCCAATCCTCCAGGAGAGATGAGCCTCAAGGTCCCCGCAGGGCAACCGGCTCAACCAGCCGGCAGGACGAGATCCTCGTCCCCAGCGACGATACCTGCTCCGCTCGTCATCAAGTCGAGATCGCAGGTCAGTCGATTTGAGGCATTACAAGCCCTGCAGGACGAAATTCCGAAGGACTCACAGACGACGTCCCTCGGCGAGGTGCAGTCGCTGCTGGACAGCATAGCAGAGCTGCACAAAGCGTTCCTCTCCGAGCACGCTCACCTAGAGGAATTTTGGCCCGTCAAGTGCCTCTCGCAGGAGTACTTCGCCTCAGACCTCCTGGGTCGTGAGGCGACTCTCGTGGCTCAATTCAAAAAGGCACTCAAGCATCTCATTTCTCAACGCTCAAATTCAGCTCAACTCAGCTCATCCACTCACACTGACACAATCTCAGGGGAGATGAGCAGCAGAGCGGCCAAGATTCCAGATTTGGCCATCCCCAAATTTGGGGGCAAGTTCGTGGAGTGGCCCGCTTTCAGTGAGTTATTCACCTCGCTCATTATTAAGGACTCAAGACTCGGGGATATTGACCGCCTGTACTACCTGAGAGCGAGCCTGACAGGCGAGCCCTCCAGGCGGGTCAATGCCTTCCCTCTGCGAGGCTCATCCTTCCCAGCCGCTTGGGAATATTTGGAGAAGCGATTCTCCAACAAGCGGCTACTCATCAAGGAGCAGCTTGACAAGCTGCTCTCCATCTCGTCGATCTCAACCCGGTCAGCGCCTGCTCTCCACGACTTGGCTGCCACCATAAACGAGGTCAACGAGACGCTCATCGCTCTGGGTGCTGACAAGGAGATGCACAATTGCCTTCTAGTGCACATTCTCACTAATAGCTTGGACAAGGTCACGCGAGAGGTCACACCGGATTGCCCTCGGTATCAGGACCTACTGGCGTTCGTCGAAACCAAAGGTGGCGCCTTAGAGCAGATGAAGGCTCCATCGAAGAAGACAGCGACCCCTTCAACCTCCACTGCCCGCTCATCTCAGAGGAGGTCTACCGCTCACCCTGCGACGCAGACAAAAAAGCAGGCTCAACCGGCGTCAAAAGCTCAGACGTCGCAATATCCATGCGACTGGTGCCACGGCGACCACTTCATGGTCATGTGCCTTAAGTTTAGGGAACCGCCAGTGACCGAGCGCCGCAACTTCATTATCGCTCGATCACTCTGCAAGAACTGCTGTGGTCGACACGACACAGATGTGTGCAGATCGGCGCACCGGTGCAAGATTTGTGGGGCCAAGCACCATTCGATGCTGCACCCTTCTCAACCAGCGGTTGCTCAAGGCTCAGCTCAAGCTCAGCCCAGGTCGACGACCGAGCCCAGCTCTGCTCAACAAGCCCCTCCAACGGAAGGGAAGAAGTCAGAAGATGACACTGATTTCTGAAGCGTTGGTGCAGTCGTCAACTCACTCTCACCCAAATCACCAAGCTCAAGCACAACAGGTCACACTCATACGTCTCTGTCTCACCCAGCCACTGGTTGCCACGCAACCTCGCTCACGCTCACCCTGTTAGCAGCAGCTACACAGCTCATCTCACCGGTGGCCTCGCTGCCAGTCAGGCTACTAATCGATTCAGGCTCAGAGCTCACCTTCATCAAGGAGGAGCTCAGCACTCAACTTAACCTTCAAAGAACCCACTCATCCATCTCAATTATTGGCATTGGAGGCAACAAAACTACTCACACTCGAGGCGTCGTGTCAATCACTCTACGATCAAGCTACGACTCCTCCACGGTCTCCACTCAAGCTCATGTTCTGCGAACTCTCACATCCAGTCTACCATCCGTTGAAGCGCCACGTCAAGAATGGCCATATCTCACCAGGTTAAGGTTAGCTGATCCAGATTTTCTAAAACCTAGGCCTATTGACATAATTATTGGTGCAGACTCATATGGAAAAATCATAAAACCTAACCTCAAAAGGGGTGACCCTTCAATGCCAATTGCCCAGTTCTCAATCTTTGGGTGGCTCGTTCTTGGGCCAGTTAAAACACCTCAGTCTCAATTCAGCTCGTCGCACACAGCTGCAGTCATGCAGCACAGCGACAGAACAATACAAGATTTATTGGCAAAATTCTGGATTCAAGAAGAGCTTCCGACAGATACGCCTTCAAAGCTCACCCCTGAAGAACAAGAATGTGAGGATCACTTTCGGGCGACACACACTCGTGATTCTACAGGAAGGTACATCGTACGCATCCCTCTCAAGTCATCTCGAAGTCTATTGGGCAATTCCTACCAGACAGCCCATGCCTGTCTGAAGCGAACACTCAACAAGCTCAACAAAGATTCTGAATATCGCAATCTCTACCAAGGGTTCATGAAGGAATATGAGGCACTCCATCATATGGTAAGAGCTCCCTCACTCTCACCTAATACTCACTCTGTTTTCTATCTTCCACATCATGGAGTACTCAAGCTCGATAGTCAGACCACGAAGTTGAGGGTCGTCTTCAATGGCTCAAGCCCGACCACAACGGGGCACTCGATCAACGATCTCATGCACACTGGTGCGAACCTTCTACTCAACATCACGGAAGTGCTGCTGTGGATTCGCCAGCACAAGTACATTTTCGCCACAGACGTGACAAAAATGTACAGACAAATCAAGGTTTACGAAGACGATCAGGACCTCCAGTGGATACTGTGGATTGACGAGGATTCAAAGGAGGTGCCCTACAAACTCACTACGGTCACTTATGGAACCAAGGCTGCGCCGTTTCTCGCTGTCAGAGTACTACTGCAGTTGGTCGAAGACGAAGTACATCGTTTTCCCCTGGCAGTACCGTCAATCACTCATGCCAGATACGTCGACGACATATTCGGCGGCGCCGATACAGGTGAGACACTCATTACAATTGCTCAACAATTAAATGACCTGTGCAAGGCGGGAGGTTTTCCACTTGCCAAGTGGCAATCAACCTACCCTCCATTGCTTGAATCAATTTCTCATGACGTGCGAGCTAGCAACTCGTACATAGCACTTGACGACTGCAATACCAAAATTCTCGGATTACAATGGAACGCTCTCACTGACAACTTCTCATTCTCGACAAAACCTCTCAGCGATTGAAGGCTCACTAAATGTCTCATTCTCTCTGAAGTAGCAAAGATATTTGATCCACTCGGCTTCTTAGCTCCAGTCATCATTCGGGCAAAAGCACTTTTGCAGGAATTGTGGCTGCACAAACTGAACTGGGACGACCCACTGCCTTCCCAAGTCACTGCTCACTGGCTCACCATCAGAGAAGATCTAACAAGTCTGGCCAGACTCTCAATACCAAGGTGGTTCAACACCTTCTCCTACTCGACAGTGGAATTACATGGATTCTCTGATGCCTCTCAGCTCGCCATGGCAGCGGTAATTTACATTATCGTGTCCACACCGTCCACAGCTCACAAAGTGTCGACACTAGTGTGCTTCAAAACCAAGGTAGCACCACTCAAGAAACTCACAATCACAAGGCTCGAACTCACTGCAGCTTTAATGCTGGCAAAGCTCACGAAGTATGTTCAAGCTACTCTTCAACTCAACATTTCTACAACTCATCTGTGGACGGACTCTGAAATATCACTCTCATGGATCAAATCACATGCTTCACGCTGGAAGGATTATGTACGGAATCGTGTCTCCCAAATTCAAGAGCTCACCCCACACGCACATTGGAGACACGTTCCTGGAACGGCGAATCCAGCTGACTGTGCCTCTCGAGGCCTAACAACACATCAGCTTGAACACCATGAGCTTTGGTGGACGGGACCATCTTGGCTCACTCAACCCAGTGACTCATGGCCCTCTCAACCTACATTGAAGGACAGTCCAAGCATGCAGGAAGCTCGTCCTGGAATCTCAAATCTGCTCAACATTCGAAAACTCGAATATCACTGGGACCTCATTTACAAATACTCATCTCTCAACAAACTCTTTCGTATCACTTCAGTTTGTTTCAGAATTCTGTCACATTTAAGGAGGTCAACGATTTCCTTACCACTCATCGTTCAGTCGCCCGAGGATCTGGAGAGGGCCAGGATCTTCTGGATTAAAGCGACGCAGTCCCTTTACTTCGCACACGAAATAAGGACGCTCAGCTCTGGCGCGACGCTGCCATCTTCTCACATCTTCAATAGGCTCACGGCCTTTATCGACCAAGAAGGAGTGATCCGAGTCGGGGGCCGACTCAACAACGCTCACATTGCATATGGAAGTAAGCATCCTGCAATTTTGCCTCGTCACTCACGCCTGTCCGATCTGATTATAGATCAAGCTCACCGAGAAACTCTCCATGGAGGGACTCAGCTCACGCTCGCTCAAATCAGACAGACCTACTGGATCATCGGTGGTCGAGCTCCAGTGAAATCTCACATTCTACGGTGTGTTGTGTGTGCTCGGCAAAGGGGGATCCGTGCCCATCAACTGATGGGCCAACTACCTCTTTCACGAGTCACACCCACACGCCCATTCACCAACACTGGACTGGACTATGCTGGTCCTATCACCTTAAGGACGTGGAAAGGGCGAGGCGCCAAGACTCACAAGGGATGGATCTGTGTGTTCGTCTGTGTCACCACCTCAGCTGTTCATCTCGAACTAGTCACTGACTACTCCACAGAAGGTTTCATAGCAACGTACAGGCGTTTCATCTCACGGAGAGGAATCCCTCACTCACTCTACTCAGATTGTGGCACCAACTTCATCGGAGCCGATGCCACGCTCAAGAGGATGTTCACTCAGGGCTCTCAAGATCACCAAACTCTCGCTCAGCTGTTGGTCAACGACAACACTCGCTGGTGTTTCAATCCTCCAGCCGCACCACACATGGGAGGCAAATGGGAGGCTGTGGTGAAGTCGACCAAACACCATCTTCGGCGAACAGTGAGTGAAACAGCACTCACCTACGAAGAGTTCAGCACACTTCTCACGCAGATTGAGGCCCTGTTGAATTCACGACGTCTCGAGCCCCTTAGCGACGATCCTGATGACGTCGCAACGCTCACTCCTGCTCACTTCCTCATTGGCCACTCGCTCTCAGCTCTACCGGAACCCTCTGTGGAGCACACATCCATCTCACCATCAGCGCGGTGGCAACTCATCCAACAGAAGGCTCAACAATTCTGGACTCAATTGTCAGCTCATTATCTGCAACGTCAGCTCTCAATCTCGAAGTGGCATCATCCATCCAACGCCATCAAGGTCGGCTCTCTGGTGCTCATCACCGATGAGTGGTTTCCCCTCAGCAAGTGGCCACTTGCTCGGGTTCTCACCCTTCACTCAGGGAAGGATGGACTGACCAGGGTGGTGAGGCTCAAGACCGCCACTACCATCTTAACCAGGCCAATCGCAAAATTGGCTGTTTTGAATGTTGCAGATTCATCATCAACATCTTCTTCCAGCTGTTGAGGCCGGGAGCATGTTTGAGATTCGGTAGTTCCGATCTCCGCCACACCCAACTCATCGCAGCACCTCCTGGACAGCGGATCGACAAGCCCGATCCACAATCGATCGACCAATCAGGTGTCAGCGACAGAATGCTCAGCCAATCGCATTTCCCCACGTCGCTCGATCCTTCAGACTTTTGGAGAAGACGACTAACGGAAATCGATCGGCCATATTGCTCTTCTTGTTCACGCAGAGTACGAAGGTAGACGCGTCGGTTTTACTGAACGTTTTTCTCAAGTAACTCGTGAATGCTCATTGTTCTGCTCGTGCTAACGCTCAACCGTTTTATATCTCACCGCTCAATTCAATATCTCGTGCTCAGACTCGTCGTGTATCGATTGTGGATCGTGGTCAGTTACGCGGCCACGTGTGCGTCGTTTTGCGATTCGTCTCAACGAGACAGGAACTGTACACTCTCTGCACAACGTGCATCCGCTCATTCTCACTCATAATTCTTTTATGTTCTGACTCACTCAGCGAGTGTACAATAAACATTGACTACACATTGCTCATAAATACTGTGCGTTCTTTACATAACCTCACCGGCATCTCACGCTCATCGCGAGCTCTTTCGCGAACACGCATCAATATTTAAAATCTCGGAAATCGCATCATTCTCAGTAACGGTAGGGACAGATGTCAAAGACATTCTATATGCTTTTAAAATATCTCGTCCTATGACCACTGACGCTACCATAGTAGTATTCGGTACTACATAGAATAAAAGATTATTCTTTACTCGTCCTTCAAAGCACATATTAACACTTATTGTTCCTAACTTAACTAAACAACTATTATTGAGACCGCAATAGGATTTACCGGAAGGCTCACGCATCAACGAATGAGGGACGAATTTCTCCTTTATAAATGATATCGGACTGCCGGTATCAATACGTGCATGTAATTGCAATTCCGTTTTTTCTTTCGCGTCACTTAATTCAATAGTAATATTTTTTTGAAATTCGTCCTCTCCTTCTAGTACATTCTCCACATAATTTACCTGACTTGCTTCCTTTCCGCTCTTACACTCATTAGCAATATGTCCCATCTCACCGCATTTAAAGCAAGAACCCTTTTCTCGCTTAGGCGCTGTACAGTCCTTAGCCATGTGTCCATGCTTACTACAGTTATAACATCTCGCTGTCTTCTGCCACTCGGTATTCACCTCCTTCGTAGCCGTGTTTCTATTCTGATTCGCGTGCGTTCTGCTGCTTTCCTTTATTTCCGGTTTCCTGCTTAACGACGATTCACGGTACACTCGGTTTCTTCCCTCTTCCAATGTTACGTTTTCAAACGCTGTCAATAAGTCTGGCATGGAATCAAAATTCTGGATCCGTGCTTGGTTTCTCATCTGCTTATCTGGAATACCGTCAATTAAATATTCGATCAATTCGTCCTCATCTATTGATAAGCGGTTGCCCAAGATGATTTTGTCGTGGCAATAGAGACTGAAAGCTTCGTTCCGTTTCCACGTTCTTTCTTCGAATTTTCTTCTTCTTATTATTTTATTTTCTCTTCGATCAAACATTTTCCTCATGGCACTCAATAATTCTGCCGTGCTGAATTCAATGTCTTCTGGACGAGAATGAAACCACTTAAGGGCATGTCCCCTTAATCTTGCACCGATTAATATTCTGGACGCATTATCATCCAAATTGTACGTCGAACAAAGTAACTTGACTTGTTTCTCCCAGTTACTAAACGAATCGTCGACTCCACTAAATTCGTTAGGCAAGTCACTGACTGCTTTCACATTAGCCTTCGGATGCATCTCCGCCGTAGAGCTTCTAGACCTCGGGGAACCTCGCAACATTTCGTTTTCACGTTCCATTAATCTCAGTTCTCTTTCCAAAAGTTGCCGCTCTCTTAAAAGTAAATCATAATCGTGCGGTGTTATTTCACGCGCATTACGTCTGTCCACCTCTGCGTGATTAGCTGCAGTCACTACACTGTCTTGCGATGCATTGCTTTGTCCCGGACCCTCTTCTGTCGGCGCAGAAACAGTTTTCATCCATTCTCCTTTAAGATCTGCCTCTTGCAATCGACTAATTAGTTCACTCTTCGATCCCACAGTTTGCAAACCTAATTTTTGCAAAGCCTCCTTAAGCTGAGTGACTTTAAACTCACGTGGATTCTTCATCTTAACAATTTCCAATCAATTCGTCACGAAGGGACACTGTACTATGCCACACGTGCAACGTTCAACAACTCGCACAAAACTTAGACGGAAGGCGAATGCTACACGTCGCGTTCAATCACAAAGATCGCACAAATCTACGCACAATTGTCAAAGTCACTTAATTCAATCAAATTAACTGAAGTTCCACTCACTGGTGATCCCACTCTGAAGTTTGTAAGGGTTGTCAGGATAAAAACTTCAGGCGTAACGAGTGTAATAATATATATATTTAAAGATGCTTAGGCGTCGACGGAAGGACAGCCACTGTCTCCTCGTTCGTCACTTTCTCAACGTCTTACTCAAAAATGCGACATTGCCGCGCTTCAACTGTCGCCGCGACGCATATCGACACTCCATGCGTGCACGCACACGCATATATACGCACACTATTACAAACTGATCTCGTACCCGTCTCAATTTCAAACATTTTAGCTACGACAGGGTTGACCGCGGCACTATACACTTGTACGGAGAGATTTTTCGCCACCTGCTTGTAAAAGCCACAGTAATGGCACATCGTTCCAAAAAATGACATTAACGGAAGCCGGTATAGGCGTGGCGTTGAGTAGCTAAAACATTCAAGCACAAAAATTCTAGAAAAAAAATTAGTTACCCCTTACGTCTGATCTAGGTATGCACCGCATTAAGGATAAAATCATAAAAAAGAAAACCAGAACAATAGATTCTGAGGTCTGCAGAACTAACACATAATTGAATAAAAATTTAATTTCTCAATTTATAAAAGTAATGATACAGAATCAACTAGCCTATTGTTTATCAACACTACGAATTTTAAAAACAGCGTTAAATACATTATCAAATAAACCGTTTCCAACAGCTTTTTAAACAATTATGGTTAAAAAATTGATAAAAGAAAAATTAAGTAAACGTAAAATATGTTAAATTATCTATCATTAAGAGGGAATAATTTTTCCTCATTTTTCGGCGCAAATTGCATTCCGATATCTCTTCCAGTTCAAAAGTAATACGAAAAAGGCCCCAAATTTTTCAACCGGGGCCGGGAAATTCTGAATAGTTTTTTGCAACGTTAATTTGAAAGGGACCAGCCCAAAATCCTCGAAACTCGGGCATCACAGCTGCCCAGCGGTCGCTAGCAGCTCTCCGAACGCCGGGACGCACAGTGGTTCCAAAGTGACTTTTTGCGGTCAAAATTCCGTATCTCCGTCAATTCTCAACCGATTTTTGATTTCTTTGGCTCATTTTGTAGGGGATTAAATTTGCTATAATATCAAATACCTGAATTGCAACCAAAACGGTTTTTTTCTATCCTTTTATGTGACAAAGTTGGATGAAAACCATAGTAGAACAATTTTTTGGGCTAATTTGATAAGAGTTTGCTTATCTAAGTAGTTATTTTTACGTAAAATCTTCAATTGGCACTGGGCAATAGCGGAAACATAAAAGAGGCGATCTGTTGACACGTCAGAATGTTTAAAATACAATTTTACAAGGGCTGAAAATTTGGAATGTCTACTGAGGTTACTACAGCCACAACCGTCTAAAATATCAATTTAATGTATGATTCTGGAACCTAATAGCGTTCGGAAATAAAGAAGAACGTCAAAATCGCGATTTATTTTTTTACGATTTTATTATTGTTTATTAATTAATAAAACTTTATCGACTCTTCCCGATCCTCAGTTTGGGCATTTGAAATGTGGGTAAGAATGTAATAAACAAATTAAAAAAAGAATTAGCTGCCACCATGTACCACTGCGGTGTCAATCCGATTTTGTTTAAGGGGGGAGACCACTGTCTCAAATCTGAAAATTTTTTTTTTACATTTTCTGAAAGACGTATGTTTCAAGAATGTTCTCTCCAAATTTGATGAAGAAATTCGCAAAATTGACGGAGATATGGTGTTTTTCGTGAAGCGGTGTCGAACGCGCGACTGAGCCACGCGGAACTTTGAACGCGTTTTTCTCAGAATGACATTTCTCAACCGCGTTGACGGTCTACAGAGAAAACTATACGTCCAATTGGCTTGATCAAGGACATTTATTGTACGGAAAACCCGTCGCTATTACGTGACGATCAGACATTTTCAATTTTCGACCTGCTTCTATTTTTTTTAGCAACATTTCCCCAATTTTGTACCCTGAAAACATGACTTTTTTTCAGTGGTCCGCCATTTTGTTATTTTTTACAATTTTGACATTTTGCGATCGTCACGTAATAGAGGTAAGCTTCTAGTTTTTAAACATTATTGTTTTTTTGAATTCCGATTAACCATATGGCCTGGGCACTGTCAACGCGACAAGCATATTTTTGCCGCAGCGCAAATTGTGACGAAGTGTATACAGAAAACGGATTTATGAATTTGATTAAAAAAATATTTTTCTTACCCTTCGATATATACACTATTGACTATACTAAGCAATAAATTGATTTACTTGCGTTGTTTGGTTGAAATAAATTCCCGAAAATACCCTTACATTTCGGGCCGAGACAGTGGTGTCCCCCTTAATTAGCGATAGCGCTCGAACTGCCTTTCTGCGGACAAAATTCCGTATCTCCGTCAATTCTCAACCGATTTTTTATTTCTTTGGCTCATTTTGTAGGGAATTAAATTGGCTAAAATGTCACACAGTAGTTTTCCAAAATTTTCTTTAGGGATTAAAAAAAACAAATTCTGAACTCTTGGTTCCGATAGAACGAGTTTATTAACCAGTTTTTTCATGTAACATTAAAACGAGATAAAATAAAAGAAATATAAATTAAACAATTCAAATTTAAACAAGTTATTCTTCTTCCACATATTCTACATCTTCATAATTAGACAATAGATATTTTGCGTCTTTTTCTAGTTCAACAGACGCAGTTGGCCATTGGGACCTCAAATACGAAATTAAAGGATCCGATGTTATTAATAAATTATGTATTATATCCTCATTTGTCGAAAACCTGGAACTTTTTCTGGTATTAAATTGTCGGAATCTTTTAAAATCTTTGTTCCCAGATTCCTGGGCTTCTTCCGACATCTGACCAATCACAGCCCCACTTAGAAATTAAAACTAAGTCTTTTTTGGTGGGAAGATTCCCAGATTTGTACAATGATGAAAACAACCTCGAAACAGTACAAAATGAGCCAAAGAAATAAAAAATCGGTTGAGAATTGACGGAGATACGGAATTTTGTCCGCAGAAAGGCAGTTCGAGCGCTATCGCTAATTAAACAAAATCGGATTGACACCGCAGTGGTACATGGTGGCAGCTAATTCTTTTTTTAATTTGTTTATTACATTCTTACCCACATTTCAAATGCCCAAACTGAGGATCGGGAAGAGTCGATAAAGTTTTATTAACTAATAAACAATAATAAAATCGTAAAAAAATAAATCGCGGTTTTGACGTTCTTCTTTATTTCCGAACGCTATTAGGTTCCAGAATCATACATTAAATTGATATTTTAGACGGTTGTGGCTGTAGTAACCTCAGTAGACATTCCAAATTTTCAGCCCTTGTAAAATTGTATTTTAAACATTCTGACGTGTCAACAGATCGCCTCTTTTATGTTTCCGCTATTGCCCAGTGCCAATTGAAGATTTTACGTAAAAATAACTACTTAGATAAGCAAACTCTTATCAAATTAGCCCAAAAGATTGTTCGACTATGGTTTTCATCCAACTTTGTCACATAAAAGGATAGAAAAAAACCGTTTTGGTTGCAATTCAGGTATTTGATATTATAGCAAATTTAATCCCCTACAAAATGAGCCAAAGAAATCAAAAATCGGTTGAGAATTGACGGAGATACGGAATTTTGACCGCAAAAAGTCACTTTGGAACCACTGTGGGACGGTGCATGGTTGTAGTGGAATGCATCCGTGAGGCGGTATTGCCATTGTACAAGTTTGCGCGCGCGCGGGTCGCAGGATTAAACGATGAACCTGTATGTTCAATTTCGACCTAGAGTCACTACCATTTATATTTTAATAAACCATTGTTATTTTCATGTTAAAAGAAAGACTCTCGTATCTAGAAATTCATTTCTTAATCGCATGCCACCCGAACCAATCCCACAAATTCACAGGTAAACCGTTCTACTTGTGAATCTCCTGTAAAGAACGGCAACGTCTCGTTCGAGAACGTTACACCCGAGAAAGAGCAACGTAAATTTGTCCGCAAGTAAATATTGAATTACCTGATTCTATGACAGCATTCTGCAAGCTTAGTCCTTGACTTTTGTGAATAGTTATACCATAGCTGAGGCAAATCGGAAATTGTTTTCTAATAACGAACGCTCTATCCATTACTTCAAATTTAACACTTTCCCGTTCTATTATATGTTCTTGCCCCGTGGGTAATATAATATTCAATTTTGCAACGTCATTATCAACACCTCGTGTAACTGAAACAAGTTTAGCGATGATACCGTTGACAAGACCTAGTGTAACATCAATATTTTTTCTAATCATGATTTGCACTCCTACTTTAACAATTACGACTCTTGCAAGTTTCGCCGTTCGGGAGCTATCATCGTCATTATTGTTTAGTACCTTTGACACCTTTTTTTTCAAGTACGGTGCACAATTCATTGTATCATGAGCAATCAAATGGATTTCTTCGGACGGAAATCGACTCAGCATTGCAGCGTTCAAAACATCACACTGTACACATGTGGGAAGTAAACACACCGTATTAGATCCCACATTAAGCATGTAATCACTTAATTCCTTTAATCGGTCATTACAATTTGTCGCTTTGAAATTTAATTTCCTCGATTCTAAAAGTTTTATATCCGAAAAGGTCACAATTCCGGTGCCAATTCTCGACAGGATATCTCTGTAAATATTATCACCCTGCTGTCGCATGTTTATTGTCAATTCGTCATAGCTAAACAAGGCAGACCATAAATTATAAGAACCCTCCAACATTTTTCTCTATACTCTTATTGGATAATTGTATAAAAGCAGGTTCTTCGTGAACAGGAGGAAGTTGTAGTAAGTCACCAAATAGCAGCATAGGCTTTTTTCCGAACCAAGCATCATCGGAATCTGTAGTATCAAATATTTCTCTAAGTCGTAGATGTATGTACAAGAAAGTTACGTTAGACACCATCGAAATTTCATCGATGATTACTAAAGCAACGTTTTTTAGTTGATCTCGTACAATTTGAAGGACTGCATCGCTAAGTTGCCTATACTGGGCGGTATGCCCATGTTCTACAGGTAATTGAAATAATCGGTGTATGGTAAGACCTTCGATATTAAAAGCTGCGATCCAGTATGAGCAGTTACTGCTGTGTCTTTTCCGATAATCTGCCTGATCCAATGTCTGATAGTTTTTATTAAAAAACTTTTCCCAGTGCCACCTTCTGCACTCACATAAAGCCTGAGAATTTTATCGTTAGACGTCAAGGACTTAGTAACTTTATCAAATATCTGTTTTTAATCATGGTTCAATTCCGAAATCATTTCTGCAAGATCACCACAGTCAAATTTGTTTTCCGCGACTTTAAAATCTTTCATGGCACCAACAGTTTCAACGGGGACACGCTCTATTGGGTGATCGCCTTGATTATTTTCTTCTTGTTCTACAGTATTCAACACGTTCTTTTCAATTTCTTCCTTTATATGATCACGTGCTTCTTGAATATCCGTTATTCGTTCGTGATATTGAACTGCTTCTGTCAATTGTGATTGTTGCGACAAAAAAGCATCCGCATATGTGTTAAATCCATTTTTCAATTCGTCGGTGTTTCTCCAAGGTTTGAATAATAATAATAATGGGAAATAATAATTCTCAGGTTGGGTTTGAACATTGTACTGTCACGTCCCGGATGGAGGTCTGCGGGGACAATAACACTGTGTTTCGGGGGAATCGTTCAGGCGTGAATCTTTAATCCAGCACACTGAGGATTGAAGGGAGATCAGGCGCGAATCTTTAATCCATCACAGTGAGAGTTTTTGGGAGGTCAGGCGCGAATCTTACATCCAGCACACTGAGGATTGAGAGGGGGTCAGGCGTGAATCTTACATCCAGCACACTGAGGATTGAAAGGGGGGTCAGGCGCGAATCTTACATCCAGCACACTGAGGATTGAAGGGAGGAAGTCAGGCACGAATCTTACATCCAGCACACTGATCGACCAGAGAAGGTTTAGTAAGCGAATACACACCGGGGAGACACCCGTTAGAGCACTTGTTCTGATTTGTCTCGGTAATTGGATTTCCCGTTGCATTAAGGTAAAGAGTTACCCTAGACATACGGCTATACGCGGGCTATGTGAAAGAACGTTTGTAAACACTGTAAGAACACTTGCGTTCGCCAACCGAGATCAGCTGTTTCAGCAGCCTCTTTTGATTTAGGGATCTTCGTAGCCGAAGGATTGACACAATAACTCGAAGCGTGATTTAAAATAAGAATTGTTTATTCAATTCTTAGCACTGTGGTGTTGTTTAGTTTTATAATTATGCGTTGGACGTTGAGCATTATCACATGATATTTAAATAAATGGTAAGCATATAGCAATATATGTATGGACATGAAATACAATATATGATAATAAAGTAGAATGATATAAGCAATATGCGTTAATAAGACAAAATGTATGAACGCAATAGGCGTTAATAGTACAAAATATATATAAAGCAATAAGCGTTAATAATTCAAAATGATATGGAAACAACAAGAATAATGGTACAAAATATAGGTGATGGTGATATGCCGTAGTAATAATGGTAATTACAATATCTTACAGTAATTGCCGTAGAATATTTCGTTGTACACTGTTTCTATTTAAAGTGAAGATTTAAGTAAGCTTTCGTTGAGGTAGTTTCGCAGAAAGAGGACCTCTGTCTCGCGGGCCCTCGTATTTATACTCTTTTCAGTTTGTTGGTATGAAGGGTGTGCGCGGTAAGCATCGAGACTTCCGGGGTTTTTATAAGTACCAAAGGTGAGTCTATAATTAGACTTGTAGACCATAGACTTTCGGGCTTCCGGGGTTTTTATAGGCGCTTGTACGAAATATGCGCAGCAATATGATTTCTGGGCTTTTGTAAAGGGAATACTGAACCCATTTGATGGAGTTTGGGTGGTTTGATGGGAAAGGGGTGGTAGTGGCTTTGACCTCTTTGGTCATAGAGAGGGGGTGAGACGTGGTCTCGATTTAAGAGGGGTTTTTGGGACGAGGGACTTGTCTAGATTTAATGTGGGGGAGGAGATCATGCCTCGTAGGGCGAAGAGTGGAAGGGGATTTCGTAATTGACCGGCTTGAGATGGGGACCGCTAAGGTACATACGCCAAGGTGGTCAGGGATTGGGGAAAAGGGGTAAGAGTTGAGTTTGAGTGATTTTGATGGAGTTGTGTTGAGGTTTATGAGAGAGAGTTGTGGTATTACCGCGCGAAAAATAGTGGGACGTCACAGTACTTGTTAGAAATGTAATTTAGTGGATCGGTGTTAGCGATTTTATAATTGATGGTTCGAAAGTAAAGTATATGATTTAGTACTTATTGGTTTTATAGTCACAATTAGTTATAATTTAGATTTTATGTAAAGGTAACAACGTCAATATATATATATATAACTCTTACACTTATGGATTATATGCACAGTTATACACGCAGTTGAAGTTCAATTAGTACAAAATTAGTGAAAGCTGTACATTCAAGCAATGTTAAATATATGAATTTTACACACACAATGGACAGTTTAACTACAAGAGTTATTAAATTTTGAATAAAACTATTAAGCAGCAACTAACAAGTCTAGCTAGCGAAGCAATGTCGCGAAGCTTAGTTTCGTAGCAAAGTGAAAAGCAGCGCAAGCAAATGTGCGAAGCAAAGGTATAAGTAGCGCAAGCAATGTGCGAAGCGAAGTATAATTACCACTTGTAGCGAGGTCAAGAACAGAGTGGCCGATTCCCAGAAATTATGGTCAATTTCTAGGAAGAGCAAGCCTTCCCCTTCCATGGACCGCGAGTCGATGGAAGGGGACGCGATTCGCGCTCCACGTGAGTGAGCAGGCCGATGCCGCCTGCCTAATTAGCCTAGAACGTCGGTAGGTGTCACTAACATGCTACTTTCGTGAACATTCTCCCCGGCATTCATCACTCGATGAATATGATCATAGATATGGATCGATACATGGGCCGACCGTGGCGCCGCTCAACTCATGTGGAGATGTCAGATAATTCGAGTGATATTATTGATCGCGATCTAATGCGACGGAATCGCGAAGTGATGGTGTTTGTTCGGTGTTCTGTGCAAATGGCAAGAAAACTAATTTCGTGATGGGTCTGACGAATTCGGCACGAGCAGTCTTTACAGTGACAACGCGAGTTAGACCATCGCTGCCCGGATGCAGGTGAGTAATTCGGGCTAAAGGCCATCGCGCAGGTGAGGTTAACTCGGATTTAATTATGCACAGATCACCGACGCGGGGCTGAGGGTGAGGGCGTATCCACTTGTTACGTGTTTGGAGTGATTGTAAGTACTCGGTGGCCCAGCGTCTCCAGAATTGCAACCGCATCTGTTGCAGCAGATGCCATCGAGAGAGGCGAGAAGTTGGGACGTCCTCGATGACGGGATCGGGCACGCTCAGTAGAGCGTCGCCGATCAAGAAGTGGCCAGGTGTCAGTGGAGTCAAGTCGCTGGGGTCGTCGCTCATAGCTTGTAGTGGGCGAGAGTTGAGGCAGGCCTCGATCTGATGGAGCAGCGTCGACATCTCCTCGAAGGTGAGGTTCTGATCGCCTACCACCCTCCTGAGGTGGTACTTTGTAGATTTGACGGCTGCTTCCCAAAGTCCTCCGAAGTGAGGAGCAGCAGGAGGATTGAACCGCCATTCTATTCCTTCCTTCAGCAATGTGGAGTGGATGCGGTTGCGTCCGGTGTCGAGATGGGTCAGCATCTCCTTCAGCTCGCGGGCGGCTCCCACGAAGTTGGTACCTCTGTCGCTCTGGATCACAGCGCAGAGACCTCGACGTGACGTGAAACGGCGCAGCGCAGCGAGGAAGGCTTCAGTGCTACAATCAGAAACCAATTCAAGATGGACCGCTCGCGTGCTCAGGCAGACGAACAACGCCACATAGCCCTTATGTGTGCGTCGACCTCTTCCCCGGGACATTAGCAGCGATACAGGGCCGGCATAGTCAATTCCCACGTGTAGGAATGGGCGGGCCGGTGTTACACGTGTAGCAGGTAAGTCGCCCATCAGCTGCTGTCCAGTTGAAGCTCGCCATCGTATGCAAGCCGGACATCGTAGTATGGCAGCCTTTACCCGTTGTCTTCCTTGCAGAATCCAGTAGTTTTGGCGCAATGTGGCCAAAACGAGTTGCGTTCCCCCATGGAGTGTGCGTTGATGGGCCTCGTCCACCAGGAGTTCCGTCAACCTGCTATCCGGAGGTAGCAGCACCTGGTGTTTGGCGTCCAATGGCAACGCAGAATGGCGTAGTCGTCCTCCAACGCGTAGGAGCCCGTGGACGTCTAGGTATGGATTAAGCCGCAGCAGCCGGCTACGGCTTGATAATGGATGCCCCAGTCGCAATTGTTGGATTTCAGACTTGAACTCCTGGTGTTGTATGATGATCAGCCAGCGGTTCCGGGCTGCATCTATCTCGTCTGGCAGCAGGTAAGTTCCTTTCTTCTTTATGGTACTCTTCTGTAGCGACCGCAAGCACCAGGCGGTGATTCTAAATAGAGATTGAGCGGATGAGAATCGTTTTAAAAATATCTCGCCTGTTGCAGGTTTCACCCGACGTCACGAGCGCAGCAGTTCGGGCTTCCAAGTCGGTCTCTGGTAGTGGAGGCTGATTGAGGGCGGCCCATCCTGCCGTAGTTTGCAGCCAGCTCGGTCCTGTCCACCATAATTTAAACTCGGGTAACTGACTGGGCCGGATTCCTCTGGAGGCACAGTCAGCTGGATTGTCCGCGCTGGCCACATGGTGCCACTGCGCGTCGGGCAGTGTCCGCTGTATTTCGGACACTCGATTCGCCACGTAGGTCTTCCACTGAGCAGGATGACCTCGAATCCAGGCGAGCGTGATGGTGGAGTCGCTCCACATGTGACGGGTGGTTCCACTCACGTTTAAGCTCTCGCAAGTAAGTGCCATAAGTTTGGTTAGCAGCAAGGCAGCGCACAACTCCAATCGAGGCAGCGAAATCTTCTTCAGCGGTGCCACCTTTGTTTTTGCCGTGATCAGCTGAGTCCTTGCTGTGCCATCGGGGTTCAAGACTCTGAGATAGATCGCGGCAGCATAGGCTCGTTCCGAGGCATCAGCAAACCCATGTAGTTCTCGCAGCTGAGCTGTCGGCCTCAGTCCGATCCAGCGAGGGACAGCAATACGGCTCAGCTCAGGCAGGTCCGCTAAGAACTGAGTCCAGTATCCGGCTTCTACCGGCGGTAAAGGTGAGTCCCAATCTAAACGTAATAACCAGAGTGTTTGCATGAATATCTTGGCGTTAACCGTAACTGGAGATACCAAGCCCAGTGGATCAAATATCCTTGCAAGTGTTGATAGAACCAATCGTCGTGTTATCCCGCTCCCCGGCATTGGGGGCTGTACGCGGGCACGGAAGCAGTCGTCCGCCGGGCTCCAGTTGACTCCTAGGGCTGAATGAGTTTCGCCCGCCTGCCATTTGAACTCCGGTATGGCATCTTCAGCGGGTATTTGTTCCATGACAGCGGGTTGACTGGAGGCCCATTTCCTGAGGTTGAATCCTCCCGCCTTGCAAAGTAGGCGTAGCTCGTCTTGAAGGTCGATGGCTTCCTGCACCGAGTCCGCTCCTGTCAAGACGTCGTCCATATAGACGTCGCGTTGTAATATGGCAGCTGCACGCGGGTACCGCTCTTGCTCGTCCAGTGCCAGTTGCTGTAGCGTGCGAATCGCCAAGTAAGGGGCACACGCTAACCCATAAGTGACCGTGTTGAGCTGATAGTCCCTTATCTCACGGTCTCCCCTTTCTCTCCAGAGAACGCGTTGAAATCGGCGATCGTCAGGGTGGATCAGGATCTGCCGGTACATTTTCTCCACGTCGGCAGTGAGACAAACCCGATGTATCCGCCAGCGGAGAAGTAGCTGCTGCAGATTTGGCAGTAGATTGGGTCCGATCAGTAGCATATCATTGAGCGATCGACCAGACGTGGTGATAAAGGATCCATTGAAGACCACACGTAATCGGGTAGTGGTGCTGCCTTCCTTCATAACCCCATGGTGAGGCAAGTAGTAGCTCGTTTCTGTGGAGTGATTGACTACTTTTGACATGTGCGAGAGTTGCATATACTCACGCATGAATATGTCGTAGTCCTGTGCAAACGATGGATCCTTCTTGAATTTGGCTTCCATTCGTTGTAGCATCCTTCTGGCCCCTGGTTGAGACTGGCCGAGCTCCGGTGTCTCACGAAATGGCAGGCGAACCATATAGCGTCCGGACGGCAAGCGTTGATGTGTCGTCTGGAAGTGGTCCTCGCACTGCTGTTCCTCGGCGGTATACGCAGCTGATACCGCAATCTCTTCCTGTTCCCAGAAGCGTTGCACTAAGGGCAGCAGGTCCTCCTCGGTGGAACATGACTGGGCTGACAGGCCTCGTCGCTTGACGGCTTCGGAGCCAGTGTCTGGCGTAGCGGGTCCGGACACGATCCATCCCAGCGTAGTTTGCTGGGCAATGGGTTCGCTGGGGCGGCTCCTACCAATACCATCGCGCAAGATGAGGGCAAAGGCGTCGGCTCCCAGCAGAAGGTCAATCGGCCCCTCCGCGTCGAAACCAGGGTCAGCGAGAGTAAGTCCCTTAAGATGATCCCACGCAGCAGCACGGCGATTGATTCGTGGTTGGTAGGAAGTAATCCGGGGCAGTACCAGGGCGACTATCACGTGGCGATCTGTAGAATTGAAGTATGCAGAAAATTCTAATTGTACCTTTCCACGGATGCGTTCTGGCTGCGGACTGCCAACACCGAGAAGATTGATGTAGGCAGCTTTTCTTGGTAAACGTAACTGCTGAGCCAGTGCCTCGGTGATGAGGGACACCTCGCTGCCTTGGTCGACTAGAGCACGCACCAGCCTTGAACCACCATCTTGTTGTAGCACCTTCACCCTTGCTGTGGCCAGTAAAACTGCAGGTACTGCGGTTGACACACAGCTCGAAGTTTTAGTAGTGAACTCCTTGTCGAAGGTACGATCCTCTATTTCCTCATGAATCGTTGTATGGTGCTTTCCGTTGCACTTCTGGCAGCGTCTCTCCGAATTGCAATCACGCACGTGGTGCTTGCAGAGACAATTGTAACAGAGACCGGCGGTTTGTAACGCCGCGCGGCGCTCGGCAACGGTTTTAGATTTATATTCTCGGCAGTGCAAAATGAAATGATTTGCCTCGCAGATACTGCACGGGTCTGGTTGGCGCTTAACTTGACTGACCTGGTGCGTTTTGGCCGTCTTCTGGTGCATAGCGGGCTTCGCAGTAGAATTCTTGGGCCCCTTGCGTTCCTCCTCCAAGGCCTCAAGGGTGTTGACTCTGCCCTCCAGGAATTCCTGTAGCTCTTGAAAGGTCGGCGGTGTCTTCGTCTTTCCGATGAGGGTTTCCCATTCACGGCGGGTTTGTGGGTCTATCCGTTCTACTATTAAATGGATAAGCCAGTCGCCGCTGGCGTCGAAGGGCCGTTTCATGCTTGCAAGGGCCTTGACCGTATCGCACACGGTGTAGAATAAACGCTTGAGCTCTGTTCCAGATTCGCGTGTAAGCGTTGGTAAGTTAAAAATTGTAGCTAGTTGCGCTTTAACCATCAGTCGCTTATTCTCGTAGCGTTCCTGTACCAGCGTCCACGCTGCCTCGAAATTCTCCTCATCTTCGGGAATATTGCGAAGGAGAAGCGCCGCATCTCCCTTAAGAGCCCCACGGAGGTAGTGGAGGCGCTCCGCATCCGATAGCGTGGGTTCTCGGAGTACTAATGATCGAAAAAGCCCTTTAAAGGATGGCCAGTCCTTATGTTGACCTCCGAAGGTAGGTAAAGGAATCTTTTGAAGTGAAGACGGTGTACGAGTGACCGCAGCAAGAGAACGATCACCCGGTCTTTCCTCAGAGGCCAGACGCTCCATGGTACGAGTCAGAATCCTTTCATTTTTCTCTATCTCATCCAGCTTTTCCATAAGCAGGCTCTCTTGTTCAAGGAACACCTCTTCTGTTCGCGATGGTTCGTCCTCGTTCCAATAATTATCCTCCATTATTTGCTTCTCGGACGTTAGAGCACGTAATTGGTCGTGTTGCGCTTCGAATTTAGCCCAATTCTTGCGCAGGGCCGTTAATCGCGAAGTAACGTTTGCCTTGGTAAATTTAGTCGCGCCGAGCTTCCTCAGGTTTTCAAACGTGTTCGCGATTCGTCGGTTGAGGTCACGTTGACTTTCTATCAGGTGGCTCATTGTTTTGCAGGTGGAGGTCACGCTGTTGTAAAAACTGTTTGCGGAAGAAGTCGCGGAAGAAGGTCACACGCGACTGTTGGAGGGCACCCGTGTATAAAAACTGTTTGCGGAAGGCGTCGCGGAAGAAGGTCACACGCGACTGTTGGAGGGCACTCGCGTATAAAAACTGTTTGAACTGTTTTATAGGCACTGTATCCGGCTCGAAGGACCAAAAAATGTTAGAAATGTAATTTAGTGGATCGGTGTTAGCGATTTTATAATTGATGGTTCGAAAGTAAAGTATATGGTTTAGTACTTATTGGTTTTATAGTCACAATCAGTTATAATTTAGATTTTATGTAAAGGTAACAACGTCAATATATATATATATAACTCTTACACTTATGGATTATATGCACAGTTATACACGCAGTTGAAGTTCAATTAGTACAAAATTAGTGAAAGCTGTACATTCAAGCAATGTTAAATATATGAATTTTACACACACAATGGACAGTTTAACTACAAGAGTTATTAAATTTTGAATAAAACTATTAAGCAGCAACTAACAAGTCTAGCTAGCGAAGCAATGTCGCGAAGCTTAGTTTCGTAGCAAAGTGAAAAGCAGCGCAAGCAAATGTGCGAAGCAAAGGTATAAGTAGCGCAAGCAATGTGCGAAGCGAAGTATAATTACCACTTGTAGCGAGGTCAAGAACAGAGTGGCCGATTCCCAGAAATTATGGTCAATTTCTAGGAAGAGCAAGCCTTCCCCTTCCATGGACCGCGAGTCGATGGAAGGGGACGCGATTCGCGCTCCACGTGAGTGAGCAGGCCGATGCCGCCTGCCTAATTAGCCTAGAACGTCGGTAGGTGTCACTAACATGCTACTTTCGTGAACAGTACTTATAATGATTGATAAGATAGCCTCTTTTCCTTTTTTTCACAAACAAAGATGCACGGATTTCATAATATTCAGATTCTTGAGACGGTCTAATTTTAGTAACGTCATACCACATAGCAAAATCATACAGATGCTTAGATTCTAATTCCCTAGGTCTGTAAGGATAGTAATCATCTATGAGAGATGGACAAAATATGTCTGTGGATTCACCTTCCAGATCTTCAATCTCTTTGCGAGTTTTCAATTTTCTACTGCTCATTATATTTACATCTAACCATCTAACCAATCCTAAAAGAGTATCAGCGCATTCAGGCGCTCCACATTCTCTATGATTTAGCATACGCATTCCAAGGTTGCACAGAAGACTAGCCAACGACTTAGTAGAATTTATTGCTGCCATAGCGTCCGTAGCGTAACTTTTTTCCGGCTTTGACACGTACTTAGTACAGTAACATGTTACCAACCCAGTCTTTTCCCCAATATATTGCATATCCATGTTACCTCTCCAAACCATGAGAACGGCAGCATTATAATCATTGATACGGAGTTCCTTTATTGAACGTGGAAGATCATAGAGTCTACCTTTTGCTTTCACTTGTTTTCTAGCACCTATAGAAACAGACACATCCCTTATTATCAAAGTATCTGTAACTGGACGTGGAAATAAAAATCTACATACTTTACAGAAGGAATTTTTAGTTTTTTTGTTGCGTAGGCAGTAGCTATTGCATTTATGCATTTGATGTGCATTTACACGACTATATAATTCTGGCGACACATGCGGTGATGGCAATCCGCAAGTGACGTATTTCATAATGAGTTCTGCTACATGTTCCTTCGAAGATTTATCGATTATAGGAGCATCTTCAATCCAAATTAAAAGATGAAAATGTTGTGATCCCCTGCTTTGATATTCTTTGCGCCAAAAGTAATGAGTGATCTTGCCAATCGAATTGTCGGGCGAACAAATGAAATCCAGCATAGCGTGGAATGCATTATCTATAAATCGAGCAGTTGAAATGGGATCAGAAGCAATGAGTTCGTTCGGGGACATTTTAGCCACCGATGGGCCGTTTACTTCACGAAGATATTCTATTAAATCTGTCCATAGCCACTCACTTGGACTGAACATGAGGAACCATGTAGCTGGTCCATAATGATGTATCATACAGTTCAAATCGTGTCTCGGTTTTCGCCAATATTGTGCTGTATTACGTAATCTGGAGAATATAGTGTTCAAGTTCGTCTGTAGCTGATCTTTAGAGAGTTGCTATAGAAAACCAGCAGCTGTGTATTTTTCACGTGGATTTACGACGTTCATTTTGTGATAAATTCCAGCGTTCAATTGCCGCATATTGGTATCGTGTAATAAATGGAAAATATATTGCATGTTTAATCGAAATTGCGAATGTTTGGACATCAGTTTGGACTTAATAAATTCATGATCAGTCAAACGAACCAATCTTTCTTCGTGATATAAATCTGCGAAACATTTCACATCTAAGTGTTGAGCACGATGGCCCAACGGAATGTCATGAACTTTAAGCATTTGATAGAGTGCGGTAGCAGATTCATTAATCCTTTTGTCATACATTGGATAAATCGTAAACTGATCATAATATGAATCAGATTCTGATATTTGCGTCAATATTGCACGTGTGTTGTTTTCATCGATATTAAATGTTTCACCTTCAACGTCCTCGATAGATTCGTTATTATTATCATTGGCAACAATTTCTTCTTGAAATTCTGTATCTGGTAATTTAGCATTCAGCAATAAATCGTGCGATTGTGGTAAAACAATTTGTGAGTATACCCAGTAAACAAACTGACTGCAGTCTGACGTCAGATTCGGGTCCTACTATGTCCGCATTTGACTATGGTTTTGTGGTCAGAGCCTGACATCAGGATCTGACCGCAGATTGATGTCAGATTTCGATCAGATCTTGCTGCCGTGGCTGACCGCAGATTGAGAGCAGAAATCGAGCAGATCCTGCGCAGCGCGATCTGACGGCAGATTCGTGTCAGATACAGAGCAGATTCTGACGTCAGATTCGGTGCCTACTATGTCCGCATTTAACTATGGTTCTGCAGTCGGAGCCTGACATCAGGATCTGACCGCAGATTGATGTCAGATTTCGATCAGATCTTGCTGACAAAACCCGCCCGCAGATTGGTGGCAGAAATCAAGCAGATTCTGATGTCGGACATAGTAGGCAATTTTATATAATAGTATAGATTTAAAAACAGTGCAAAAGTCTGTAGCGTAAATAATATATAGAACACGTTTATAAGACCGACTTGAAAGATCTGATTCCTACCATATTTTATGAAAGAAAAAAAGTTGGTAAACCATGTATTTAAACGGGTATTATAACATTTTTAATGTTTTACTTAGTTGTTAGTCAATTGAATGCCAGGGAGGCTCAAAATAATTATTCAAAACTTTTAAAGACAGTTCTTCCACATATAAAAGAATTAATGATAACTACTATTTATTCAGTCGTCTTAGGGCGGTATTATCATCAATCGTTTTTTAGTTTTTAGCATGCGACATCCTCTACTAGTCTAGTAGATTAGTAAAGGATGCCGGATGCTTAAGACGATCTTCGTCTTCAGCAACGACTGATAATACCGCCCTTACAGTCGGGTATAACAAATATATACTCCGCAGTGGAATGCTGGCAAATGCGAGTGGTACTCGAGAGCCCTGAATGATCAAGCCCTCGGCCACTTATTCCCGCCACGGTGCTATTTCGCAAGCGAGAAGCGGTCGCCCGATCGCGGCCTGGCGGGTCGCGTCGTGAACTATGTCAGCAGAATCTACTCGATTCCTGTTGCCTATCTGCCGTTAGATCGCGGTGCGCAAGATCTGCTCGATTCCTGCCATTAAATTGGATTAGCAGACTCTGCTTACTTTCTGCTGACAATCCTGACAGATCCTGACATCAGAATCTGCTCTATTTCTGCCGCCTATCTGCCGTCAGATCGCGGTGCGCAGAGTCTGCTCAATTCCTGCCATTAAATTGGATTAGCAGACTCTGCTTACTTTCTACCGCCATTCTGCTGTCAGATCCTGACATCAGAATCTGCTCTATTTCTGCCGCCTATCTGCCGTCAGATCGCGGTGCGCAGAGCCTGCTCGATTTCTGCCATTAAATTGGATTAGCAGATTCGCCGCAGTGTCTGCCGTCAAACTGCTCGCAGGCTATGTCAACAGAATCTGCTCGATTTCTGCTGCCTATCTGCCGTCAGATCGCACTGCGCAGGGTCTGCTCGATTCCTGCCATTAAATTGTATCAGCAGACCCTGCCGCCAATCTGCTCTCAGGTTAAGGCAGCACAATCTGTCGGCTTTCTGCTGTCAGTCTGCTTTCATCATCGAATATAACAAATCCTGTATCAAATCTGTAGTCTTTCTGCCACAAACATTTGTACTCAGGCGTTGAGCAAAATCTGCAAATACAGACGTGGCTATCTGGGTAGTAATTGTTAGATTCAAATCTTCCCGCCACATCTGTTACGCCACAATAATACATAAGTATACTTGACTAGAGTATTGCTCTATCTTTTCCTTATTATGATTTCCGTCTAGATTCAGACTTCCCCTTTTCTTTGTCTATGTTCGATACTGAAAAATTTTGGTTACACGTGCCATGTGATAGTCATATTACTAAATTTGTATTGTGTTAATCTTAATAAAAAAGGTCATGATCTAGCTGTGATTACTCTCAGATTAATTACACAGTACAACAGCCATCTGGACTTGGAACATTCAATAGCCGTTTCTTATAGGTTTTCGTGCCCGGAAAACGAATCCGCAAACCGTTTGTCGCCATCACCCTTAGTTTTTGAGAAAATCGATTTTGAAAAAAACTGCAAATTTTCAACTTTGAACATATTTTCTGTCGACACGGTAATAGTTATTCGATTGTTCGTTGCGTCAAATTATTCTATGAACCTTCCCGAATACAACGATGTAAGTGATTATTGCGTTATGATCATTTAAATATGTTTAAACAACGATCAAAGGGAAAAGGACACCCGAAATGCACCAATTTTTGCGGATATCTTTCAATTTATTTCCAAAACTAAGGGTCTGAGACGAAATCTGACAATCCCACGCGATGCAGCAGACATTGTTCCATCGGAAAGCGTCGGCAGAAGTGGTAAGTCTCGTTTCGTTTTCAATACAGAAACGAAATAGTTTGGCAAAACGCGCGGAGCCGACAGTGGTAGTCAACGGCGCGGCGGCACGCACGGCGGCCAGCGTAGGTAGGTAACCCTGCCGCTCACGGTAAGCCTCTCACAGTGCTACAATATTGTATTTGTTATTTGTAAACTATTTAATTAAAAATTATTAACTATTGTATAATAAACTATGTAGGGTAAACCAACCAGTAATTGACCGCATACCCGTGAATGACCATTAGGCAAAGAAATGTCAATTATAAATTTTAAACATTTATATGTTTATAAATGGAGTGCAGTTGCACTTTTAATATCCCATATTTTTAGTTACGCGTATTAAACAAACATTAATAAGTACAATTCTTATTAACAGTATGCGGTCATTTACTGGGCTTCTCATTCAACAACTCGGTCATTCATTGGTTGGTTTATCCTAATAAATTTTCTGTAATTTCAAACTTTGATTTTTTGAATATGCAAGGTTTCGGCGCTATGTGTGTACAATTTGCCGGTTTGGAGTTCGGTAGCGACCGACAAGCGAGCGGGCAACTATCTTGTAAACAGACTTATTAAAGCGTGTGAAAGATTGGGTTGCAATATGTCCCTCAAAATGCATTTTTTGCATTCCCATCTTGATTTTTTCCCGGAAAACCTTGGTGATGTGAGTGATGAGCACAGGGAACGATTTCACCAAGACGTGTCCGTGATGGAAAAACGTTACTACGGAAAAAGTAGCATCGCAATGTTGGCAGACTACTGTTGGCAACTCCAAATAAGTAGTAAAATAACCCATAAGCGTCAGGCAAGAAGACAACACTTCTAGGTATGTAATTAATTTCAGTCTTCTTACTTTTATTAGAAAATAGTTTATAAATAACAAATATAATACTGGAGAACGGTAATATAGTCACGTGCGATATGCACTTCTGTTACACTGACGTGTTTAATATAATAGTGTAAAAAATCACCTCGACAATGAATTTACCCCGTCTTATAGTATGACATTCACACGAACAATTTTCTTGTATTTTTAATACATTGGGAACTGATGTGGGCACCTAACTGTACACACATAGCGCCGACACCTTGCATATTCAAAAAATCAAAGTTTGAAATTACAAAAAATTTATTAGGTACATAGTTTATTATGCAATAGTTAATAATTTTTTATTAAATAGTTTATAAATAACAAATACAATATTGTAGCACTGTGAGAGGCTTACCGTGAGCGGCTGGGTTACCTACCAACGCTGGCCGCCGCGCGTGCCGCCGCGCCGTTGACTACCACTGTCGGCTCCGCGCGTTTTGCCAAACTATTTCGTTTCTGTATTGAAAACGAAACGAGACTTACCACTTTTGCCGACGCTTTCCGAAGGAACAGTGTCTGCTGCATCGCGTGGGATGGTCAGATTTCGTCTCAGACCCTTAGTTTTGGAAATAAATTGAAAGATATCCGCAAAAATTGGTGCATTTCGGGTGTCCTTTTCCCTTTGATCGTTGTTTAAACATATTTAAATGTTCATAACCCAATAATCACTTACATCGTTGTATTCGGGAAAGTTCATAGAATAATTTGACGCAACGAACAATCGAATAACTATTGCCGTTTCGACAGAAAATATGTTCAAAGTTGAAAATTTGCAGTTTTTTTCAAAATCGATTTTCTCAAAAACTAAGGGTGATGGCAACAAACGGGTTGCGGATTCGTTTTCAGGGCACGAAAACCTATAAGAAACGCCTATTGAATGTTACAAGTCCGAGAAAAAGTCAAATTTTGTTGTACTGTGTTATCCACGGCCACTAAACATAATACACTAACAGGTTATGGGCCCAGGTGTGAATTAAGTACGAATAATTAATCGTAAGGAAATTTGAGGTTACACTAACACGTGCCGTCAAATAGCGAGAGTAAAAATGAGTGTGATTAAAATTTGTGAGTTGAAGAAGGATAATTATGATTCCTGGAAAATTCACGCTCAAGCTATGCTAGTAAAAAATGGTGTTTGGGGTTATGTAGATGGAACCAATCCCATTCCTTCATGTGTAACTGGTGCTGAAAGTGCATCCAGAGAAGTTGAACGTAGAAGTTGGATTGAAAAAGATCAAATGGCCAAAGCTGATTTAATTTTATCAATTGGAGCTGATGAACTACATCACATAAGTGAGTGTGAAACATCAAGAGATGTTTGGCTTAAGTTAGCAAGTGTTTTTGCCCCTCAAGGTCCTTTGAAGAAGGTACAATTATTGAAGACCTTGTTGTTTACTAAATTTCAAGAAGGAGGCGATATTAGAGAACATGTTCGTCGATTTTTTGGTGCTTTAGACAAGTTGGCTGCTATGAAAATAATTTTTCATCCAGATGTGGCGGCGATAGCATTACTTTATAGTCTACCTGCTAGTTTTGAGCAGTTTAGGTTAGCAATTGAAGCTCGTGACGAGTTGCCATCAGCTGATATTTTGAAGGCTAAAATATTAAAGCATGCTGACACACAAAGTAATGATGATCTTGTACAAGCAGCAGGAGCAATGGCTACTAAACATTATTCCAAGCCATCGAAGTTTAAGAAGCCAAATAAAAACAGCAATAAACCAGATAGACCGAGTAAGATTCGCTGATATAATTGTGGAGCTTTTGGTCATAAATCACCTGAGTGTGACCAAAACAGCAATAAATCAGATAGATCGAGTAGGATTCGCTGTTATAATTGTGGAGCTTTTGGTCATAAATCACCTGAGTGTGAAAAACCTAGTAAAAGTAACAGCTCCAGTAGAGGTGATTCAACAAATCAATCAGCAAATGCAGCAGACGAGACTTATGCCGTATGTTTTGGTGCTGCATCACAGATTAATAGAACATCCAAGTCACTATCAGCTGAAACGTGGATTTTAGATAGTGGTTGTACTAGTCACTTATGTAATGATCGTGAAAATTTTGAATTTTTGAGAGAATCAACCTGTGGGACATTGCATTTAGCAAGTAATTCATCAACAGATGTTCAAGGATCAGGCAATGTCATGATTTCTTTAAATCATGAAGGATTCCCAAAGGTGGTTGAGCTAAAGGACACATTATTTGTTCCTGATTTAAGATCAAACTTAGTATCAGTAGCTAAGATTACTGATAGAGGCCATAGTGTAACATTTACCAAAGATTCAGCAATAATTACTGATAATGAAGGCAGGGTAAGGCTCAGTGCAATCAGAAAGAATAATTTATATTTTCTTTCACAGAGTTCTCAGTTTGCACAGGTATCTGCTCACTTCAATCAAGATGAGCCCCTAGAATGGCACATGAAGTTAGGCCATTTAAATTTCAAGGATGTGGTGAGAATAGTCAAAGATACCATGGATATAGATGCAAAAAAAAATGAAGTTCCCGAATGTGACATTTGTATTAGAGGAAAAATGACTAGTTTGCCTTATACAAAAAGTAAATCACCATGTAATGAGCCTTTAAAAATTGTTCACTCAGATGTTGTTGGTAAAACTCGAGTCCAATCACTGAATGGAGCTAAATATTTTGTCTCATTCATCGATGATGCCTCTAGATGGTCAGAAATATACCTTCTGGGACGGAAGAATGGAGTGATATCGGCTTTTGAACAATATAAAAGTCATATGGAGAATCAGACAGGAAAAAGTATTAAATACCTACAATCTGATAATGGTAAAGAATACTGCAGTACTCAGTTTGATGGTCTGCTTAAAGGTCATGGTATTCAGCGTAGACTTACTGTACCACATACTCCACAACAAAATGGGGTCGCCGAACGTTTTAATAGGACAATCGTTGAAATGGCAAGATGTCTGTTACTCCAGTCAAATCTTCCACCATCGTTTTGGGCTGAAGCTGTAGCAACAGCTTGTTATATTCGTAACACATGTCCTACATCAATTTTAGATGGAATGTCTCCCTATGAGAGGTTAAAAGGAGAAAAGCCCGATTTGTCCAACCTGCATATATTTGAATCTCCTGTGTACGTGTTGGATAAACTTCCAACCAAAGATAAATTTGCCCCGAGATCAGTTGAAGGTACTTTTGTTGGATATTTTCGTGAAGCAAAAGGATTTCGTGTATGGTTACCTGATTCAAGAAAAATTGTGATTGCTCGAGATGTGAAATTTATAAATGATGTCCATGACTTGTCTCAAAATGAAAAGCTTGTTGATTTCCTCTACGAACAAAAAGAAGACGATGAATATACCTCAAATGATGGCGAGTGTGTCATACAGACTGTAGATAAAAACGGACAAATGGTTATTCCGATGAGAAGTCCAAAAGAGAGAAAAAGTAAGTCAAGTAGCAGTTCGTCTAGTCCATCAAAAACACCAGAATCAACCCCAGTAAATCAACAACCACCGAGAGGTCCTGGTAGACCTAAGTTACTCCGTACTGGATGTAGAGGCCGACCAAGAAAGATATATCATTCTTCACAACAAAGTGAAGACGACATTCAAACTGAAGAAATCGGTGATGGAAATGTATTTGCTGATGAGAAAAGGGAAAACAGTGAAATGTTTGCTGGTGTAGCTGAAGTTTCAATCAACGAAGCTTTGAGTAGTGAGGAGAAGGAAGCTTGGGAAAGAGCAATTCAAGCCGAAGTTTCAAGTTTAATTAAAAATGATACTTTTGAGATAGTAAAGTACAAAGATGGGCAGAATGTAGTTGGGTCTCGCATCGTTATAACAAAGAAATATAGAACAGATGGATCAATTGACCGCTATAAAGCCAGAATCGTAGCAAAAGGGTATAGTCAAAAATTCGGAATTGACTATCATCAAACGTTCGCACCAGTTGCTAGATTACAAACGATCCGTATGTTAATGGCTATCTCAGCTAGTTATGGTCTTCAAGTGCATCGAATAGATATAGTAACGGCCTATTTGAATAGTCGACTTGACGAAGAGGTGATAATGGAAATGCCAGACATGCTAGAAGAAATGTTACAAAGAATAAGCCACAGTAATGACAAGAATATAAGTCATAAAGCTGGTAAGTTATTAAATTCTATAAAAACTGGTGGTGATACTTGTAGACTCATCAAAGCATTGTATGGACTTCGCCAAGGTGGAAGAAAATGGAACGAAGCAATAGACGAAAGATTGAAGTATCTAGGATTAACTCCAACTGTTGGTGAGCCCTGTCTGTATTATGCTCATCGCAATAATGATATTTTGTTCCTGTTATTATATGTAGACGACATTTTAATTGCTTCTAAAAATGTCAAATGGATAGAAGAGATTAAAAAAGGACTTGCAGCCAAGTTTGACATTAAAGATTTAGGATTAGCTAAGTCATGCTTAGGATTAGAAATAAATCAATCCAAAGATAAAACTATGATAAACCAAAGAGGCTACATCCTAGATATCATAAAACGGTTTGGAATGGACAAATGTAATACAGTCACTACACCATCAGAAGTGAAGTTTTATGATGAAAGTAATAATGGCTCAAGTGATAACCCACGTGAGAAATATCCTTATCGTGAACTGATTGGTGATCTCATGTATTTATCGGTAGCCACAAGGCCCGATATTTCGAATACAGTAACCAGATTAGCACAGTTCACTAGTTGTCCAAAGAGGTGGCATATTGTTAAAGCAAAAAGAGTTCTGAGATACCTCGCTGGAACCAAAGATTTAGGATTAGTCTATACTAATTGTAAGTCAAATAGTGCAATTGTTGGATATTCTGATGCCGATTGGGGAGGTGATCCCACAGACCGCTGTTCCTTCACAGGGTATGTATTCAACCTAAGCAACGCAGCTATATCCTGGAGATCTCAGAAGCAACAAACAGTCGCCTTATCTACTGCAGAGGCTGAATATGTTAGCCTATCAGAAGCTATCAAGGAAGCTATACACCTAAGAAGCTTAATGATAGAAATTGGTCTGAAAGAACTCAGTAAAATAACTCTCTTTACTGATAATAGAAGTGCTGAATGTATAGCCAATAATCCAGTTTTCCATAAACGGACGAAACATATCGACATTAAGTTTCATTTCATCCGAAATTCTATAAAGGATGAGTTGGTGGATGTGCAGCACATACCTACACAAGAGATGGTGGCCGACGTTATAACGAAACCATTAAGTCGTGCAGCTCATGAAAATTGTGTTCATGAATTAGGACTTAGGAAAGTAATAAGTTCTAGTGACGTACGATTTGAGAGGGGAGTGTTAGATTCAAATCTTCCCGTCACATCTGTTACGTCACAATAATACATAAGTATACTTGACTAGAGTATTGCTCTATCTTTTCCTTATTATGATTTCCGTCTAGATTCAGACTTCCCCTTTTCTTTGTCTATGTTCGATACTGAAAAATTTTGGTTACACGTGCCATGTGATAGTCATATTACTAAATTTGTATTGTGTTAATCTTAATAAAAAAAGGTCATGATCTAGCTGTGATTACTCTCAGATTAATTATCCACGGCCACTAAACATAATACACTAACAGTAATTCGTCGTTATAGTCCCGATAAACTGGGCTGGCGGCGGGACAATAACGCGATGCGGACACTATTTCCTTGGAGTAGTATATGCTCTAAGTCTATTCCGTGCGGCCGACGCCGCGAGTGAGAAAACCCAAGAGCCGAGCGAGAGGGAACGAAACAGTTGACACGAAGTTGCCGTCGTCTCGAAAGTTCTCTCACTCTCGACCGAAGGATTCCAAGAAATGGTGGGGACAGTGAGCGGGACTATAACGCATGGTAAAAACGGGACAATAACGACGAATTACTGTATCGAGAATTATTGGCTTTCAACCATACTAAGGCATTCCATACTTTCTTCAAGTCAACTAACTTTTCCCAAACTATTTTAGATTTTGTTGGAACGCCCCGCACCAATATGTATTGTTAAAAACATAAACTCCAGACATAATTCAGGTCAGCTCTACACCTGAAATAGTATATATATGAGTCATTCCACGTCAACCGGATCACCTTCGAGTCCAAAATTTGGGGAAACGTAGACAAACGTTTGAGGGCTTAAATTGTTCGTCTGCACTTGTACTTTCGAAAGAAAGTTGGCATTTTGAAAAATTCAATATGGCGGATCCAATATGGCGGCTACAATCTGCGAAATTGGGAGATAGTTTAGTAATACTATTAATAAAAATCCAAAAATGACTCGAACGGCTTGAAAATGAAGTGATTACGACTCGACATGAGTCGGTGATTACGAATCTGAAGTGAGAATTGACGAATTTAAAATGGCGGATTCAATATGGCGACTATACACGGTCATCGTTTAATCCTGCAACCCGCGCGCGCGCGTACAGACGAAAATGGCAACACCGGTTCACGGACGCATTCCACTACAACCATGCACCGGCCCAGCGCAGAGCTGCCTGCGACCGTTGGACAAGAGTGATGCCCGAGCTTCGAAAATTTTAGCGTCGCAAAGAGCTAGGTATTGGGAATTTCCCGACCCAGGTAATCGAGCCGCGCGCTCCGCTTTATGATCGGTCTACCACTCGCACCCCAGATCACTGTAATGAGCTTTGAAAATAATGTCAACAGATCTCGTACCCGTCTCAATTTCAAAAATTTTAGCCACGACAGGGTTGACGATTCCTTGTACGGAGAGATTTTTCGCCACCTGCTTGTAAAAACCACAGTAACGGCACATCGTTCCAAAAACTGACATTAACGGAAGCCGGTATAGGCGTGGCGTTGAGTAGTTAAAACATTCTAACACAAAAATTCTAGAAAAAACATTCAAACACCGCTACAATCAAAGACACGTCGCATTAGTTACCCCTTACGTCTGATCTAGGTATGCACCGCATTAAGGATAAAATCATAAAAAAGAAAACCAGAACAATAGATTCTGAGGTCTGCAGAACTAACACATAATTGAATAAAAATTTAATTTCTCAATTTATAAAAGTAATGATACAGAATCAACTAGCCTATTGTTTATCAACACTACGAATTTTAAAAACAGCGTTAAATACATTATCAAATAAACAGTTTCCAACAGCTTTTTAAACAATTATGGTTAAAAAATTGATAAAAGAAAAATTAAGTAAACGTAAAATATGTTAAATTATCTATCATTAAGAGGGATTAATTTTTCCCCATTTTTTTGGCGCAAATTGCATTCCGATATGTCTTACAGTTCAAAAGTTATACGAAAAAGACCCCAAAATTTTCAACCGGGGCCGGGAAATTCTGAATAGTTCTTTGCAACGTTAATTTGACAAGGACCAGCCAAAAATTCTCGAAGCTCGAGCATCACTGCTGTCCAGCGGTCGCTAGCAGCTCTCCGAACGCGGTGACGGTGCATGGTTGTAGTGGAATGCGTCCGTGAGGCGGTGTTGCCATTTTACAAGTTCGCGCGCGCGCGGGTTGCAGGATTAAACGATGACCCTGTACACCCAAGATCTTGTTCCAAGTGACTGTAAGGTACTCGAAATGATAATGACATAATTACTCGGGTTTTTTTAAGCCACTGATCACGTATCTGAAGCGAGATTTTAAAAATTCAAAATGGCGGATGAAACATGGCCGACCAAAATTTTGAAAATTTTTCGATTTTCATGAAAATTTGCATGTAGGGGTTCTTTGGGTCTCTCGTTACGAATTCGCTGTCAGATTTTAAAAATTCAAAATGGCCGATCCGATACCAACGCGGCGGCCGGGATCATAAGGGCCCTTGAATGGGTGGGATTCTAGGAGTAGTGAAGTAGGTGGTTACTTCTTCTTGAGTTTTAAAATTTTTTCTTACACATGTTATACTGTACAGTTGCATTCGCGTTCGGCAGATGGCGACCGCTCTGTAGCGCTTTCTCACAAGTGAAGTCACTACCTCGCATCCTTAAGTATGAGGATATGTTTTCATTCTTTTTATCATTCTGCACTTTACACAGCTTCTTTCAAGTCTCTTTCAGGGCAAAATTACAAACGTCTTTGTCAGGACTATTAATACTCATTTTAAACAGTCCTTTTTAGGGCTAGTCCTTCATCAGTTCTTTTTAGAACTATTTTTTTAATCAGTTCTTTTTAGAACTATTTTTTTAATCAGTTCTTTTTAGAACTATTTTTTTAATCAGTTCCTCTCTGAATTGCTTGACTGATTGGTTGTGCTTCTTTGCACCAAGTTTTGAAATATTTAACTCGAAAGTAATTTTGCAATTAGATTATTTCAGTGTCCTTACTGTGACCTATGGGGAAATAGAACTTGTTTCTCTAGCAGTTACTTTCTGATACATTATCGATTACTTTAAACTCATAATTATGTCGGGTAAACGTAGAAAGGCTATTAAAGGAAGACAAACGAAACACTCAGACAGATGTATTAATCCTTTTGAAAATACTAGCCATGTTGGTAAAAGCTTGCGGCGTATTTCAAAAAGAATTTCAAAATTGTTCTCACATTTACCTGAAAATTCAAAAATTTGTCACGACTGCAGAAATTTGTGTGTTCAAAATTTGGAATCGCGACCTGCGGATGACACCTTAACTGAAGAATCGCAATGTAGCGATGTGGATTATGATGTATCGCCAACTAAAAGAACACGTTTATCTAGAGAGCAAGAGTTAGAAGAACTTTTGCTCGGTCTGAAACAAAAATTCACAAGTTTGCCGGAAAATGATCCACTGCGTGTTACTATTCTTACAGTGGCCCCTGAAAGTTGGAGCATCCGCAAAATAGCTGTAGAATTGAATACTTCTTTCAGAATGGCAAAACACGCTAAAGATTTGAGAAAATCAGGTGGAGTGTTAGTATCGCCACCATTTAAAAGAGGAAAAAATGTGTCGGAGGAGACAGTCTCGAAAGTGGTTGAATTTTACGAAAACGACTATGATAGTAGAATTATGCCGCACAAAAAGGAGACTGTAACTGTGAAAATTGATGCCCGTAAAGAAAAAAGACAAAAGCGCCTTTTACTCTGCGACATAAAAATTTTACACATGAAATTTAAAGAAAAGTATCCAACATTTCCGATTGGATTCTCCAAGTTTGCTGAACTTCGGTCGAAATGGTGTGTTACTGCTGGAACTCCAGGTACGCACACTGTATGTGTGTGCATTATCCATCAAAATGTGAAAACAATGATCGATGCTATTAACTTAGGAACGCTTACTAAAAATTTGAAAATTCCCTTCAATGACTATAAAGATTGTATGCATTTTGTGCTGTGTACAAATCGTCGGACTGCCTGTTATTTGCGCGAGTGCAAGTATTGCCCTGCCATGAAAGAATTTTCCAACTATGTTATTGAAGTTTTAATGCAAAACAATATTTTACAAGTCATTTTTAGTATGTGGCAATCGACTGACCGATGCACTTTAAAACAAGAATGTCTTCCTACAGAAGATTTTGTTGATCAACTGTGCGATCGCTTGGAATCATTAATAGTGTAAAAGTGACGTGGTATTGAAGGAAAGATTTATGTGGTGCGTAATTTGTTTGAGGAAAATTTTGTGTGAATGCGGTTTCAGTGAATGTTGCAAGCAAAACAAAGACACAGTAAGGTAAGAAGTGGTTTTAATATGTTGTTTTGTTTGTTCTTAGCCTATTTAAAGTATATTTTGCTATCTCGGTTAATACCTAAGTATTTTTTAGCTGTATGGCGTCTGTCCCACGAAATGAGGAGAGATGCTATACTTTGCAAAAGTGTAATCGTTGTGTAATCTATCGAATATTTTTATTGTTTAAAGGATGCCGAGAAAATATGTAAGGAATCTTAAAGTGGTCAGGGGGCAGTGGACAGAAGAAAATTTAATGTTGGCCATAGACAAAGCAAAAAAAGGTGAAATATCGAAAAATGAGGCCCAAAGGCGCTATGGGATACCGATTCGTACATTATCTAGGCGCCTCAAGACCGACAATACTACAAAATCTGGATTAGGTCCCCAAGCATCACTCGGAACAGAAAACGAAAAACAATTATCGTCGTATATTAAACGCCTAGCTAATGCTGGCTTCGCACCTGACAGGAGTACAATTCGTTCTCTTGCCTATCAATTTGGCGAGAAGCTTGGAATCAAACATAAATTTTCCAAGGAAAAAGAAAAGGCAGGGCAACATTGGCTTACGTCCTTTCTAGAGAGAAATAAAGATATCTCAGTACGTCAAGCAGAAGGTCTTTCAGTTGCAAGAGCTCAGGGTATGAACAGAGAAGAAGTAAGTGCATTCTTTAAACTGCTTGAAGAAGAAATGATAAAAAATGATTTGACGAATAAACCTGAAAATATTTTCAACGTTGATGAGAGTGGAATACAACTAATAAATAAACCTAGAAAAGTTTTGACTGCAAAAGGAGCCAAGAACGTTCATGTGATCACGCCTCGTGAGAAGGGAGAAACAATTTCTCTGGTTGCGTGCTGTAGTGCTGAAGGCCGTTTTTTACCTCCGGTGTTAATAATGAAAGGCGTCAACAGAAAACACGAGTTTTCTGATGGCTTGCCTAATGGGTCCGACGTCTATATGAATAAAAAGTCATCCTACATTAATTCTGAATTATTTCGGAGATGGTTCCAGGAACATTTTTTACCTAAAAAACCAATGACAGGTAAAACTATTTTGATTTTGGATGGCCACACTTCCCATTCCAATTCTATACATCTGTTGGACTTAGCAAATGAAAATGACGTCATAATTATATGCTTGCCAAGTCATACAACACACGCTCTTCAACCTCTGGACCGTAGTTTTTTTAAACCTCTGAAGACGTATTACAATCAGGCAGCTAATGCATGGTTGTTGAGAAACAAAAATAGGACAATTTCAAGACTACAGGTTGGATCTTGAATAGGGCAAGCTTGGGGAAAAGCCGCAACTGTAGGGACTGCCACTTCAGGTTTCAAAGCTTGTGGAATATTTCCACTCGATCCAAATGCCATCCCAGATCATTTCTTCGCTATATTTGATTTAATTGAAGTAGCGCCTCCAACTGTTCGAGGAGTCACAACCAATCCCACAACTGCCCCGCTCGACAGTGAAACGAAAGCAAGTTGCTTGTGTTTTGACATCCCCTGAACACCTTAACAAAAAAAATATCTAATCTTGATTTAATAAAAGGTGCCGCTAAAAAACGTAAGCTGCCTGGTGCAAAATCAGCATCCTCATCTTCTCAGCAAATTGCATCCAGCCCAATTGAAGATGATAATAATGTGTGCACTGAGTGCTGGGAAAACTATTATCTAACAAAAAAGAAAACAGATTGGATTAAGTGTTCTTCATGCCTAAAATGGCTTCATGAGTCATGAACAATGTATTCTCCGCATTGCAATAATTGTGGAAGGGAAATACTACGCAAAAAGAACGAAAACAAGCGATGATGACATGTATGGTATCTCTCCCACACCACATGGCATCTCTCCCACACTACGTGGGAGAGATGGCCCTTTGCCGACATACATTTTTTATTATCCATTTTTTTATTTTTTTTGTCGAAACACAAAACATTGTAATTATAATATATAATATTAGTGTACCTTTGAAATAAAAAATAAACGATTTAATTATATTGCATTTTTTTTATTTATTACTCCTTTATACAAAAAGTATGGCGTCTCTCCCACTTTTACCCTAACTCATCACTTCATCTCCAAATCCCAGTCGGAATATTTGGCAGCACGAAAACAGCGTTTAAGAAGTGATGAGGTGTTACTTCAATGCGATTTCGCAGAAAACTATGCTTACGTTGCACAAGACGCAGCACAGGCTTTCCATTATAATAATGACCAATGCACAGTTTTTACAGTTCTATTTTATTATACTTCTGGAACTGAAATAAAGCATTATACCATCGTGTACCTAATGCAAGAAATGGTTATACCGAAAATTAGAAAAATTTGTCCGACAGCCAAGAAAATTATTTATGTTTCTGATGGTGCGAAGCAGCACTTCAAAAACAGATACCAAATGAGTAATCTGATGAAGCATAAAGACGATTTTGGCATCCAAGCAGAATGGCACTTTCATGCTACAGCTCATGGAAAAGGAGCATGTGACGGTATTGGAGCGACCTTAAAAAGAGAGGCAACTCGTTATAGTTTACAAGTCGACCCAACCAAAGCAATTTTAAAATCGGAAGATCTTTTTATTTGGGCAAAGAAGAAATTTGCAAACATGCGACTCTTTTATTACAGTAAGGAGAATCATAAAAGGACTCAGAGGTCCAAGAACCGAAAAGTAAGACTTCTTGGAGGGGATAGGGTGGAGCGAGCGGGCGATTCTCCTTGCCCCTGTGACATTTCAGCTTGTGAGTAGACCTTCTTCTTCTCCTCTGGCAACAGTATACAGTGCCGGACTATAAAATTAACAAATTATTTAGAAAACAATACTTAATTTTAAACATTATTTTGTTTTGCAACAAGGCTCTTTAATAATTCCATTTTCGTCTCGTGTCTTTTCTGTCGATTATTTTCTTTCTCCAAGTGTATTTGCAAGAGAATTTCACTTACTTTGTTTTTTTTTGGGGGGGGGGGGTTTAGATTTGGAACTTTGAGGTGGGTCTTCTTTATTAATTATTATTTGGTTAGCACTTTGCAACACTTCGGGCTGGAAACTGTCATCTATATCCGCAATTTTTTCCAGTTCGGCTTCATACTCTACCCTCATCCGTTTTGAGCCGGACGTGGCATTATTTTTCTTTGCCGCACGTTTTCTTTTCATGATTGTTTTGTATCTATTCTGACATTGCAGATTTTATTCCCTCTTGTGGCTTCCAAATCTTGCGCAATTCGTTGCCACATTTCTTTCTTAGTGTTAAATACCTTCAGTGGGCCTACCAATTTTAAATATTTCGCGTACTTGTCTAACACGAATGCGTTATTGCTCTCTGACCACTCACAATCAATTTCAGAAGTTTGTAAATTTTCGGCTGGGAGGTTGCCCAAGGCCAATTCATACCCTGCTTCTATTAATTGTTTTTCCGATACCATAATGGTCTCTGATTCGCCTGTAACATTAATTATATTTTCACTTTGCCAAAGAAATGGTCCCTTTTGAAATGTATTAAATTGAATAGACTAAAAATATGAATTTTTTTTAATAACAAAAATGTCCAGAATCAACTCGTACAAAAATATGTATAACTAGTCATTAAGCCTGTCTCCGACAGGCATTACTACCCTGTATAAGAAGACGCCTAAGGTAAGCACCATATCAGGTATATTGGCCTAAACAAAACGTGGAGCTAGGCTCATTTGAAATAATAAATTACTCTGGCTAACATAATATTTGTTTATCTGTGGGGACTAATTTACAGTACTTCTTTAAAAACGACATTTTCTGTAAATACTTTATTCGATTTTTTTACATCCACCTTAAGCGTCTTATTATATAGGGAAAAAAAGGAAAGCGTCTTACTTTTTCCAGGTTTTTGATTTTTTACGGCATCTTTGGGTGCCGAGGAAACTTCATGCCAAGTCTGAGCCTCGTAGGTCATCCGGAAGTACGAAAAAAACCTTATGGAAAGATTTTGCTAACAAACGAACATTCACCTTAAGCGTCTTATTATATAGGGGAAAAAAGGAAAGCGTCTTATTTTTTCCAGGTTTTTGATTTTTTACGGCATCTTTGGGTGCCGAGGAAACTTCATGCCAAATCTGAACCTTGTTGGTCATCGGGAAGTACGAAAAAAAGCCTCTGGAAAGATTTTGCTAACAAACGAACATCCACCTTAAGCGTCTTATTATATAGGATATGTATTACCTGCTTGGTTTTGCACCACGCACAACACTTCATTTGTATTCTCAACGATACAATTATTTTCGTCGTAAACGAAGTTTTGAATGGAAACATTTCGTCCTTCCATGTTGATGCTTCAAATGTTTAGGTATTCATTCCTTTTTTAAATGGAAAGCCACTGCAGCCAACTGCAGCCTCTATACTGGGTGCGTTCCGATTCACGCATACTGCGCATGAAGTACAGAGACAACCGTTCCGTTTTAGTTACTGCGCGCAGTGGTGGTGCAGAGAATTCCCTAGAATCCTTTCACTTCCGGTGCAGCGAGCATGCAGCAAACGCAGATATTCCGAGGTGAAGCAGTCACTGCGCGCATGCGTATTTGTTTCTGTAATTCAAACTTGCAAGCAAAACACATGTGAAAACCCATAGCCAAATCTCAAATGTCTCCGGCAACATTCTAACATAGAGAAATTCAACAATTTAATGAAAAGTAATAAAAATAATTAATTCTCTAATGATCACAGCTGCCACTTTTCTAGGTTATCATTTCGAAGAAACATTATTTCACGTTATTTTTTTTAAATACAAACATATAATTATGTAGATATTACTTACCGAAAATGTAGCTTGAATAATGATTTAGAATATCCTGGAATAACACGTTCTACATAACCCGTTAACTTTTCTGCTACCACCTCCCCGCGTGTTTTTTTGTTTATAATTAAGAAAGTGTATAATATTTCTAATTCTAAATTATCAGTTAATAAACTATCTTCATTTTCACTTTCCTCAGACGAATCACTGCTGCTGCTAATTTCAGTATCACTGTTACTTAATATTAATATCGAGGATATTGTAACCAACATTTCTTTATTCATTGTAGCGTCCATCTTGATTTCGCATGAAACGCAGGGAAAAGCGTTCCGTTTTCAAGAACGCATGAACCGCAGTAACGAAACGGAACGATATGAATGCGCGCAGTGACTGCGCTGCGATCTCTGCACTCACTGCGTGAATCGGACCGCACCCACTGTTGCGACTCCCGTCTAGCGGCGTGTAGTATAAATTTTATAAGCGCGAAGTTCGAATCGGATCACCTGAATGTAATGGGAAAGCGAGACAAAGTGAAGTTCGCACAAGGCCGAGGTGTTTGAAAATAGTTAGAGATCCTTTAATGAGAGGACTTCAAGATTATAAAAGAATCGATACCTCCTTGGAAACGGGTGTTTGAATAAATGAACCGCACTTTGATCCTTTCTCCTAGGTGAAATTCCAGAACTATGTTGTTAAACGCTTGATTCTCAAAATCGACCTAGAGGAATTTAGTTTGTTTGGCTTAGTTGTTGAGGACATTTTGTAAAAATGAAAAACGGTTGTAAGAGCGTTCGCGTGGAAAGCGTCACTCGAGCCTCTAAAGCCATAGCGAGCAGTCGTGTTGTAGTCAAACTCCGGGTATTGAGATAGTTATAGCTATTTTGTAAATTAAAGTTTCTAGTTTTGAGTTCTAATTGTTCTTTTATTGCGTTATCCTTTTATTTATTATTCGTTTTCATTACATTTATTTCTTGAATAATCCGCATCCAAGGAGCAGAACGCCTTAGCGTTCCACGGGCGTCGTCCCTCGCCGAATTCCCTAAGAAGAATCCTGAGGAGCCAGCCGGCCACGCAACAAATTGGTGACAGCGGTGGGATCTTTTCAAATTCGCCGGCTCGTGAACGCAGGATTCAAAGGAGCAGTCGTTGGCCAGTTTGTGCAGTCCCTCTGTCTTGGGTTTTTGGACGGTTTCCCCAGGAACACGGGCGAATGCCAGAGGGAAGTGACTTCGGACGACCGTACCAGTTTTCCCTGAAGCCACACGCACTCGGCCAGAGGACCTTTCTTTGCTGAGATCAACCAGACAACGAAGGCGGCATCGAGCACTCGTCTGCAATTGCGTGAGAGATTTAAGTTAAATTAAAATATCCAACTTATGGTTTTATTGTTAAATTAGTGTGTTGTAATTATCGTCACGTTATGTTAATTATTAGTTAATAAGAGTTCTGTATTTATACTGCGAAAATGCCGCGTAGAAGTAAGGAATTGACTAAACGAAAGGGACGACAATTACGTTCGAGTAACGTACCCGACATAGAGGGTGTAAATGTTGAAACCATACAAATAGAACGACCTATGGCTACTTCACGATCTCAAACAACCCAAACTGATGATTTTATCGTAGATTCGGCTAGGTCGGAGAATTCTTTGTCTTGCCCTACTGAGGTTATTGCTGCCGTTTCGGGAGTTTCTGGTGGTGAATCACAGTCGCGCGAATTAAACCTTGTGCCGACGCGACTGGACCCACCTGTCGTTAATTTATCTGAAACAAGTAGCCAATCACCTTGCCCAAACATAATTGTTCCATCGAATTTACTAAAGCCCACAGACCCACCTAAGTCTTATCTCTCTCTAAAATTAAAATGAAGGACTCAATTCCGAGATTTAATGGGAAGTCCGACTCGTTAGTCAGGTTTATTAAACAGTGTAATTTAATTAACGCCAAAGTAAAACCTGAGGATCGAGAGAATCTCCTTTTTCTCATTCGGGGTAGGATTGAGGGTCATGCCCATTTAGTCTTGTCAAATCGTCGAGAACCTGAAACATTAGAGGAATTGATTAGTCTTCTAAAAAAGATCTTCGCACAATCATTTAATGTACATAGTTTGAATGCCGAGTTAATGAATCTGCGTCAAGACAGAAACGAAACGGTTGAGGTTTTCGGGGCCCGAGTAAATGAAATATTAAATGGCGGTTTAGAAACTGCCCGGGACGCCTATAACCCTGAACAAATAGTGGGTGTTAATGATTTATTAAAAAATACGGCAATAATTTCCTTCATTAAGGGCTTATGGAACGAAACCGCGCGATATCGATACGGGTTCTTAGCTTAATTTAATAAAACAAAAAGGTATAATCCCTGAGATGATAATAAATAGCAATATCGTTTATAAAATCACGGGTGTCGGTTCAGAAGATGTACTTACCCGCGGAGAAGTTATTATTAAAGTCCTTCATGCCGACGTGAGATTCCAAATCGTTGATGACGACCTTCCTATTCCTGGGACGGGAATATTAGGAATGCCGTTCTTGGAAAATCAAAATGCGATAATGAGGTTTGGAAACGACGAGCCTAATAGCCTTCGGATCGGTGATGGGGAATTCTTCCTTCTTTCGTCCTCCTCCTTTAGTTTACCTCCTCGTACTAGAACCCTTATTGCTCTGCCTGTCAAAGATTCTGGAATTAAAAAAGGTTACGTTAGGAGATTGACCACTGATCCGGGCGTCTATATAGGAGAAGCGTTGGTCACTCAACGAAACGGGTCTGCCAAATTATATGCAATTAATACTACCCCAAACCATGTTACTGTGACTATACCACCTGTTGAGTTAGAGGCATTCACGGAGCGTCCACGATAGATTAGTCCAGATAGCTAAATTATTGGAATTAAATGGTTTAAATGAGGAGGAGCAAAGTAGTATTCTGGAAATTGTTAAAGAATTCCCTTACCAGCTTTACCTTCCATCCGATAAATTGAATTCCACAAATACAATCCAGCATTCGATTGAAACTGTAAACGAAATCCCCATTAACACAAAACAGTATAGGTTTCCTCCTATTCATAAGGAGGAAATTAAGAAACAAGTCACTGCATTGCTGGAAAATAATATCATTCAACAGTCAGCTTCTCCTTATAACTCACCTGTTTGGGTGATCCCCAAAAAATCAGACTCCACTGATGTGCCACGTTGGCGCATGGTCATAGATTACCGCCTGTTGAATGAAAAAACAGTTAGCGATGCCTACCCACTTCCTAATATAACAGAGATATTAGACCAACTCGGAGCAGCGAAATATTTTAGTACCCTTGATTTGGTTTCGGGTTTTCATCAAATCCCTATGGACCCCAAATCTAAGCAAAAAACCGCTTTCTCGACACTCCACGGTCATTATACCATCCGTTACGTCAATGGCGTACCTAAAATTGTCAGCTCTACGAAACAAAAAAACTAATACGCAACCCTCTGGTGTACTTTCAGAATGTGCGCGGCCTTAGGACAAAATTAAGTGAATTACGTTGTGCTCTTAGCTCCTCGTGGAAACGAAACGTGGTTAAACGACTCCTTTACGGAAATTGACTCTATTTTTACCAATTTCTTAGTTTATAGACTTGGTAGGAACTCTATAACTAGTCAGTGTGCGCGTGGAGGCGGTGTTCTGATTGCTGTCCGTAATACATATCGCAGTCAGTTAATTGTTACCGAATTTAAGCATATTGAGCAACTATATGTTTTGGTTCGGATTAGCGGCGTTTCCTACATCTTTGGTTCTGTTTACATACCTCCGGCCTCTAACTCGGATTTATTTGCTGACTACGGTAGAACCGTTGCGAATCTGTCAATCTCGTACCAAGACACATGTATTTACCTAATTGGCGATTATAACCTACCTCGCGTCTTTTGGATTGAAAACACGGACGGTTTACTTGATGTGATTTCTGTGAATTCATCCATGCTCGGCTCTGCTAAGATTTTGTGCGATTTTTTTAACATGGCGGGTCTGCTTCAGCACAACGTTATTTCCAATTGTTACGGTTCCTTTTTAGACTTATTGTTTACCAATGATAGGTCTATTAGTACTTCTAGAGCCGTGGAACCACTATTATCTACCGATTTGTATCATCCGCGCCTTCAATTTGAGGTAATCTTGTCGCACCCCGTTTCGTCGTGTATCAGTAATCCTATTGTTACTACCAGAGCCAACTTTAAGGCTGCCGATTACGTCTCGATATTAGATCACCTTAATCATGTAAATTGGGATTGTGTTCTCGACGGACCGTGCGTTGACTCGGCAGTCGACACTCTGTATGCATACTTAAACGACATTATCGGTGCTTTTGTTCCGCACTATACTGGAATAAGGTCATCATACCCTCGTTGGTACTCAAAGAACGCCATTAGACTAATTAGGGCAAAAAAACTCGCGCACAAGACTTACAAGCGTAGCAATCGCTTCTGCGACTACCTAGCTTTTTCCAAGCTCAGAGCTGAAAGTAAATCAGTCGTTCGTGCGTGCTGGCTTAGATACACCTCTGAGGTTGAAGTCGCGATACCTGGAAATCTGAAGGTCTTTTGGAATTTTATGAATTCCACTAGATCTTCCAATAGGTTACCTAGCACCATGCTGTTTAATGATCAACCATTGACAAGTCCGACTCAAATTGCGAATGGCTTTGCGAATCACTTCAAGTCATCTTTTCAAGCTACGCGTGACTGCTCTACTACATTTAATTGTACCTCTACATTATATCTAAATAATTTTACTATTGGCATAGGTGAAGTATTCGAGAAACTAAATTCCTTGGAGGTTAACAAAGGCGCTGGGGACGACGCCATCCCACCAGTATTCTTTAAATCGTGCAAGTTTATTTTTGCCAGAATTTTGTGGCGCATTTTCAACTTGTCTTTAAAATCGGGTGTATTTCCCACGAGATGGAAATCTGGCTTAGTTGTCCCCGTATTTAAATCTGGCGACAAAATGTTAATCTCCAACTACAGACCTATCTCTATATTGAATGTTATGGCCAAAATTTTAGATTCCATAATTGCGGACAAACTGGCCTCCCTGTCAACAAGTACCATAATTAACGAACAGCATGGTTTTGTCTCTGGACGATCTACTTCCACGAATCTCATGCTCTATCACCATTACATCTCACAGGAACTGGAAGTGGGTAGCCAGGTTGATGCTGTCTATACCGATTTCAGCAAAGCGTTTGACACTGTTAGTCACTCTATCTTAACTTGTAAGCTTGCATTGATTCGAATTGGTGGTACTGCGTTGGCTTGGTTGGCCAGTTACCTCCGTGGCAGGACGATGTCTGTAAAATGCTATAATGCTCTCTCTACCGGATTTGATGTTACACCCGGTGTTCCTCAAGGCTCTCATCTTGGTCCGATATTGTTTAATCTTTTTATTAATGACATCTCTGAGGTAATTGTGCATAGTAAATTTCTACTGTTTGCCGATGATCTAAAAATTTATCGCTCTATTCGGTTCCCTTTGGATGCACAGCTTTTGCGGGAGGACCTATCCAATGTTGCCTTGTGGTGTTTCAAAAATCGTATGCAGTTAAATCTCTCTAAATGCCATGTGATACGATTTCACCGCAGTTTGAATATTAATATTCAGTTTCAGTACAGCATTGATGGGAAGTCTCTTGATTCTGTTGATTCCATTCGCGACCTGGGAGTTATCTTTTCTGCCTCGGCGGATTTTAGAGAACACTATGCCCATATTAGAGCTACTGCCTCTAGAGCCCTCGGTTTTTTTATGAGAGCTGCCGTTGATTTTAGGACTCCAAAGACGCTTAACACTCTTTATACCACCCTTGTTCTCCCCCATTTGGAATATTGTTCTAGTCTTTGGAATCCCTACCATATATGTCACATCAAATCTTTGGAGAGCATCCAGCATAGGTACTTGAGATATGCTGCATATAAGTTGCATATCCCTTTTGATAGATTTTCTCATGATTACGAGCATATCCTTTCTACTCTGGGCTACATTCCTCTCGAAAAGCGAAGGTTTTTATCCGATCTAATACTGACCTTTAAAGTAATAAATCACCACGTTAAGTGTCCGGAGTTCTTAAGCTTATTTAAATTTAATGTACCGCCCAGAGCGCTAAGGAATACATCACTATTTATGCTGCGTAAACATTCTACCAATTATGGCATGAACAACTGTGTTGATAGACTATGTAGAACCTCTAATTCTGTCGCGCATTCAGTTGATTTCTTCTGCCATTCATTATACTCTTTTAAGCGCTCTGCGAAAAAGGCGGTTAATAGTTCCCGCTAATTCCTATTATTCTATTATTCTGTTGCATTTTTATCCTATTCTTTTTGCTTGTACTATATCTTGGCACTATTTCATTTTGGTTTTATGTGTTCTGCTTTCGAGTGTCTACATTTATGTAATATTTCTTTACTGATCTTTTATATTCTATGCATCAAAGGGTTTTCTCGTATATATATAAATAAATAAATAAATAAATTATGAATTTAACAAAATGCCTTTCGGCCTAAAAAATGCCCCGGCCACTTTCCAGCGATGCATGGACTTAGTCCTATCGGGTCTACAGGGAGTCGAGCTGTTTTGTGTATATGGACGACATTGTCCTATATGCCGATTCAATAGAAGAACATTCTCGAAAGTTAAGGAGATTACTAGGCCGGTTACAGAATGCAGGGTTAACATTACAGCCTGAGAAATGCCGATTCTTACGACGCGAAATTACTTACTTAGGTCATAGCATTTCTAGTGATGGAGTGAAACCAGACCCCGGGAAGATCAAAGCCATGAAATCCTTTGTCACGTCCCGGGTGGAGGGCTTTAGGGACGATGACACGTGGGGTAATTGTCAGGCGAGAATGCAAGTTTTCCGCACGCTGATCGTTTTAGAGGGACTCAGGCGAGAATGCAAGTTTTCCGCACGCTGAGGGTTTGGAGGGAACACAGGCGAGAATGCACGTTTTCCGCACGCTGAGGTTTTAGAAGGAACACAGGCGAGAATGCAAGTTTTCCGCACGCTGATCGACCAGGGAAGGCTTAAATGGCGAATATACACCCGGGGGACACCCGTTAGAGCACTTTGTATTTGTTTTGACTAGGTATTTGCATTTACCGTTGCATTCACATAAGAAGTTACTCGTAATACTTCCGCGAAATCCGTCTATTTATACGGCTGTACGCGGCCTATGCAAAAGAACGTTAGTAAACACTGTAGGCTCTTTCGCGTTCGGGAATCGAGATCAGCTGTTGCGGCAGCTAGTTTTGGTTTTGGAATCCTCGCGATCGCAGAATAGACACAATAATTCAAAACGTGATTTAAATAGGAATTGTTTATTCAATTCGAAGCACTTTTGACACGCTATATACTTGTTTGGGAATGAAGTTAGTTTCCCACGCCGCCACACTCATTTTCATGGCAGCACCTCGCGGACCGCGACACAGCGCCACTGATCTACCAGCGAGCCGCTCGCCAGCGCCTATCGATCGACCAATCATTGAAGATCGATAGGCCAATCAGCGCTCCGCATTGAAGATCTAGCGGAACGGAAAAGACGCGCAAGCGGAAGTCCGCCATTCTTGCACTCTCTTGTATCTCTTTGCCGGTAACGGTCACGTGAAATAGTGTTGCGCATTTTTGTATTTTTACATTTGCTCAGCTCACGCTCAACCAGTGTATTCTCGCAAAGAGCTATCTCAGCTCATTGAACACTCAGCTCACTTGAACACTCATCTCTCAAGTACGCGCAATTAATATAATTGCGCGGACGCCACGTGTGCACCACGCGGTAACTAACAGTTCTCATTTATTCTGCAACGCAGTGATAAGTATTATCACTGCGCCATTCGCTCACTGTTCACAGTGTTTTTTAATAAACGTCGACGAAGTGTTTTCACTAAAACTGTGTACTTTAATTCATAACCTGTCTTAGGTTCCTCTCTTCTCAATCTCTATCCTCCTACCATCTCAAACAATACTATTATCGTGATAGTGATTAAGTTTTATAATTATGCGTTAGACATTTAGCATTAGCACATAACATTTATATAAATGGTAAACAATAGCAAAATATGTATGAACATGAAATACAATATATGATAATAAAGTAGAATGATATCAGCAATATGCGTTAATAAGACAAAATAATGTAGGAATAATAACACCGTATAACAGATGATGGTGATATTCAATGGTGTAAATGGTAATAATAAAAGCTTACAATGATTAGCGAGATGATAATTGTTATACACTGGTTAAAAAAAAACTTCGAGGTTTATGGTCCTTTCGCTGGTTGATTTCGTCGAAAGAGGACTTCTGTCTCGGTCCCCTCGAATTTATATAATTGTCGCGGTGGTACGCGCGGTATAGGCCTTGACCTATTTAATAAATAAGTCGCAATAGGATTTCCGGGGTTTTTACAAAGGTGCGTCTATTATTAGACGCGTTTCTGTCACGTACACCAAATATTCTTCGCAAATACATTTCCGGGGTTTTTATGACTAGGGAATAATATGCTCAACCCATCGGATAGATTTTGGGAGTTTTAATGGGAAAGGGGTGATTAGAGAAGGGGTGAGACGTGGTCTCGATTTAAGAGGTTTTTGGGGCGAGGGACTTGTTTAGAATTAGTAAGAGGGGGGGGGGGGGGGAGTTTGTGCCTCGTATGACGAATAAGTGAAAGAGGTTTCGTACTGACCATCTCGAGATGGGGACCGCTAAGGTACATCATCGAGGTGATCAGCGATTGGGGAAAAGGGGTATTTGTTGAGTTGGAAGGACTTTGGTGGAGTGACTTGGAGGTTTATGTGAAGGTGTTTAAATAGTACCGCGCGAAAAATAGTGGGATATCACAATGGTAATGATAATGATAATGATAATGATAATGATAATAATTAATAATAATAATAATAGTGTAAACCAACTAGTAATTGACCGCATACCAGTGAATGACCATTAGGCAAAGAAATGTAAATTGTAAATTTAAAAAGTACTATATGTTTATAAATGGAGTGTAGTTGCACTTTTAATATTCCATATTTTTGGTTATGCGTATTTAACAAATATTAATAAGTACAATTCTTAATAAAAGTATGCGGTCATTTACTGGGCTTCTCATTCAACAATTCGATCATTCACTGGTTGGTTTACCCTAATAATACGGTCAAAACGAGCCTTCATTTTTTAATAATTTGAGTTTAAAGTTATGCACGATAGGAGTTTAAGTTCGAATACGTAAGCAATCTTTTCAATCAACGATTGTAGCTGTAGCGGTAAAGTGTTCGTCTACGGTTCTCGAGGTCATGGGTTCGAATCTTATTGAGGTAAAAGAATTTTATATTTATTAAAGACACACGAACGTTATACTACTACGATTCTGCACACATTCATGTCCCCGTCGTGTGTCCCCCTCGCAGCACGGTATAATACTTATAATACTATCGATATTTTTATTTTTGGCCTTACTGTTCGGAACGCTCCGTGACCATTGGCAGAAAATGTCCGGAACGTTCCGTGGAATGGTCTACAGAGGCGGACATAGGAACCTTCCTGGAACATTCCATCAATGTTGCTGGAACGTTCACCGGAACCTTCTTGCAATGGAGCGTGCTGTATGGGTATGGAAGTAATGCCGATGGATTCCATATGTTTTCCGATGAAAATCATATCTTTCAAGCACAAAGGGTACCAGGTCGAACAAAGGGTACCACTGGCTATGAGGCACCAAGGGATGGCTCGGATTGGTCGTACATTTTGGCGGTACAGTGGATTAGGCTACGGATTGGCTGCGCCGTATTGCCGACATTCATGATTGGTCGGGACTCTACTTCCTAGTTCGCGTTTGTTTCGAATTCTCGTTCATTCTGAGGTGGCAGTCGTCGACAGCAATACCGAAGAATTCCGAGATATTTCTTATATTCAAGCGAATCCGAGACATCCAGAAGGCGTAAGTAATTATGGAATTTAATAATTTCAAATTGTCTACGTCGCGAAACCCGGACACGCATTATCGGCGAGATAAAAAAGGAGGGTTATGCGCGAGATGCGAAATAACTTACGCGTGCGATACCAGTAGATTAGCGGATAATACTTCTACCGTGCAAGATGCTGCTAGCACATCTGCAGGTTGTAGTTCGTCCGTTCCTGTTAATTTAATCCCCGATAGAATCAGTGTTATGCGCGATATAAATGTAGAAGATGCCGGTCCTTCTACTTCCACGTCACGCGTTTCTTCTATCCACGATACAGTTTCATTGTCTTGTGGTACTTCCTCCGAGCCATCTTTTCGCCAACGTTTAGCGTCTTGTTTCGTAGACAGCAATTTAACACACGTTCAAGGAAATAATATATTATCTCTCCTTCGAACGCATTCCTGTTTTTCCCATTTGCCTCAGGATGTTAGAACACTTCTCGATACGCCACGTAATCCTGCTGTTACATTCGTCGTGGAACCAGGAGAACACATTCATTTCGATCTGGAAACAGAAATTGTTAAAAGTCTCCCGAATAGTTTGTCCGTATCTTTTGTTAGAGAGTTAGAATTAGATTCCATTCAGTCCAAAGGTTCCATTCAGTTCTGGCCCATCCAATGTAGGATTTCAAATATTCCCCGTATTTTTTTTTTTTTTTTAAAGGAGGGGGAAATGCTTTCTGCATACCCCGGCCTTTACTGCCGGGGTTATGTGGGACTCACCGCGTAAAAACGCGGGATACCCATTAAAACCCCCCTCCGTGGCCTCCACCTTATTCATGCCCTGGGGGGAGGGGCGAACGACTCGGTACTACTTGCTCCCTCCCCACCAGCAGAAGGGGGGGCATCCTCCTTTTTGTGGGCCGCGGTACTCCGCTGGCCTATCCGTCCCTACCTTACCGGCGGACGGCATCATCCCGCCTCATGATGCCCAACGGGAGCATCTCGGATAAAAAACACATACACACACACACACACACACACACACACACACACACACACACACTCCCACACACACCAAGCGGTTAAATACGCGAACACATACTCACACCTTGCACACTCTAAAAGCCAAAATGGTCTCCCCGTCTAATAAATAGTGACAATAATGTCAACCCCACACACACCAAACGGTTAAATACGCGAAATATACTCACACAATAAAAAGCCTAAAATGGCCTCCCCACCTAATAAAATAAATAAATAGAAACAATAATAGGGGGGGGGGGTGCCTAAATAACACCGACGTCCTGCGGTATGCCGCAGCCTCGCTTCTTGTTTGCCCTCCTTACCCTGTATCTATAGGGGTGGGGAGGATTCTCCTTTTTTTCCTGGGCTGCTCACTTTTCAGCTGTAGGTTCACCGTCTTTCTTTTCCCCCTCTTCCTCATGGCGTCCGCCCTCCTGGCAGCCGCGGTCCTGGCGACCTCGTCCTTCCTTGCAGCGGCTACCCTTCTCCTCTGCTCGTTCCTCGCTGAGCGAGTCTCTGCCGCCCTCGCCTGCTCTTTATCGGCCCTGTCCTTCATAGCCGCGAAGGCAAAGGACCTAAGGGCGTCCCAACCCATACAGCACACTCCCATGGCAGGAAGGATCCATCAATGTAGCAGGACGGTTCCGGTGCATCACCGGAACCTTTCTGCTACATTGATGGAACGTACCATGAAGAATCCTATGTCCGCCCTTTGGGAACATTCCACGGAACGTTCCGGACATTCTCTGGCAATGCTCACGGAACGTTCCGGTCATTCTCTGGCAATGTTCACGGAGCGTTCAGGACATTCTCTGGCAATGGTCACGCAACCTTCCGAACAGTAAAGCCAAAAATAAAAATATCAATATAGTGTAGTATAATGTGTGCAGAATCGTAGTAGTATAACCTCCGTGTGTTTTTAAAAAATATAAAATTCTTTTACACCCCAGTAAGATTCGAACCCACGACCTCAAGCACCGTAGACGAACACTTTACCGCTGCAGCTACAACCGTTGATTGATAAGATTGCTTACGAATTCGAACTTAAATTCTTGTCGTGCATAACTTTAAACTCAAATTATTAAAAAATGAAGGCTCGTTTTGACATTATTATTAGGGTAAACCAACCAGTGAATGACCGAATTGTTGAATGAGAAGCCCAGTAAATGACCGCATACTTTTATTAAGTACTTATTAATGTTTGTTTAATACGCATAACTAAAAATATGGAATATTAAAAGTGCAACTAAACTCCATTTATAAACATAATAATAGTATAGATAGTATTTTTTAAATTTATAATTTACATTTCTTTGCCTAATGGTCATTCACTGGTATGCTGTCAATTACTGGTTGGTTTACTCTACTATTATTATTATTATTATTATTATTAGTAGTATTATTATAAACGGGAATAGTCCCATAGTTTACAATTTACATAAAGCATACAACAATTGACCTTACATCGTCTACACAAAGCGTAACCTAATATACAGGAGAAACTTTGAACTTCCTACTCGGAATAATATAGTGTGTGTGAATGTAAAAAATGTGTAACTGATTTATTTAACAAATCAATGGTGTGTATAAATGTTTCTCGTTTTTCCATAAGGATTTTGCAAAAAAATATGTACATATACAGTAATCTGCACCTACAATAATTATTATTGATAGCAATTAGGGAAACGTCGATACAAGAATCAATTCTGGAACCTTTGTTGTAAAATGTCCGAAAAGTTGCGTGATCATTGCCAGAGAATGTCTAGAACGCTCCGTGACCATTGCCAGAGAATGTCCGGAACGTTCCGTGAGCATTGCCAGAGAATGTCCTGAACGCTTCGTGAACATTGCCAGAGAATGACCGGAACGTTCCGTGAGCATTGCCAGAGAATGACCGGAACGCTCCGTGAGCATTGCCAGAGAATGTCCGGAACGTTCCATGAAGCTGGCAGGAAGGTTCCATGTGGAATGTTCCACCGCAACATGGCGGCAATGTTCAGGGAAGGTTCCTATGTCCGCACCGAGGGAACATTCCACGGTAACCCCCATGGAACCTTCCTGCAAGCTTCGGGCAACGGAGTGTGCTGTATGGGAATGGTCACTTGAACTGGTGGCCAACTCGATAATCGTTTCTGGCCTCACCCGGGCCCCCAGCTTATCAGCTAGCCCCCTACGCAGGTCTGCGTAGTTGGGGCAGGATATGAGGACATGCTCCGCGTCGTCGTGGGTATCGCCTCCGCAGTCCTCACACCTGGCGGTGTCCGATTTCCTAATCCTTTCCCTGAAGGCGTTAAAGGCTCCGTGGGAGGTCAACAACTGCGTCAACCAGTAGTCCATTTGGAAGACCGGCCCGTCACCCCACAGGAAGGTTTTCACTGACGGGACCAGTCTTCTGATCCAGTTGCGACTATCGTAGCTATCCCACTCCCCCTGCCACATCTCCAGGGCCTCCTCCATGGCCAATTTTCTGACCCGTGCAATTCTCACAGCCCTACGGGCAAGGTCCTCCTGTGATTCCAAGTTAGGCAGATCATCCGCCTTCGCAGCAGAGACTTTCTCCCACATTGCCACCTTTAAGTGAGCCGGCATGCGCCCGGCCAGCACACACAGAGCGTAATAGGATACAGTCCTATACGCTGTCGTGGTCCTAATTAACGAGGACCGCTGGGCCTTCCTAAGGATTCTCTTATTCGTTTCCTTATTTAATGCTGCGGCCCAGGCCGGGGCCGCGTACAACACTGCGGACTCCCAAACCGCATAATGGAGGCGCCTAGCGCGGACAGAAGGCCCACCAACATTCGGCAGGAGGGATGCCAGGGCTCCCATTACCCTATCCCCGCGCGCTGCCGCGTTCACCAGGTGGTCTTTGAAGGTCCTACGACAATCAAGCACGACGCCGAGATACCTGATCTTTTCAGCGGAGGTAACCTGCTCTCCCAAAACATCATATAGGTTAATCTTCTGACCTCTCTGGCCCGTGAGCAGGATGACCTCGGTCTTCGCCGAAGCAATCTGGAGCCCAGTCCTCCTGAACCAACGATCAACCACCGCCATTGTGCCTGCCATCAACTCCTCCAGATGGACATGGTCCCTTGCGGAAATGACCACCGCCAAGTCATCGGCGTATGCAAGCGCTCTCACAAATCGACCGGTGTTCAGGGTACTCAGCAGGTCATCGTACACGAGATTCCAAAGGAATGGGCCGAGCACTGAGCCCTGGGGGACCCCAGCCCATATCTCTGCTTCCACATGTTCCGAAACATTGTGTACGACCACCCACCTGTCCCGGAAATAGTCCTCGACCAATCTCCTAATTACCGTGGGGAGGGCCCTTCTATTCAGGACCTCAATAATAAGGTCCCACCCCACCGAATTGAACGCATTTTTGACATCGATGGCCACCATCGCGCACAATCGATTCTTGGTCGCACACTCCTTGGCAAACCGTTCTATTTCCAAGACCGCGTCCACGGTCCCCACCCCTTTACGAAACCCAAATTGCAGAGGGTGGAAGGGGTCGTGCCCAATATACAATTCCATCAAGGCCTTAACCGCATACTCCCATGCCTTGCTAAGTTCAGGGAGTATACTAATGGGCCTGTACGTTGGTGGGGCGGAGGGGTCCCTTCCTGTCTTCGGTATGAGGACCACTCTGGCCCTCTTCCATGTGGACGGTATAGTACCTCTGCGAAGGGTATCCTTCACCACCTCTTTAAAATGGTCTTGGTGCGACCTAAGAATACACGCACCCACTTGCGACGGGACCGCGTCCAGGCCCGGGGCCTTAGAAGGCTTAATCCTAGCAACCGCCTTCCCGATGAGATCCGCATCAACCTTTTCGATGACCTCCTCATCCACACCCCTGGTGATCCAACTACTCACGGAGGCACCTGGACCTCGCGCCCGACGGGGTGCCGCCTGGGGGGGGGGGGGCGGTCACAAACAGGCCCTCCACAATCGCCCGAACCTCTCCTGATGGCATTTCAACCGTGGGGATCGTCCCTTGAGGTTTGCCATTACGATCTTGTATGGTTTCCTCCACGGATTCTGGTCAATGGTCGCGCACTGTCCATTCCAGTGCTCTTCCTTGGACCTCCAGATTCTGCGCTGGACCTCTTTCTTTGCGCTAACATACGCAAGCCTGGCCTCTTCTGCGTCCGGGTACCCCCTTTTCCGCCTGCGTTGGAACCATCTTCTTGCTTTGCCGGCTATGCGCTTAGCTTCCGCGATCTCAGGGTTCCACCAGTAGTTGGGCCTGCGGCCCCCACGTGGTTGTGCCTTTTTCTTCAGAAGGGTCGACGCCACTGCCTCCAGCTGTTGCTGCATCGCATCTGCCCTCGGCAACTCGTCCGCGGTCAGAACCCCCTCCCGACTGGGCCCCGTCTCCCCCTCCCGCATCACCCCATAAGTTCTTAGAACTTCTTCCTCCTTTATGCCTACTGTGGAGTACTGCGTCCATACCGGCGGGGGGTGTGGGCCGCCCTTCTGATCTCCCCCAGTGTATGGCACACATACTTATGGTCGGAAAATGAGGAGGACCCAAGGATCTCGCTCTTAATAAAACGTCTGGCTATCACCCTGTCGGCCGACATGACATCAATAAATGACGTACCGCCATGCCTGTGATGCACAAACGTGGCCGGCTCCCTCAAACTAATCGGGGCAAGCCCAAGGCTGGTAAAGGCCTCCATACATGCAGCCCCCTTCCCATCAAGCCTGTTCCCACCCCACGCCGGGGACCTGGCATTAAAATCGCCCGCAACGATAATACCCTTGCTCCCTACTCTAGCATCTGTGATTACCTCCCGTAGTGAGTCCAGGAACTCTCCGAACTCATCAATCTTCTTCTTAGGGGAGCAGTAGCAGCTTATAATGGCCACATCACCCATCGTCGCTACTGCAATCCCCTCCGCCGCAAGCCTGGGGGCCGCCGTCGGGAGTTTCCCATTCAAGCCCGTAAACCACACCGATGCATCCCCTGTCGCATCATTAAACTACACGCTCAGCTGCCTGAAGGGCTCAGAGATAATCACCACTTCGGCTCTGTGGGTAGTAGCGTTGTGGGTAAGGATATCCTGGGCCAAGCGCGACCTATTCAGGTTAATCTGGATGATCTTGATCCCCATTAATCTACCTGCCTCCAACCCCCCTCATTGTTGGGCCCTCCGCCCCCAACCCACCCTTGTTTGCTGGACAGCCAAGCGACTTGTCGCAGCGACTTGACCTAGCGACTGGCCCTAGGCTGAATCTCCTTGCCTGCGACAGGGTGCTGGCTACAGGGTAAGCCTGGAGCCACAGGACACAAAGAGATGCCGCCTGGCGCCCCGTGGCCGAGGTGAACCCTCGGTCGAGAGGAAAAGCCCCCGCAGTGCCTCCCCGAATTTTAGGGCTTTCGATCCCCGAAGGGGTCCGAGAGCCTATTAATAAGTGAGAAATCTTCGACTTCCTCAATTCTCATCAGATCTTTGCGAAAAGGACGCCAATTGATTGCTTATGTTTCGCCGATGAAACTGACACCAAGAATGACGTAATTCGGACCATAATTGAGGAAATTTCATGAAAAATAAATTTCCATAATTGCAAGCTAATTTCGTTAATAATAGTCCGATTTACACGAAGTTTGGTATGATTTTAATCGAAAAAAGATAAGAAATCCATTGGTGTCACTTCCATATCGATACGATAAAGAATAAAGAATTAGTTTTTTCTAAAACAGGTATGAATCCTCGGCCGACCGCAGCGATTCGAGGTTGGCGCCCCGCAGTCAAGGGGTGAAAATGTGAAATATTCATTTCAGCGTATTAAGAAATTCTTTATTCATTATCGTATCGATATGGAAGTTAGACCAATGGATTCCTTGTATTTTTCTGATGAAAATCATACCAAATATCATGCAAATCGAACTACTTTGACATAAGGAATACAAATTGCATTACCTGGCCCAGCCATTTTATTGCTCTCGGCAGTCAACGGGAGGTCTACCTGAGACCGAAGTCCCTGACTCGCACCGAGGAAGCAAAACTGTGGGGTGGTAGTTCTTTCGCGATGATCAGGGGAAAAAAGCATGTTAATAATCCGGGGACCACTGTAATTTCTCTACGTTCGGTGGGCAATAAACCGTGTTTCGCTACAGTTTCCCGGCCCGGGTAAACGAGCCGCGCGCTCCCCTTTTATGACAGGATTACCACTCGTACCTCATTTACTGTAATGATGTTTGAAAACAATGCCGACTGCTTTCGTACCCGTAGTAATAAAAAAATTTAGATACGACAGGGTTGACCGTACGGTGCCGCGAGCCGGTTGTGGACAACGGTACGTGCCGGTCCCAAGTCCTCGTGTAGCGCCCGGTGACAGAGCAATTACCGGATTAACTCAGTGCGAAGAAAGTTTAAACCCCTGCAAAAATCGGCACGGTGTCGATTGTCCCTGATCGACATCAGGTACACAAATGCTTCCCGACGAACGCTTCGAAAACAAGCAATTGCCTACCGTAAACGAATGAAGAAATTTCGCTTCTAAAAATTCTAAATTACCGGCTGTAAAAGATAATTGGAATTTTCGCCTCGCTCTGAGCGCAGATTTAAAATTCTGCAGGAAAAATACATACAAACATAGACACGTGTTTACACATACCTAGATCAGAAGTAGGCGTCATGATATTTTTACCTTTTTTAGGTACTCATATTAGTAGTCTACAGGTATCATATAAAAATACGTACTCCCATATCTTTTGAATTCTAACTTCTGTCCTTATTTCTTGGGATTCTGTCCCACTGTGGACAACGGATCGCAGTGCGACTCACAGTCGGACTACGCATACAAATTCACAGACATTGGCGAAAATATGAAGTACCTTTTTTTATTGATATAATTATATGAGCATTATCCTTGAGCACTAATGGATACAAAATTATGAAAATATAAACTTTTTAAATCCCGAATTTTTAACAGTAAATACGTTCACTTCTGGAGACGGCTGTAATATGAATGTAAATAATTAGTATTAGAATAATGAAAAAAAATTTTACCATCATACTACACATTGGGGTTGATTGTTAAGAAGTTGTGTATGTGAAAAAAACCCAATGATTTTATTTGTTTTCAACTTGTCAAAAAAAATTTGTTTTTGTCTATTTAAAAAAATGTCGAAAATTGTCCAAAAAACATTTTATACCCATATAATCACTAAACATTGTAGTTTTAGAAAATCCAAACACCAGCTGCGTCAACTTGCGATCTTGAGCAGAATTAATAAAATTGTGTACGCATGTGGGACGAAATGAGTAAATATGTATCTAGACATTCCTTTTCTTGTATCCGATTCATTATGTCTTTATGATGTCTTCATGGAAATGAATATAAATATGATATAGTGAACTATAATTCATAAAATAAGGTTATTATTATTAAAGTTAGTTGAACCTTAATAAATAAACGACACAAGCATCGCATCGCTTTCTTATTTTCTTAAAAAGAAATATATTTTTTAGAAATAGATTTGGGGAGTCGAAATTATGATCAAACATAATATTTATATAAATACTATGCATAAATTGAGACAACAAAACACACTTTTCAATATCTGTAGTAATTTCCGTGTCAAATACTGGTTCTATGTACCTAGATCCTCTTGCAGGCTTGCCGGTTTCACTGTCCGTGTCTACATCACATTCTGGTGTGTTCTGCATGTCCATTAATTCTTCTAAATTTTCTTCATTAACTTAATTATTTAATAACAAAAGTACTTAGGGGAACATTAATTACTTTATCTTTTGTCTGCAATGTGTGATCTAATATTTGAAATCAGAGGATCCGATGAAATTAAGAGATTGTGGAAAATATCCTCATATGTGCGTTTTCTGTTTATTTTTTGATCGGTTATTAGTTCAAGATCAACAAAAAATCACAAAAACAAAATGGTTTATGTGTGTAATATTTATGCCACTTTTGACAAAGATATGATAGGTCACATACAAGAAGTTTGAATGTCCAGCAATTTATATGTTTCGTCCCACTGTCTATTTACCTTCCTTTCTCATATACATTTTTGCAGGAAATAATAGTTCATCTCCTGAAGCCCTTTATATTTGCACCGAAAACCAGATAAAACTATTTTTAAATTTGCTAAATTTTCAAAGTCTCACAACTTTGCTAAAATTCATCCAAAATTGATGAAACAAAACCATTTTAAAGTTTGAACTTTCTACTTTTCGACTCGTTGAATCACATTTATCGAAATCAGTGTCCAGGGGGTAAAATCCGCCCTCAAAGAAGAGTGTGCCAAGCTGCAAAAATTTGTTGATGTTTGTCAAAAGCTAGAGAGTGCAAACAATATTTATTGCAATTTTTATGTTCACTGTCGGAATGTATGATCATTTGCCTTTAAAATAAGTTAAACCTCATCAAAATATGATGTTTTTTTAACAAAGATACGGCCATGTCCAGAGATGTCTACATTTCGTCCCACAGTGCGACTGGTCGCTGGACTCCTTCGGGAGGAGTCTAGCGACCGGTGGTCGCAGTGCCAGCCTGCGACTAGGTATAATGGGAAACAGACCCTCATCGCATTGTGTTGCACCTCGAGTAGCCTAGGCTGGTACTCAAACAGACTCGCGTCAGGCTCCTATGTCTGGCGCATACCCGACGATCGCAGTCGCATGCAGGAGAACAGATGCATGCTTTCCCCATTGCACCAGTACCTGCGACCGGTCGCTGCGACAAGTCGCAGCGACCTGTCGCAGCTAGGAGATCCCGCCTTTACGTGGGCCGCTTTGGCCCCAGTGACCCCTCTCTTACTTAGTGCATATAATGCATTTAGGGGGGTTTGGGCACTCGGCGATCCGGTGACCTATACCCCCACACCTCCTGCAGATCTCGCCGCCCTCCTTTGGTGCCTGACATTCCCTCGCAAGGTGTCCCAGCTGGTGGCAGTGAAAACACCTGTCCAACTTGGGGAGAACCCTACAACGGACCATGGTGAGGCCCGTCCTAAACCTCAAGCTTTCAGGATTGGAGCCCACCAAATTGGCCGGGATCTCGATAACCGCTGTCTGTGACCCCATAGGACCTAGCCTTAGCATCCTAAGGGTCAAAACCTGTGGGTCACATCAAAAACAGTCTGGCCGTTTTGGCCTCAGGGGTGTTACACCCCCCATTACCCCACTATGCTCCTTTCTCATGATATGGGGGGCGGCCGGCACAGCGAACTCATGCGTGGGGAGTTCAAGACCCCCCTGCCAGTACTCGACGTACCATCCACCCTAGAGGCAGAACTCGACCTAATTCTTGCCAAGGTTCTGTCCGTCCTCCCCCCGGCCAGGCGGGCCACTACACTCTCTCTTAATGCCCTTGGTACCGATGATGTGTTGTCCTTCGTCGTCATCGGGTCGGGGCCACGCCTATCTTTACCTTCCCCATTTCCCTCATGGTTCGTGGTTTGGTTCCGGTTCCCCGCCTCATACCCTCCAACACCACCCGGGGGGGATCTCTTGAGCGTTCTTCCAGTGAAGATACCCGCTGGGGGGTCTCTTCACCCACTCCCCCCGGTGGGACCTATGCAGAGTCCGCCCCTTTTTCACTCCCCTCCCCGCATTGGGGGGGGGGGAGTTTCAGGGATGATCACCACGTCATCATCTCCCCCGATCAACCCGAGCACAATACGCTCCTTACCACTACCACCTACCACCTTAGATGGATATTCCCCGTATAAAGCCGATAGTGGTAGGAATCTATAAAGGTCGCTATAAACCACACAACCCCAATATTTTCTTAGAGAAATTTATTGCAGACGTCGAAGCCATCATGTCCAACGGAGGTATAAATTTTCATGCCAGTAAGTTGCCCATACGTCTGAGATGTTTCATAGCGGACGCACCAGCTCGAGCATTCGTGTTGAATCATTTTGGCCATATGTCTCAATATCCGTGTTCCAAATGTATGGTTTCTGGTACCCTGAATGGTAAGCATTATGCCTTCGATGGTATAGATCATTCTCCTCGTACCGATGAGGAATACCCTAAACGGTTACACGAGAACCACCACAAAGAAGGTCCAAGCCCATTGGCATCGCTACCGATAGGAATGGTTTCACAAGTTCCGTTCGAGTATATGCATCTTGTATGCTTGGGCGTAATGAAGAAACTTTTGTCCGCGTGGGTATCTGGAAGCTTTACATTTTTCTCAAAATTGCCAGCATCGAACATTTCTATGATATCTACGAGACTCAACAGTCTCGCAAGATATTGTCCCTTGGACTTTGCCAGACGTCCCAGAGCTATTGAAGAATATTGTAAATATAAGGCGACCGAGTTTCGTCAGTTCCTTCTATATACAGGGCCAGTTGTACTGTATGGTATACTTAACGATGAGATATACAAGCATTTCTTAGTTTTACATGCGGCCATAAGGATTTTGGTTTCAGAATCTCCATCGGGCCCACACTTGAGATGCGCAGAGTCAGCTTTGCAAAAATTTGTTCTTCGTAACGAAAAACTATATGGCCCGACTTTTAATTGTTATAATGTCCATGGTCTTCTTCACATAACCAACGATGTGCGACGTTTTGGTAATTTAGATTCATGTTCGGCTTTTCCCTATGAAAACCACATGTCCATTTTTAAAAAATTTCTTAATAAGCCATTTCTTCCTCTCCAACAATTTTCCAACAGGATGAGGGAGCTACAATCTCATGGAACAAACATTCATCGTAATGTCAATACTTCTATTCGCGTATCTAGACCCCTCACTAACGACACCAATTGTTCCGAGTACCATAAGATAGAATTCAACAACTTATCTCTGGGCACAAATGTACGCGATAATTGTTGCATCTCAGACGATGGCTCCATCTGTATAATTTTCAATATTGGCAAGGACAAAGACTCGTATCGTTTGGATATCAAAAAATTTTTAGAAGTTGATAATTTGTATGATGTCGCCGTAGAGTCTTCGGCCCTTGGAATATATAAATGTGCCACATTGAGCCCTGAAATTTTATATATCTCCCCCGATCAGGTTCGTGGCAAATGTTACAGAATGCCTTTTCGTTGTAGTATGTCCACTGACACAAACCCCTCAGAACCCCGTAGGTATATCGTTGCTGTTATTATGCACAGTGAGAAGCCGTAAGATCCGTAGTATTTAAATTCTTCCACCTTTATTTCTCCCTTGTGCAGCTTCTCGCGTCAGGTGGTCACCATGGTGGTTTTAGTGGGTGCAAGCCCCACATAATCTCACCCCTGCCATGGGGGGGGGGGGGGATGAGGTATCCGTTAGGGATTTCCACCATGTAAAAAAAAAAAATTATCTCTTCCCTTTCTAGTCTCGTCTCTTGTTTTTGGTAAGTTACAAATATTTTCTGGTGAGTGGCACGCTCTATAATATTTACATTTTCATCTTTTGTACTGTACTTTCCTTTTGCATTGCTCTTCATAAATAATATATTTACACCTTGTTAATCTTTGGTGATGAGTTGTTTTATCGTTTGGTTCGAATATTTCTTCATGGGTCATTTTTTCACGTTTTCTACTGTTATAGCCTTTGTCGAGTTACACTCGAATTATTGAGTAATACATTACCTGGGTTTGTCTTGAAGTTTGGGTTACGTTAATATTGCATGTAAAATAGGAAAAACAGCCAACACGCCTTTGCTAAGTATTGTAATATGTACTTTTACTCACAGGTTGACATGTCGCAGCGAGAGAAGCGTGTGGTCGCCAAACCAACGAGGTACCGGACGACTTCTTCGGAGGAGGAAGCGCCGAAAAAGAGAAGGACGTCAACCGTGCAGAAACAATCGATCGATCAGGACATCGAGGATTTGAGGACGATCCTGCAAACAGAAAACGTTCCAACAACGTCAAATGATTTTTCTACGACTAACTCAAGTAACGTTCGTATGTTTCAGGACACTTCTGCTGCCAGTCTTCCTGCCCTCGCAGCATTAACGGATCATCACGATGCAGGGACATCGTCTGCACGCGCCACTGTGATCCGGAGTGAGCCCTTGCAGCACCATACAGTGCACATCCTACCTTCTGCTAAAGGGTAAATTTACATGTTCCCTTTTTTTTGTTATAAAAATATTGATAGTGTCAAGTTTTCTATTATAAATGTTCATGTTCGCAGGAGCCTGGAAGATCGTACGGCGCGCGCCGAGACGGAGCTAAAGTAAGTATCGCATGCATCGTGTTTATTAATACGTTACGTCTCCATTTGTTCTGTTTGCAAAAGAATGAATACTCTGTTGGGGAGTATTCTCCAATATGTGCAGCCCACCCATAACGGTCCACCACAAAAACCAGTCGTCATTCCGCTATCGTCACCGGAGGAGGTGGACTGTTTCGAGAACATCGATGACGACAGTTATTCCAATGTCGTAAGCGAAAACGAAATTATGCTCGTATTTAGTTTGATATAATACATACTTACATCAGTCTTTACTTACTTTGTTTAGGTTCAATATTTAAAATACGTTGGTGGGTTCAGCCTGAAGGAAGCGGTCGGCATTTGCCTGAAGGAAGCGCTGGTCGACGACGTGACACGGTCCTTCACGTGGTTCGGCCGAACAGGGCAAAGGCCCTTATACAACACCCGTATCGTAATGGCGATCTACGGTACGAAGCAATAAGCATTTCCATGTTTTTATGCATAATTATGCTAACGTACTTTGCGTGCATTACTTTTTCAGAAGCGGTGTCTGGGAACCCTCACTTCACCAAGCCGCTCCGATCGGATTTCCAACGGTCGATGCAGCAGGCACTTCGAGCCGCCAAGGAGAGGGTCCGAAGTAAGAAGAGTGGTCCACGCGCGACGGCAGCCTCCAATGCATCGCGAATGCGCTGCGATTTATGGACGGACGACCAGCAGCCCGAAGAAGAAGCTGACCTTTGAAGGTTCGTATCAGTAAAAGTCATGACACTAAATGTCATGACCGTAAAAGTCACGATTTACTGTTGCGGGAAAACGATAATTAAATATGGTAAATATTTTATTTTTCAGAAATGTGCCCATTAAAAGTAGAGGTGTGTCTCCTTTTAACAGTGGCGAAGAAGCCAAACGGTACTTTTCAGTGCCCATTTTAATTTATTAAAACGGGAACAACCTCTCGATGTTCACAATGAACATCAATCGGCACTTTTCAGCGCCCATTTAATAAAATACTCATGGATTGGTACATTCCCAGTATCACTTCAATTTTATAATATTGTATTTCTTTTCAGAGTTAATTATATATATATATGTGCCACTTTACCTTTTACAAATAAATTGAATACCTTTACAAATAAATTGAATACCTTTACAAATAAATTGAATACCTTTACAAATAAATTGAATACCTTTACAAATAAATTGAATACCTTTACAAATAAATTGAATACCTTTACAAATAAATTGAATACCTTTACAAATAAATTGAATACCTTTACAAATAAATTGAATACCTTTACAAATAAATTGAATACTTATTTAATAAACCTCGCAGGTTATGTGAACATAATCTACTCCAAAACTGCTGCTTATTAATTCCCTGTGCGCAGGAGGATGGGCGGGGGGGGGGGGGCACCTATAGCAATCACGGTACACATGTGTTGGTGCGTAGCCACGTGCATGTGACGTCACGCGTAGGGACGGCTGTGTGACGTCACACGTAGGGAATTGTTTGCCAATTCTGACCCTCAGATGGCGCTGTTACACGTGTCAGGCGAACGGCAGGATCTGTTGCGAATCTGCTGCCCATCTGACGTCAGGGTCCTGATGTCAGGCCCTGTACATCAGAACGTATCCTAATGCGGACATAGATGACTACGAATCTGATGTCAGGCTCTGCGCCCCAGATGTGGTTATCAGGGTATATAAAAAAAAGTTCAAGAATGTCATTAATTTGTTTTTCCTTCGTAGTGGCGATTCAGCGGAATCGCTTTGCACGTGGCAGTCACGTTGTGTCGAACCATACCCCCTCAAGTATTCACATTTTTGGACAAGAAAGGCTACATTCAAAATTAATTAAACATACCGACATTATATCATTGGCCTAGACACAAGGCTAACAAAAAAAGAATGTACGACCCTATTATGAATCCTTCTAACACCCCAGAGGCATTTAAATACTCTACTGGATTACCTCCAATTGATTACTGCAGCACTGCGAGACTTAGAGATAAGTATTGGTGGCTGAACGCAAATTGCACGTGTATTGTAGACCTGAAAAATAGAATTCTCAGGCAGCAATTTAGACAAGACGTTAATAGTTAACGATAGCGGTAAAAAAAAGCGATAGGCCTGAGACCTTTGTAAATATAGCGTTTATTAAAAGCGAAAGGCCTAGGCCCTTGTATATATTCTTGTACATAAATTTAGATTAACATAGGATAGGTCAGAATAGTTTGAAGTAGGTTAAATTTAGATTTAAGAACAAAGTGACCTTCTAGGTTTAAAGCCGATTTTTCCTAGGTTAACAAAGTACAATCGATTTATCATTAAAAGATAGAAAATGCAATGTAAAGTACAAACTAGCGTTATATAAAAAGTTCCTATTATTGTTCAGGCACGAGTCCTCGAACGAGTCTGCTGCTTAGTATAAGTTGATAATGTATCGTGGTGCCAACTTCGGCTGTGTTTATACCTTGTAAACTACCAAAGAAATGTTAAGAATTTTATATGGCAAAATAAACACATTTAAAAAAACGTGCCAAACCGCGAATCGTGCTTGGATGATTTGGTTAGTGTATCTCTATCCGATACACCGATAACCGACACGCGCCTGGATTGCTCTTACGCGCCGATACGGACGAAATAGATAATTTTGTCCGTTCATGTCCAAGTTGCCAGAGGAACAAAATCCTTTCCTCTAAGACCAGACAGCCAATGCGAATAACTGACACTCCTAAAAAGGCATTTGAAAAGGTACAGATGGACATTGTGGGGCCTTTGCCATTAACAAAGAAGGGTAATCGGTATTTGTTAATACTTCAAGATAATCTTACTAAGTACTCCGACGCGATCCCACTTGTTAATATTGACTCTGTATCCGTAGCCTTGGCTCTAGCTGAACAATTCATCAGTAGATTTGGGTGCCCTCGAACAATTCAAACCGACCAGGGGAGTAATTTCGTTAGCAACATTATGAAATATTTTTGTACAATATTTAAAATACAAAGGATTACCTCAACCGCATTCCACCCACAGTCACTCGGATCTCTTGAGCGGGCACATCGCGTATTTACTGATTACCTGAAACATTACTGTACTAAGACCGATTGGGATGATTGGATTCGTTTTGGCATATTTTCTTACAATACGTCCGTCCACGAAGCTACTGGTTTCACTCCTCACGAACTTGTGTTTGGGGTAAAGGCGATTATTCCCTCAGAGTTCATGAACCAAGTAATTCCGCGAACCTTTGTTAACGATTTGGATAAGTTGTTTTCAAAAATAAGTACTACACAAGCTATAGCAGCGGCAAATCTAGAAAGGGCAAATCTAGAAAGGGCAAAACAGAAAAGCAAATTAGATTATGACAAAAGAGTCAATTCCTGTAAATTCTCTGTAGGTGACGATATATATCTATATAAAGAACCAAGAACTTCGAAATTTGATTCTAGCTGGTTGGGACCTTACAAAATTGTTAGGATGTTCGATGATTTAAACGCAGAAATAGCCATAGGAGTTGGTAAAACTAAGATAGTTCATACGAACAAGTTGAAATTGGCATGCATAAGGTTAGATTCTCCATAGTCTACCTTGTTGTCGTATCATTGTTGATACCACTTTGTCATTAGCATGTACAGTATGTGTTAAGCTACGTTGCTTTATTCGGTTCGCGGACCAGAATCTTGTAATTTTGAAATGTAGATGTTATGCTACGAAGACAAACTTGTAACCCATTATAAACAATTGTGATAAGTAGGCAACCTGTAGCATCTTTCGACTCGCAATCTTCGCGGGAGCCGGGTGGACCGAGTAGCTTGGCTACTGTGGGGAGAGCGAGGAGGGGAGGCTCAGGAATACTTCGCTGAGAGATGTTTATTTACATAAAAGTAATTATTCAGTTGTCATATTAGAAATTAATGCTAATTAAGCGATACTAACATCTTATATAAGGGGCGCAGGCAGAATTTATTATACATGTATAATTGGAAAGCTGTTTCCATTGGAAAACACCTTTTGTATAAGGAGGGAAGTGTTGCGACTCCCATCTGGCGGCGTGTAGTATAAGCTTCGGAAGCGCCGAGTTCGGATTGAATCACCCATACAGCACACTCCGTTGCCCGAAGCTTGCAGGAAGGTTCCATGGGGGTTGCCGTGGAATGTTCCCTCGGTGCGGACATAGGAACCTTCCCTGAACATTGCCGCCATGTTGCGGTGGAACATTCCACATGGAACCTTCCTGCCAGCTTCATGGAACGTTCAGGACATTCTCTGGCAATGCTCACGGAGCATTCCGGTCATTCTCTGGCAATGCTCACTGAACGTTCCGGTCATTCTCTGGCAATGTTCACGAAGCGTTCAGGACATTCTCTGGCAATGCTCACGGAACGTTCCGGACATTCTCTGGCAATGGTCACGGAGCGTTCTAGACATTCTCTGGCAATGATCACGCAACTTTTCGGACATTTTACAACAAAGGTTCCAGAATTGATTCATGTATCGACTTTTCCCTAATTGCTATCAATAATAATTATTGTAGGTGCAGATTACTGTATATGTAGATATTTTTTTGCAAAATCCTTATGGAAAAACGAGAAACATTTATACACACCATTGATTTGCTAAATAAATCAGTTACACATTTTTTACATTCACACACACTATATTATTCCGAGTAGGAAGTTCAAAGTTTCTCCTGTATATTAGGTTACGCTTTGTGTAGACGATGTAAGGTCAATTGTTGTATGCTTTATGTAAATTGTAAACTATGGGACTATTCCCGTTTATAATAATAATAATAATAATAATAGAGTAAACCAACCAGTAATTGACCGCATACCAGTGAATGACCATTAGGCAAAGAAATGTAAATTATAAATTTAAAAAATACTATCTATACTATTATTATGTTTATAAATGGAGTTTAGTTGCATTTTTAATATTCCATATTTTTAGTTATGTGTATTAAACAAACATTAATAAGTACTTAATAAAAGTATGCGGTCATTTACTGGGCTTCTCATTCAACAATTCGGTCATTCACTGGTTGGTTTACCCTAATAATAATGTCAAAACGAGCCTTCATTTTTTAATAATTTGAGTTTAAAGTTATGCACGACAAGAATTTAAGTTCGAATTCGTAAGCAATCTTTTCAATCAACGGTTGTAGCTGCAGCGGTAAAGTGTTCGTCTACGGTGCTTGAGGTCGTGGGTTCGAATCTTACTGGGGTGTAAAAGAATTTTATATTTTTTAAAAACACACGGAGGTTATACTACTACGATTCTGCATACATTATACTACACTATATTGATATTTCTATTTTTGGCTTTACTGTTCGGAAGGTTGCGTGAGCATTGCCAGAGAATGTCCGGATCGTTCCGTGGAATGTTCCCAAAGGGCGGACATAGGATTCTTCATGGTACGTTCCATCAATGTAGCAGGACGGTTCCGGTGCATCACCGGAACCTTCCTGCTACATTGATGGAACCTTCCTGCCATGGGAGTGTGCTGTATGGGCACCTGAATGTAATGGGAAAGGGAGACAAAGTGAAGTTCGCACAAGGCCGAGGTGTTTGAAAATAGTTAGAGGTCCTTTAATGAGAGGACTTCAAGATTATAAATTAATCGATACCCCCTTTGGAAACGGGTGTTTGAATAAATGAACCACACTTTGATCCTTTCTCCTAGGTGAAATTCCAGGGCTATGTAGTTAAACGCTTGATTCTCAAAATCGACCTAGAGGAATTTAGTTTGTTTGGCTTAGTTGTTAAGGACATTTTGTAAAAATGAAAAACGGTTGTAAGAGCGTTCGGTTGGAAAGCGTCACTCGAGCCTCTAAAGCCATAGCGAGCAGTCGTGTTGTAGTCAACCTCCGGATATTGAGATAGTTATAGCTATTTTGTAAATTAAAGTTTCTAGTTTTGAGTTCTAATTGTTCTTTTATTGCGTTATCCTTTTATTTATTATTCGTTTTCATTACATTTATTTCTTGAATAATCCGCGTCCAAGGAGCAGAACACCTTAGCGTTCCACGGGCGTCGACCCTCGCCGAATTCCCTAAGAAGAATCCTGAGGAGCCAGCCGGCCACGCAACATGCGTGACGAGAAACGCATCGACGCCCGCGCCAAGCCAAGTGACGAATCCGATTCGTCGCTTTCAAATGTGTACGAATCGGATTCGTGGCTTGGCTTGGCGCTGGCGTCGATACGTTTCGCGTCACGCACAAATATACCGCCACACACGCTGACACATTTTCTGCAAACGCTGGGCACGATGGTGAATTTGATTACGTTTGTTCCCAATGATACGTGATTTTTTGTTATCGCTTTTGATTGGTGGAGAGCATAACTGTTCTTTATGAACGTCACATAACCCCAATTTTTCCCAAAACATTCCCAAATGTTTTTATAGAAGTTCAGTTGTATATTTTGAACCAATGTAATCGTTCTTGATCTATTTAAATATAAAGAATATTTCTTGACTTTAGTTAAAAAATATGTATACCTATATAAATATTTCATGAAATCAGTGTGTGCATACATTGCCTAGAGAATGTATACATTCGCTGAATTGCGTTCTCAATTAACGCTTTGACTGTAACACAATCCATATCGATGTAGTTTATAAAAAATAATTCAATCAATGTTAAGAATTACGATCACAGTAAGCAAATTCACTCAAGATAAAAAATCACTATAGTTGTGTTCTGATTCACGCATTATGCGCATAGACCGCAGAGAAAACCGTTCCGTGTCATTCTATGCGTGCATTGGTTGCGTTGGTGGCGCATACGATTCCCTAGAATTCTCCCCCCTCTAGCGCATGAAGCGTGCAGTTCATGCGCGCATGCGTATTTGTCTCTTTACGTACGCTTTGAAAAACATACACCAAATCGACGCGCGTTATGAAAAGTAGCACGTTTCATTTTTTCTACATGCAGTTATCCGTAAGAAAAAAAATGAAACGTGCTACTCTTCGTAACGTGTCGTAACGCGCGTCGAAATTATGTGATCCCCTCCTCGAAAGGACAGAAAATATAACCTATAGATATGCTACATGACAATAAATGTTTATTGGATATTTCGTTCTTTTACGCTACATTTGTCAATTTTTTATAACTTAACATCATTCCAAAATATTATTGTTACGCCGCAACGGTATCTTTATGGAATCGGGTATAAGGTCAATGTCCCTATTTCTAATCATGTAAAAGTTTTGCTATCGTAAAAATCGATTTTTATTATTTATTTATGCAGCAATCGACAAAAGGACTTATTAGACGTAATATTTAACCTTCCCTTTACATATAAAATGAACAAGAAGATTTTTAAAAACATTTTAACCTAATAATACTCAATTTATATAATATGAAGTATAAAATGTCTATTTCTGCTCAGCGAAAATTGTCTATTTTCTGCTTACATATCTACGTGCGATTTAGCTTCCAACCCAGACAGCACACTTAAAGACATCTTGAAAACGTCTGGAGTCAGACGTTCCAGACGTCTTTCAGACGTCTGTGAACGTCGTTTTCACGTCTTATACAAGTCTTCGGCACGGCTTATGTCACGAATCAAGACGTCTTAAAGATGATTTTAAGACGTCTTACAGACATCTTTAAGATGTCTTTTCTCAGACGTCTTACAGACATCTTTAAGATGTCTTTTCTCAGACGTCTTACAGACATCTTTAAGATGTCTTTTCTCAGACGTCTTAAAGACGTCTTTATAAGGTCCAGGTTCGGAAAAAAAATGTCGGTGACGAGAGGAATCGAACCTAAGACTTTCCGTTTATGAAGCAATCGTTATTCGCACCTACCTAACATACTTTCTTATAAACACTTCCAAATTTTAGCTACATATGTATTGTACTAATTGTTTATAAAAAACACACATTACAGCGAAATATTTTACAGAATATTATTATTAAATGTCTTTATTGGACCATGACAATTACGATATAACAATAATTGTGAATAGGCGAGGTTCAGCATAAGTGCTGCTCTACAACCTAACCTAATCATCATTCGACCTCTAGGCTCACTTCACACACTGTCATATAATTGTATTAAAGAAAAATTGACGAAACAAATGTACGATAATTGCGTTACTATATGTTTAATATTCCATACAAATGGTGCAAAAATTTGCAAATCCTTGCGCCGGTCCTGCCTTAAGATTGCTTTTTACGGACGCCATTCGGATGGCTTTTTACCGATGTCTTTAAGATGTCTTTTGACAGACATCTTTAACCCCTCAAGCTGGAAGATTTTCTGTCCAGAACAGTTCCTAACTGCGGGATGAATGTCATTGGTTAAAATCTTGACCCCTGCTGTTAAGGTGTTACTACATAGCGCATCTGAAGAAGTATTGTCAAACTTGAGTGCTATTGGTCGACTCTGCTGGAAAAGTAAATACTTGGGCGGGCACAAAATACATACCTCGTATCTGTCTATTCTTATGTAAAAGTAGTCCGATTTACATGACATTTGGTACGATTTTCATCAGAAAAACATAAGGAATTCATTAGTGTTATTTTCATATCGATACGCTGAAGAATAAAGAATTTCTTAATACGCTGTAATGAATATTTCACCCTCGACTGCGGGGTGTCGACCTCGAATCGCCGCGGTCGGCCGAGGATTCCTACCTGTTTCAGAAATAAAATAATTCTTTATTCTTTATCGTATCGATATGGAAGTGACACCGATGGATTCCTTATGTTTTTTCGATGAAGATTGTACTAAATTTCATGTTAATCGCACTATTTTTAACGAAGCTAGAAAGAAATTATACAAATGAATGTTAAACGGAATTTTCTTCATTATGCTCCGAATCACGTCGTTCGTGGTGTTCATTTCATCGGCGAAATATAAGGAATCGATTGGCGCCGTTTTCGCAAAGATCTGATGATACCTGCGGAAATCCGGGACATTTTTCATATCTTAATGTATTCCAACCACTTCGAGGGTCGAAAGCCATAAAATTCGGTGAGGCACTGCGGGGGGGTTGCCTTCGCCACGGGATGCTAGACAGCACCTCTTTGAGTCCAGTGGCTCTAAGATCACTCTGTACATATCTCCTCCCTAAGGCCTACAGAAAGTATTTGGGAAGTGCACAACACGCCTCTAATTCGAGTGTCCAATAGACCGTAGTCCCAGGGCCTAACGCTGACGCCTCCGCTTCACGTCCCATGACGAGCAGTGCTCGTCATACCGTCGTTGAGGACCTTTTTCTCATGACGAGTCCTGCTCATCATACCACACTGAGGGGTTAAGATGTCTCTTGACAAACATCTTTAAGACGTCTTATGAGCATGTTAAAGACGTCTTGTGGATGTCTTAAAGACATCTTAAAGACGTCTTTCACACGTCCGTACGACGTCTCAAAGATGTCTTTGTCACGAATCAGGACATTCAGACGTTCAGACGTAAAACAGACTTAAAATGGACGTCTATAAGATGTCGTGTGCTGTCTGGGAATTGAAATGTCTATAATTATATTTTGGATATCAAAAATAAACAAAAGTATTTCAAGTTTTAAAATGTCTTTTATTTACAAAAATACAAAATATTTATAACAAAATCTGTAATGAAAATAATTTTCAAATTACCAATACCAAATCTTTCAGTTCTTTTAGTTTAATTTTCTCTTCATCTTTTTCTTTCTTAATTTTTACATTTTCAAGTCTCATTTTCTTTCTTTCTTCTATTTGTTCCTGTTACGTCCCTAATTCTTATTCTGGGGGCGCGATTTTAGGGAGTTTATATTTTGGATCCGCTTTTGAGCTAGTCCAGGGACTTTACGCTCTGGGATAGTTGAGTGCGTGATTTAAAAGGTATTAATTCGGGATTTTTACACTGCTTACCTTTTATGTGTCAATAGTAGCAAGTCTCCAGGGGATGGGTATCTCTGAAACCCCGTCTATTTCTGGCGCTGTCCTTAATTGGGGCTCTACCCAGGGTTTTGCTTCAACCGTGCTCCCGAATAACACCCCCGGTTTTGGTGAGACCCCCAATAAGTTTAAATTTTCTGCTGGTGCGTTTCTAAATTTTCGTAATTGATATTTTCTACCCGCTCTGTGACCTCTGGGCATCGTTACCTTTTAATTGGGAATTCGTTTTATTTAGTTTCATTTTTCCCAGGATCATGGTTCACAGTAGTATGGTAATGCCGATTCCAACCCAGGTCCTCTGAGGGGAGCGCGGGGGCGGGGGGAAGTGAGGGCGCGCGGGGGAGCGCGGCGGAGGGAAACATGGGCGCGGGGCCTGCGGGGAGAGGAAAACCGATTGCGTGCGCACGAGCCGCGGAGTGGGGGAAGCCGCGATGATGGAGGGGATCACTCCAGGCCGAGCCGCCGCGTAGACCGGACCCACCGCCGAAAACTTTTTAGAGGGAGTGAATGACCTCCGAAAAACTTTTTCAAACCCCGATCCACCACCAGAAATTTTTTCCGAGCGAGAGAATGACCTTGGCCCACCCCCAAATATTTTTCCAAACCATTATGTGACATGCGGCGCGAAGAACGAAATAGATTTATGCAGTGTCTATAAATCTTAGAATTAGGAGGCGAGGAGGAAGATGAGTAAATAAAATGGAGACAGAATATGTGTTTAAGATATATATATTGTTACATAAAAAGATTGAATAATATAAAAATAAAAGTAAATAGAAATGTAATGTAAAATAGAATGTAATATAAAAAGAAAAGAATATAAAGGAATAAAAAACTATTGGGGGGCGAGGGGGGGTGATGGAGGTGACGGGGGTGAAAGTGGCGACGATGGTGAGGGCGGGGGCCGCGACCGCCGCAGGGCCCCCGACCGCGGTGCGTACAACCGCACCCGCGCACCCCTATAAGACCGCGGCCGACGCAGGGCCCCCGACCGCGGTGCGTGCAACCGCACCCGCGCACCCCCATAAGTCCGCAGCCGCGCAGCCCCATACGTCGGTGCCTAGAACACACAGACACATCAATATAATACTGACACATTAAACATAATAAACATGAAACACATAAAACAATGCAAAGTATTACATACCTGTGGATGCGGCGACGGTGACGGCGAACGGGGTGGTGGCGACGGCTGCGGCGACGGCCGCGGCGATCCCCAATCGCTCGACCACGTGGGCGACGGCGGTGCTGGAGGTGACGGCCCACGTGGTGGCGATGGGGATGGTGATGGGGGTGGGGACGGTGTGAGTCCTAGACATAGAAACTCATGGTAAAATATTGATACGAACACCTGATTTAAGAGCACTTGGTTTCAACAGTTAAACGCGATAAATGTCAAAATATTGTTATGTACATACCTCGCCACCTCATCGAATCATAAACGGAGGGCGGCCTCCAATATCCCATAATTTTTATTAAAAGTAACAACTGTACGTCTTTAATGTTTGAAGACAACTGGTCTCGCTGCATCTCCAGGCTCTCGCATGCAAACTCCTATCATGAAATTGAGAAGTGCGTAGCTTTGCAAAAGTGAGATGCTGTTGTTCTTCACATTCATTTTCGCTGACCATCCTTTCCTTATTCACACGCATCTTCTTTCCCTTCTTCTTTGACACATCATGCGACAAGACCACATCACTTTGAATACGTATCGAACGGGTATTGAACGTTTAAGAACGTATATCAAACGGATATTGAACGGCTTCGAACTCAAGGATAAAAGTCTCGACATGTGTTGAATGTAGTATAATATCATTGTGAACGCTAAATCTTACACCGAATCTTAAAATTAGACAGCGAAAGGAGAAGGAAGACGGGTGAATAAAATGGAGAAATAATATGTGTTTAAAAATGATAATATATTGTTACAAATAATGAATGAATAGTAATAGTGAATATAATATAATAATAGTAATATGAATAGTAATAATAAAATAGTTAATAAGGATGAAATACATGAGATAACCAAAAAAAAAATGAAAAAGAATTTAAATATCCTCCTCGTCGGATGACAATTGCAGAGGTGGCGTCACGAGCCCCTCTTCCATCCATGCGGGGGGCGGCGACCACCGCGGCGGTGGTGTTAACTGCCGCGACGGTGGCGGTGATGATGACGCCGAGGACGATGACGACAACATCACCCCCTCGAACTGCCATGGAGGTGATAGGGGCCCCTGAAGCGATGGCTGCGGCCTCCTCACATCGATCCAGGGAGGCGATGGTGGCGATGGGGGCTGTGGACGTCGCAGGGGCCCCATTTGGTGGTATGGTACCCAGGGCCGTCGCAATCTGGCCGCCATCCTAGACCCGAATACCAGGCCCGAGCGCTGCATATGCACCGCTAGGGGTGCAGCCTCAGCCTCCCCTGCCAGAACCCGCGCCATGAGCGCCATTATAATCATCGGCACACGGTCCTAGAACAGATACACAAACATAATAAATATGACACATATCAAACATAATAAACATGAAACATGCAAAACAATGCAAACTACATACCTGCGGAGGCGGCGAAGGCGGCGAAGGCGGCGGCGACGGCGAACGAGGTGGTGGCGACGGCGACGGCGATGGCGATGGCGATGGCGAATACTAAAGCATAGAACACCATGATATTAACATGTCCACTTGATTTTAATCTCGCTCGATTTCAATGGTTAAAGACGAATAATGTCAAAATATATTGTACATACCAATGAGTCATACTCCGGGGCGATGCGTTGTAATCCCATTTTTTCTAGCACAAGAAAAAAATTGTCCCACACAAATTACACAAATTGCACAAATGTCTAACGATTAAAAATCAGACTGTTCGCCTTCCACAATTAACAGACGACTGGTCTCGCTGCATCTCCTAGCTCTCACATGTAAAAACCCTCTCCTATCATGAAATCGAGAAGTGCATAGCTTTGCAAAAGTACGATGCTGTTGTTCTCCGCATTCATTTTCACAAACTGCACATTTCTTCTTCGTAGACCATCCTCTCCTTATTCCCACGCATCTTTTTCCCTTCTTCTTTAGACACATCATGCGACAAGACCACATCACTTTGAATACGTATCGAACGGGTATTGAATGTTTTTGAACATATATCAAACGGATATTGAACGGCTTCGAACGTGCATTGAACGGGTATTGAACGGCTTTGATCGGATATTGAACGTCTATCATACCACTTTGATCGTGCATCGAATGGCTTTGATCGGGTATCGAACGTGTATCGAACGACTTCTGCATAAGTATCGTCTTAATCTAGCGGACATCAAACGCATGAGGTTGGGTTGGGTGAGGGTGAAGAAAATTATACGCATTAAAAAATTGATTATATTTTATTTATGAATTTCCCTGGTGTTTAGACCACCAGTTGAATATTTTAAATACATTTTGCATGGCCAGTGTTTCGCGTGTCTACCACATCGCAGAGTATTAACTACATTTAGCTTATTTAGAGATTTGATATCCTCGTAGTCAATGTCCAGCATCTCGATGACCGCGTCTGCTCTCGTACTTTCATCGAGGAAATCCGCAAGCCAGTCGCGTTTCTGCAGCCCTTTAACATATACGACATGGCACGTGTCATCCTCTTCTTCATCGATCGCATCAGCTACAGCTTTCGAAATTAGCCGTTTAGCCATACTGTATGGAACTTCTCCATCGTCCCAGCGTAACCCATGATGTTTCGCCGTTAACGAGCGGATGCTTGATTTGTCAGATTTCGAAAGAAGATAATGCGGCATCGAACTCCCAAAAATATAGTGCGAGAGAATTGTTCCCATTCGTAGGACAGCCACTTCCTTGACGACAAATCTTCCAACAACGATGAACCCTTGCATGTCAACGAACGTTGGTAGAGCCATTATCGATACAATTTGGAGGTCCATTCGCTTCCAAGACAGACGAGAGAATGCAGTCTTTCTCGTAAAACATCTCGATTTTCACGATGAAATTTTTTTGCGAATTTCGTACAGGAGAGGGCGGGCAAGTAGCATGGTAATTTTGTCAATGGATTGTATTCAACCACTCTATCGTGTAGAATCAGACAGTAGGCTGTAGTATTTGCAGGCACATTCTCTTTACACTCGAATTCTATGCGCACGTCCACGGTGCCATTCTTGATCGACTCATTTTGTCGCGAGCAATCAATTACCACGAGGGGGCCAAATTGTAAAAATTCAGCCACGGTGAATAATGCCTCGTTGCAACTATACCCATAATATGATTTACGGAATTGCGTATACATGTGATATAAGATGGCGTGCTTATTCTTGTCAAAGTCCAAGTTCAGATCATCATATGGGTCAAATTCCGAGTTGAGAAAAAGTTTTACATTGGCCAATTTGCAGTTGTTGAACATAGTAACGTATTCACTCATCACATTTCTTCGACCAGTCTGTAGAGCAAGGATCACGCATCGCGGCTTCTCCAGCTGTGCAGATGCCTTCACGGCCCACGAATGCTTGGTCGTGCTTTGTAAGAGAGGATACTCGTACAGATCCCACGATTGAAAACAAATGCTCAGGTTTTGTCCACGTTCCAAAGTATGTAGCAACGATAGCTTATTAACGTCATTTAACGTCACATGGGGCATCCGCCATTGTAGTTTAACCAATTCAATTTCTGGTTCCAACATCGGCGATCCTATCAGAGCATTGTTGTCGTTGCGCGATCGTATTAAAATCAATTCGTGACGCGCATTAATAATCATGCGTTTGTAGTCCTCACAAAATCCCAGCAAATATTTGAGTGGGATGCAACAATTGAAATGACTTTTCACTATTGGCCCATCCCGCCGTTTCAACCCCCATCCAACATTCTCCATATTTTTGTCTTCGCCAGATGTCAGCGATACATAGTTTTTAAGCGTGCTAGTTATTCCAACGTTTCTGCTGCGATCAATCTCCACGCCATTCAGCTCGTATCGAATCTCATCGAATAAGAACGCCATGCAATTATTTCCCAACGTCACCGTTAATGCATCTTTTGGCTTATTTATCTTCAATTTCCCCTCCACATAGAGAAAACTTTCACACGGCAATGTGTATAAATCCTGCTGTTGTATCGGTATTCTTATCTCATCGCTGTATCCAAACGTTGTGTTGACGTATGGGTTGTATGTGTGAGTCTGAAGCTTGACGATGCGATCATCAAACGTCGGCTTCCCTCCAATACTTAGAATGTCAACCATTTTTCAACCTAAATGCGCACAATGAATCCCAATGATTTCAAAAATGCTATGTTCGCAGCACTGAGCCTCTTCTTTTTAGCGTGATCGGAGCTGTTGCAGTTGTTGTTGCAGTTGTTGTAAACAATTTCACTTGGAAGAAACGGGTTTCTAGAGTCGTTCAATACAAGCATCTCTTTCGTTCGCACCACATGTATTATCGTCGTCGCCGTCGTTCGTGCAATCTGATGGTAATCTCTTCACCTCGAAAATCGAGCAACCGTCCGTTTAGATCCACAACGCGTATCGTTAGATCCGTAATGACTCGTACGGTGATTGGAAGGTAAATGATCTGTGCGGGCGTTTCCGATATCTTATATCCTGGTGGAACTCTCGGAGAAAATTCATGTATCGTATGGACACGCCTCCCACTGTTGTACGCGCCAGCGGTCACGCTACATTCTATACGAACAATGTTCACGTTCATGATATTAATTGGATCGTCCGATTCGTGCCACCGTCCTGGTTCTAATACCCGATTCGTCGAGAATCCCAATAGCGATCCAATGTTATTAGGCTTTGTAAAATCTACGGTGAACCGACAGTACAGTTCGCTTTTCATGGTGTTGTTGTTGGGACGCAACACTATTGGATACGCATCGTTGTCACCACCATCGGTACCGTCGAGATTTTGAGGATACCGTTCGAGTAATCGCTGCTTCAAATACTTGGCAATGGCGTCTAGTTCGTAGGAGCCATGGGGAATCGTAATGTATTCAGGAGTGGTGTCGACGCTGTTGCTGATGTCATAGTTTACGGTGAAGTAGAATTTATCATTGCTCGAGTCGATGTTTGGTATGGTGTGATAAGTTTCAAAGGTTGTTAGACCAAGCTCGTAATCATCGTCGCTCAAATCTATGGGTGGAAAGTAGCTCACCGCGAGGGTGCTACTCTTGCCGGTTAGAGTGAATGTTAACGACATATTCCGAACTGTACGGCTCGATTAGTACTGAATCAGAGTGGCGGGAAGTCAATCCTTAAATTTGGTACCGATCGTTTGTAGAAAGCGTAGACATAGTTGTCCACAATTGCTCTGATTGTACTTTTGATAAGACGTTCGATTGTATTCAATTTTCACAGCATCCTTATCCAGATATTTTACCAATTCCTTGGGCGGTCGAAGATTTCCAAAGCTGTCGAAATATATAGCTCGACACCCTCTCTTCGCATATGCCACCCAATGAGTCCCCGACCCCTCGACATTGTCCAAATTTACAATACCGCTCTCGTTTCGACGTACTCCTCCGACTGGTAGCGCGTTTCGCATAAAAACACCTCTAAAGAATGGAATACGCATACGTTTTGCCAACTCCTCCAATTGTGCATCGGTAGTTACACCCGCGGGCATTTTTATTTTCTTTTCGACGTTTTTTTTTTCGTTCCGATATTCCCTGATCACGCTTGTATGGTGCGAGATAAAGTCCGTGACCTTCCATGGAGCGATTATGACGTTGCATTTCCTGCAGCTGATGTTGCGCCGCCTTATTATCGTTTACCGCCTTGGCGATCCCCGCCGCTCCACCAGCTAATGATCCGAGAACACCTAGCAGCGGGAGAAGTGGTAATATACCACCCCGTTTTGCCACCGGAAGAATCCGCTTTTTCGGCGCTCTCTTTGGAGTACTTTTGCGGGGTTTTGTTTTCATCCCCATTCCGATTTTCGTCTTGGCGTTCATAGCTGCCCAAACAGCTGTAGCAGCACCTCTTTCACCCAGAGTCGAGTCTCGCGCAACGATGCGTTTTCGCGCTTTGTCAGCGAGAACTTTATCTGCCGCGTGCCTTTCGCCGAGGTCGTTGCTGCGCGAATATGCAATATCGTGTTCGCGACACGCCGCGTCCAACGGATTGATGCCTTGATCCCCTCTAGCCAATCGTTTTGCCAGATGTGTTCCTGGACCGCAAAACTGGTATCCCGGAATATGTAATTCGATAGGTAGCGCGTTTATCGCTCGATTTAACAAACCACAGCCTTTCTTTACTCTCGTCGGCGACATTCGCTACAGTTTTTAATCAATGGTGCTGGACCGTCGATATGCGTTCGCTGCCAAGGACGATTATAATGCTCCAGACACCGACGATACTGCCGAACCTCAGAATCGTCTTTTATGTGCTCGGGGAGTCTGTCCCACAACTGATCAATGTGTCTCCCAAACTCTCGGAGCAGAATAATCTTTGGTATATATTTCAACTGTTCAGAGGTTAGGTCTCGAATATCGCAATTATCCGACAGGATCAGAAGCATTTTGAATACTGAGCTGTTGTGAGTCGATGCGGACCTATAAATAGGGCGCTTCGACGTATCAAAATCATTTTTCGCAGTTTGCGGAGAGGATGCGATTCGTGCGACAACCTGTAACGATACGCGTGACAAATTTTGACGATAAATCACGAGTGATGTCTTCGAAAACCAGACGCAGACATGGTAGCATGCTACCAAACACTATACGCTGCCTCGTTTGTGGCCCATCAAATTGCGGAAAGACAAACGTGTTGGTGAGCTTGTTGGAAAGTCCTCACGGCGTCCGCTTCGAGAACGTGTACGTGTACTCCAAGTCGTTGCAACAGCCGAAATATCAGTATTTGGAGAATTTATTGACTCCGATAGATGAAATTGGCTACATTACGTTTTCGAATAACAGTGACGTCATCCCACCGTGTGAATCGTTTCCGAATTCTATTTTCATCTTTCATGACGTGGCATGCGACAAGCAAGATACGATAAGGGAATACTTTGCAATGGGGCGCCACTCGAACGTTGACTGCTTCTATCTCTGTCAGACGTATGCAAAGATACCCAAACATCTTATCCGCGACAATGCCAATCTGCTGATTCTGTTTAAGCAGGATGGTACCAACTTGAAACATGTGTACAACGATCACGTAAACACTGACATGTCTTACGAGGATTTCTGCGCTTTGTGTCGTAATTGTTGGCAACGGGAGTATGGTTTCGTGGTAATAGACAAGGATAGCGCGATGTCCAATGGACGTTACAGAAAGGGATTTAACGAGTTTGCCATACCGTGAGACGGTCAATTGTCATCAACACGTCGGTGGGAAAGCCACGTCAGCGGTACAACGATGATTGATATCGATACTCTGGAGATTAAGGATCGCGAGAGAATAGCGAAGGAAATTGCAAAAACTAGCGAATCCATTCGCAAGAAACTTTGAAGATGGCAAGATGGAGGAAGATGTCGCGTTGGAGAGATACTTCAAACCTATCGTCGAACCCTTAAAACATATTGTGGAAAATACCTCAGCGACAGAAGCTAGCACATCACCACCGATGAGCATAGACGTTGAAGGGAATGAAACATTAACGCCTAAAAAAATCCATCCGAAAGGGAACACATCGCGCAAGACAAAGAGGAAACGGCACATGTCGTCTGAATATTCACCCATGACCTCAACACCAGTTCAATCGAAGCATAAACGACGGAATGCTACATCAAACGAGTCTCCCGTTCCTCACACACCAATAAGTACATTTCCCAGTGTACAATCGTTCGCAACCATTGATGACGACGTTTTCGAAACTAGTCCCAATGAGTCGTTTGTAACATCTATCAGACAGCAACTTCAAACATCCGAGGGACAAGAAACGTTTCGCAGTCATTTCGGTCCGCTGGGGCAAAAATACATGAGCGCGATCCTAAGTGGTGATAAGGATAAAACAATGGACTATGTGTACGGTGTATACTTTGGCAATAGTGGAACGATGCTTGGGGATAAGGCTTTCGATATAGACAAGGATGATAATATAATCATAGATGGTGTAAGATACGGAGGAACATCCGGTCTTTACGAACTGATTTTCAAGAGAATTCCCAATGATGCTATATACACCGATGCTGATAAACAAAAATACAAAAGTATACTGCTGGCGACGAATGCCCACAGACGCGGTCATGGTGCTAAAAATCCCATATTGAGCAACAAGGGATACAAGTACAGACATGTAATTGCACCGCTAATCCCACGCGCATCAGTCAATAAAGCAGGGAAAGGTCTTAGGACACCACGAGCCATGGTGGTAAACGATAACAAGATCGATTACGTACACTGGGACGATCCCAACGAGCTGGTGGATCGATTGCGTTTGCTGGAAGCGTCACGTCAGGCGGGTAACAACTCTCATGATCCCGAAATTCTATCGATTGTCGAGGAACTACGCGAGGTAGGCCTCATTATATAAATTAAGCCGCACGCCAATGATGTGCACTGTATGCGTCGAGATGCCGATCAACAAATTTGGGGTATCGCTCGAGAAGAGTGGAGCAGCTAGAATGGACTATTACAAATGGAGTGGTTTGCTTCGAAATTATATGCGAGATAACGCTCTTTGCGTGGTTGGTGCCGACTTTTATGCAAAATCATGCAAGATACGACGCGTAGCTCAACCGGTGGCTGACACCGATGCCGTCAATAAACTATACATGGAAAAGAACATTAAACTTTTGAGAGAGCGGCAGGAAGAATTAGAGAGGAAACTGATCACGTTTCAAAGAGATATGCTGACGCTGCAAAACAGCGTTCAAAAGATATCGCAGGCGTCGAATTCTATCCCGCAGCAGCGCTGCGAAGGAGAATCATGCGAGGCGGATGAACTTGCCCCTGGACCGATTGGGAGCACTTAATGAACGTGCCCGATAATTATCCCATAAGGCTTTCACACAATTCTTGGATAAATAAAAATAATGTATTGTAGCATAATAATACATGGTTCAATAAATACAATGATACATATATATGTGTGAACAATTTTTTATACATTAATTCCACCATTTATATTTTACACAATAAATAGAATAAACACAATAATAATTTTTTATACATTCTCAAATAATTTTATATTATACAATAAATACAATTTCTATTTTACAATGGGATATTATAATGACCCCAGGGCAGAGTGTCGATCGAATTGGATATGATATGCCGCTTGTCATTGTGTGGGCTTAGAGCGATTTTAGATTCCGAAATGGTGTACACTTTATGAAATTTAGACCGTATGCATGATTGTCTGCGAACCATTTCGATCTCCCTATGCAAACATTGCGCGTAGTCGTCGAAAGTTATCGTTCTGGCTATGACGTTGGTCTTGACGCCTTTTGCCTTTTTCGTATCTTTTTTGCCGTCTACGCGAAGTGCATACATTTTCGCTCTAAGACCTACGAATTCGGTCATTATCGCACCGTTATTTTCATCCTTCATCAGCCCCGGAACCTTCTTATTTACGCGCGGCATATTATATGGATTGTCGGTAGGATAATCGCTCGTGTCGAATCTATCGATATTGTGTTTCATGGACTCGTAGATATCATCGCATTGAATGTGATAAATGAGACTATCTGTGTCGGTATATAGAATTTTACAATTTTTCCCATGCTTGGGCGACATGTACTCATGGTGAAATTCGTACAAACAAATTTTTGATATGTCCAGAATGCACATACCCACATATATCGGCTTGTTGAATTTCACCTCAAGTTTTCGCAATTCAACAGCTATTAAATTTTCCGAAAAAACACTTCTGCTGTGGAAATTCGGTTTCGCGATCATTGCCTCCGCACCATATCGCCCTTCCCAATGTGTCAAAAGTTTTACATCCACGTGATTTCGTACATTTTCCATAGTTTTACCGAATACCGCGTTGTTCATCAATTTGTACAAATTTTTTTCAAAGTCGTTTGTCGCGCTTGTTCTAAACCGTGTATTGAGTTCGATATAATCGCGGAGCCAGGGAGATTGAGCGAATTGAAGCACGCGGTGTATCTTTGTAATACGAAGACCGTGTCGCATGCACTGTTGCAGGTTGCGATAATGGATAACGTAACGCTGCTTATCGTATACCGTCGCGAGTAATTTGTCCTGCTTGCAACCAGGTGGTTTGGCACGCGTCGGGCAGAACGGTAGATCGGCATGAGCGTCGTGCAGACGTTGCGGATATTCCAGATCTACCTCAAGAATGTATCCCGTAGGTGAATCGATCGGGATTGAAGACACGTCAAAATTCGCAACATCTTCGACCCATTGAAATTTAGCGTATGGCAGGGGCTGACACATTGCCCATCCATACAAATTGTTCACGTCAAAGTACATCAAGTACGATGACTTTTCCGATGCGTCGTAAGATGACATGTACTTGTTACTGGCATGTGCGTATCTTCCGGAACATTGGCTTAAACCCCCACGTATACCGCGTTCGATAAACATAACCATATCGATGTCTGTGAGCAATTCGAATGTAATTTTAGTATGTTTTAGCATTGCATCCCATGTGAAACCAGGTAGAGTATAATAATGTGCTGAATCTAATCCGTAACTCTTGATACAACTTTCGCGAAAATTTTCAAAAATATCTGCCAATAACAAGACATCAGTTTTCAAATACAAGTCGCTGTATTCGCCCAAGGTTCTAATCTCGAAACGCTGCCAGACAGTTTCGGCGTGCGCGTAATCGCTCTCGGATACAGTCTCACCCGTTAACGAACTGTAGAATGATTCGCGCGGCGGTAAGCATGGGTCCTGCAGCTTGTCCTCGCAATCAAGGTATTCGTACGGAAAAACACCCTTTCGTGTCAATAAATTGAAATCCTCGGTGGATAATGTTTCAAATTGGGATTGTAAAATTTTTAATTGATCTGTGCTAAGAAAGGATGCTAATTTGTCGAGACTGGTGTTGAGAAATTTGTACGAATCGATGAACCGCAATTTAATACAATTTCGCGAGTCTGAATCAGCCGTATCTTCGACATTTTTTGTGAAAGAAATATACTTTTCTTTAGTTATGGGTAATACGTCAACGTGACCTTCGAAAGCGATAGCTATTTCCTCGATAATGAAATGTGAATCATAGCCGGATAAATTGTGGAAAACTATGGGGATGTAAAACGCGTTTTTATAATTTAAATTGCACTCCGTATGTGCTGGGCCTCTAAACCGTCCGGACAGATGGCAATGATCGTGGACTCGTACATCGCTAGCCTCGAATGGTTTTTCGCAAATATGACAGTGTGTTGCATTGTGAAATGTCGACAACTGTTCGGGAGTTAAATCCAGCATTGGAACATTACTGGCCAGAATGGGTTTGACAAAATTCGCGAAATTTTTCAATTCGTCTACGAACCATGAAACGCAATCTGTGTCGCGGCGACATCGATACGTCGACAGCGATGTATCGTACGAACAATGCATATAATAGGCAATACTGTGTACTTTATGGTACTGATACGCGCATAATTTATCACCCATTCGGTGACTGTCCTCCGTTTTTGCGATGATGCACTCGAGATCTGCGTACACCACGAAAGGGAGCCGCTCCTTCCTGCAATGGTTGTCGAAGTTGAGGAGATTTTTGCCTTCGCTGGGCAGCAGGATGGCGCAGTCATTCATCTTGCCACAGTCCAGCGAATGAAGCTCCAACTTCGCGGCAGATCCGAAATAGTGCATGCATCTGTAAACCCAAAATTTTTTTTATTTAATTTGTTTCGCGAGACATTTCATAAGTTTATATACGTACCGATCGCAGATGAATTTCTTTTTTTGGTGCCTGCTCAGCTGTGCGCTCACCAGCCGGGACAAATTCTTGATCCACACAAAGTGTCCTACATCGCCGTGCTCTTGATTCGGTGTGTAGAGCAGGTTGACGTGTCGATCCCTCTTTTGACGAGTGAGGCGCAACGGAAAGACCGTCTTCGTCTTCTCCATCTCGAAGGTGTAGATGTTGATGGAGATTTCGTTCAACCGCTCAAATTTTCCAATTTGCCTCAGGGACATTGGGAACTCAATGCCCTGGAGATTTAGCACAGACGTATAGTGCGGGTATGAACTTGGACGATCGGGATGTCTTTCCGCAGGATGGAGAGCGGCGACCACTGCCCACGCGAAACACGCATTGTCTGGGGATTGCACATTGATCGTTGCATTCTTCAACAATAAATCCTGTGGCAACTTGAAGTGGCACCCCGCGCGCAGCGGATTGTACTTGTTGATATTGACGGTCAGGTTGAGGATTCTCGTCAATGCCCATCCGCTGTCGCGTTCCTGGAACTCTTCCAACGATGCCAGGGTGGGTTCGACGACGTATCGTTGGTACCACTCCTGTAGATCGGATGTGCGGAAGAGTTCGCAGTTCCGGGTGTTGACGCTCTTACTTGCACGTTTATCGCCCGCCACAAATTCGCCGTTGAACACTGTGTTCACTTTGAGGTTCCGCTGTTTCCTCAAAGCACCCCGCACATGTTCCAACACAATGGTTCCTGCATCCTGGAGGAAGTTGCGCGGCTCGATATAGTTCGAATTTAGCACGGCACCGGTTAATACGCGACTATCGAACGCGTCTATTTCGCGCCACAAAAGTCCTGTGCTCGAATGTCCTGCACCATCATGCACAAAACGGCCGCGCAACGAATATTTTAGTCCTTCGAGCTGCGCGATTCGAGCAACCAACGATTGCCGAACACCGATCGATAATCGAGGACGTTTCACTCGGCTCTGTTCTTCCAACGATTCGATGCACTCGTTGCACCGTTCTTCCCACGCGAGGTATTCTTCCCGTGAAATCAATCGCGCAGATTGATCCAACACTTGCACGAATTCTCCCATGGTCGTAAATGGAATGTAAATGTAATGTCTTTTCCTCGCAACACGTTGCAACGATTTGAAGTTTTGTGCAGTTTGGAGCGCGCTTTTATGACTGGTGTCATGATTTGCGATCTCTGTCTTACTCTTTTGACGATCCAACCCAACATGGTTCTATGCAGTTTCTGCTGATACAGCAAAATTCTTTCTATGATTCACGCGTATGGCGCGCAAAACTATTATATTACATTCAGCACGTGTTGAGACTATTATCCTTGAGGATTGGGGCTCAAGTTACATACGATCTTTCGATATGCTGCGACGTTAAGATTGAAATACATTATGGAAAAATCGGATGCTTTAAAATAAAATGCTGTGGTGGGGGAAGCAATTGTACCTCTATTTAAGCCAGTCTCCCGAACGCCATTCAATCAATCGCTCAGTAGCCTCAGTGACTTTCGACGAAACAAATTGTGCTCTGAAAAAATGTGTAGTACCAGTGCCGAAGGAAACGCCGGACAAATGAATTATTACGTTCCGATCATGCAAGATGATGGCATAGCTCAATGCGGGGAGGATACAGTTGCTTGGTAAGGCTTAATTTTCACATCTTCTCAAAATTTTTTATGTTTATTCCAGCACTTTCATAGCTTTGATTGTTCTCTTAGCCCGCGCCGAACATCGCGGATCATGGTCAGAAGATACGCATTAACATCTATGGGCAGCAAATATTTGGAAATTGGAATCAGAGTACGACCTACGATCGATGTAGAAATTATTCTCGGCGACAATCGTGGGATGTATCTCTCGTTACCATATAATACATGGGGTCTACTATGCAACAATCGTGATGCTATCGAAGAACGTTCACGATTACCTGGATCACCTTCGATGCAGATGGATCAATTAACGATAGATTTTTGTGATATCTATAATTCTCCAATTGTAAGGATGATGCTGCATAATAAGCCGCTGTATTTCAAACCGGATACAGTATCATTTTTATTAAATCTTGAATCATGTATAGACTATGTGTATCCACGGCTGCATCGAATTAGCAGAGATGTGGAGGCGAAATTTAAAACTTTTGTTAACGTCCGACAACAAAGCGATGTTGCTTGTGAAACATTAGATGCGCGTCGTGCTGCTAAAATCATATGTGATAGCGAACATTACTGTGAGGATTATCATGTAGATTGCGAACTGGCAGCATGCGCCATCAATGATATTCTAGCTGATGCTCGTGGGAAAAAATGTTAAAATTATATTCTTTTAATTTTAAATAAAATTTCTTAAACGTATATTTTTTCTCCATTTACTTATCCGTCTTCCTCTTCCACACCTAATTCTAAGATTCAGCGTTTATTTCGTTCTTCACACCGTGAAAATGACATCATCGTATGGAGATGCTCGGGGAGGACTCATATTACACACGATCGCGCGATACATTGCGGTGTTAAGATTGAAAATCATTTTAAAAAATTGGTAGCTTTAGAATAAGATGCGGTGGTGGAGGTGGGGGGGGGGGGAAGCAACCTCTATTTAAACCAGTTCCCGGACGCTATTCAATCAATCGCTCAGTAGCATCAGTGACTTTCGACGGAACAAATAGTGCTCTGAAAAAATGTATACCATTGATGAAATACTCGCTGGGTGTGAGGATTGTTTCGTTCCGATCGTGCGAGATGACGGCGTAGCTCCATGTGGGGAGAATATATATCGTGACCGGTACGGTGTAATTTTCACATCTTCTCAAAATATTTATGTTTGTTCCTAATACGAGCGAGTACTTTCGTAGCTTTGATTGTTCTCTTAGCCCGCGCCAAACGTCACGTATCATGGTCAGAAGATACGCATTAACAACCATGGGTACCAAATATTTGGAAATTGGAATCGACGTAGGCCGTACGGCCGATGTAGAAGTTCTTCTCGGCGACAATCATGGAAATCATCTCATATTATCATGGCATACATGGGGTCTACTATTCGACAACCGTGATAACATCGAAGAATGTGCACGATTACCTGAACCGGACTATATGGGGATTGATAATTTATCGTTGGACTTTTTTCGGATCTCTGATTCGCCAATTATAAAGATGACAGATGGTGATGATACAGTGTATTTCACACTGGATACAGCAATATTTTTATTTAGTCTTCAGCCATGTATAGAGTATTTGTATCCGCGGCTGTATCAAACTGCAGAAGATGCGAGTGAAAAATTTGAAACTTTTGTTAACGTGCTACGGCACAGCGATGTTGCCTGCGAAACATTAGATGCTCGTCGTGCTGCTAAAATAATACGTGATAGCAAATACTACGACGAGGAGTATCTTGTAAATTGCGAACTGGTAGCATGCGCTATCAGTGATATTCTAGTTGAAGCTCGTAGGAAGAATAAATGTTAAATTATATTCTTTTTAAATAAATTTCTTAAACGTATATTCTGTCTCCATTTTATTTACTCATCTTCCTCCTCGCCTCCTAATTCTAAGATTTATAGACACTGCATAAATCTATTTCGTTCTTCGCGCCGCATGTCACATAATGGTTTGGAAAAATATTTGGGGGTGGGCCAAGGTCATTCTCTCGCTCGGAAAAAATTTCTGGTGGTGGATCGGGGTTTGAAAAAGTTTTTCGGAGGTCATTCACTCCCTCTAAAAAGTTTTCGGCGGTGGGTCCGGTCTACGCGGCGGCTCGGCCTGGAGTGATCCCCTCCATCATCGCGGCTTCCCCCACTCCGCGGCTCGTGCGCACGCAATCGGTTTTCCTCTCCCCGCAGGCCCCGCGCCCATGTTTCCCTCCGCCGCGCTCCCCCGCGCGCCCTCACTTCCCCCCGCCCCCGCGCTCCCCTCAGAGGACCTGGGTTGGAATCGGCATTACCATACTACTGTTCACGTCTAAATTCCAGTGACACCGTGGGCGGCTGTCCTGCTTATTGGAGTCACTTTCGACTGGCGCAAAACATGATCACTCGTAAACCATTTTTGGGATTAATTAAACACGCGAATCGCTTTTTACAACCACTGTTTGACGACACCGTGGGCGGCTATCCTGCTTATAAGTGTCACCGTTAGTGGAAGTAAATTGCGAACAGTTAAGAAAGATTTTACGGTGGAGTTTGCGGAAATCGCATTTTGCACTCAACACCCGATGACACCGTGGGCGGCTGTCCTGCTTATAAGTGTCATCTTCGACGGGCGCAAATCACGACTTACTTGTTCATATTTTCACGATTTATAAAATTGATTATAAAAAAAAGGGTGTCGATGCCTAGACAAGGAATAGGAAAACGAAGGTAAAACTTCACTCACTTGTTTGTTCTTTCCCTAACAATTTTATTATTTCAAGGATTGATTGTTCTAATTATTACACACTTAATTATACAATAATAATACAATAATAATTGTCTGCGGGTGGTCCGATCCCTTTTTATAGGGAAGTCGGTCACTCCTTCTCCAGGTTGTCACATGACAATTTTGACGGTGGGAGATAAAATCATCCAATCATCTGCCGTGGGATCCACCTGAAGAATTTTTTTCAGAGGGCTATCCGAGAGTTTTGTTTACTGCAGAATTTGAGCTTTTGCGCGCCTATTTCGGTGTCTTCTGACTTACTTAAGACGTATTTCTGCCGTTATACGAAACTCTCAGCAGCGTCGATAGTTAAATTCTTAGTTTAATTCATTTTTTAGATGTTTACGCCATTGGGTTTTCGATGTGCTCTGTACGATTGGTTTCGTATAGCCCACATACTAGGGATTGAAGTTAATGTACATCGGTTCCGTATTGGAGCTCGATTTACTGGATATAAAAGGAGGGCAAATTTGTGGCGATGATCAGGAGCGCAGCTTCGTGAAGGTGTCGACTCCGCTGGCGGAAGGGGCCTCTAACCCATCAGCTGGCGTCTACTGGTCCCCTTGGTGTGCGCGGTTGGCTAGCTGGTGTGCAGCTAGTTGGTGTGTGGCTACCTCCTTCGTGCTGGTTCTTCTGCTCACGGTTGCCGTTCGATGATTCTTCACTTGGTTTTCTTATCGCGAGTTTTGATTATAATGCCTTTTCGGCTATGTATTGTATTGATAACTTATTTAAGGTGGTTATAATATACCAAAGTACGAAATAGTAAGTTTGAATGATTTAAAGGGTTAAATAATAGTTGACTCCACGTCGCGGGACGTGACGTTCCTCTTTTTCTTTTTTCATCTCCATTTTTCGCTTCTGATATTCTCTCCATGTATCAGAAGTCGCGACGGCTGGAATTTTCTCCCTTTTAATCAGGCCAAAATAATACTTCTCGGAAAGTTGCAGGAAGCAATGTATTATTATTATTAGCTGTAATTAATTACCGATATATTAATAAGTACTTTATTTTTGAAAAAAAATACTCAAGTACCATTTTTATTTGGATATGCATTTTCATCAGATACTGCAGTGTTACAATGATAATTACTGATAATCTATCAGTAATCTTAATAAAGTAAGTCATCTCAATAATTTATAAATTGTTTTAATTGTTATTATGGCGTAATTTATTTAAATATTTAAAAATATATGATTTTTAGACGTATTGTATATAATTTTGTGATAAAATCAGTATTATAGTAAGCTAAATGTAATAAGAAACTGTTTTATCGTAACATTGTATACAATACGTGTAAAAATCATGTTTTTTCAATTATTTAGATTAATTAATAAATAATAAAAAATTAAAACAATTTATAAATTAAAATAAAAGTCTTTAACCGTTGGTACCGCAGACATTTCAATGCGTTTGCGGTGTTACGTATGTGGAATTTTCCCATACGCCGCACTCAACCGTTTTCGAGCTCGCGTCTACGAAGGGAAAACGCCCTAAAATCCTTTTTGTATATCACATACCACTAATGGGGGTCATGATCTCGACCATCTGGATCACGACCATGGGAACGGGAGTGACACGGCGACGACCCCGAAAGATCTCCTTATATGGAAACTTCTAACGAACCCACTCATTTTCGGGACTATATAAACCCTTTGGTTTCATCCCTCGTTGGTTCAAAGCTATAGAGTCACGCGTAAAGTCACGTCGTGTCACGCTCGTACAGAGTCGGTTATATCCAGCAAGATCGGGCTAAAGTCTCCATCGGAATCATAGTTAACCTCATAGAATCCGCGAGTTCGGTTTATATTCTATTTGGCACTTTGAAATAGCCACTCGTACGCCCCGCATCGCCAGTGCGTCAACACCGTGCAATTAATGGTAACACACACATTTTATTTAATATTTAATCGCGACACTTACATTTGTACAATAACTAATTATTGAATATACGAATGGTTTTCACGTGTAAATCGAGTCGATTACGTTAAACCCATCTCTTACCCAGCAATCCTTATAATATTAGTAGCACTCACCCACCGATACAACTTTACCGCTCGAGTTGTATCAAATATTAATTAAGAGTTACGAGGCATTACTAACATTTCCCGCGACTCCCTGATTTCGCATCGGGTTCGTTCGCAACCCTTTACCAAAACAAGCCATCTTCTCCAATCCAGTGGCTCCCCGATTTCGCATCGGGTTCGCCCACGAAAACTCACCCTTCCTACGGCTCCCTGATTTCGCATCAGATTCGTCCGTATCCTACAGCTCCCTGATTTCGCATCAGGTTCGTCTGTAAGTCTACCAACTTCCGAACAGCTCCCTGGTTTCGCACCAGGTTCGTCTGTGAATAATCCAACCTCCTAACAGCTCCCTGGTTCGCACCAGGTTCGTCTGTGAACTTCATCCTAGTGACTCCCCGATTTCGCATCGGGTTCGTTCACGACGTTTCACCCTCCTGCGGCTCCCTGATTTCAAATCAGGTTCGTCCGCATGTGACTCCATTCCTAGAGGCTCCCTGATTTCGCATCAGGTTCGTCCTCGCCGTCAATAATCCTAGCAGCTCCCTGATTTCGCATCAGGTTCGTCCTCGCCGTCAATAATCCTAGCAGCTCCCTGATTTCGCATCAGGTTCGTCCGCGCACCTAACTAACAAATTCATAAACCGTATTCCTTGGGAAATACTCTTCTCGCCGGCCTCTCGCGTTGCCGCAGCCCCGGCTCGTAACAGAACTGGTGACAGCGGTGGGATGCTGCTGCATTAGAATCGCCGTAAAATTTGGGTTTTTAAATACGTTAAAATCACTCGTAATTTATTATTGACAATATACTAGTTTTCGCTAGTCAAGTCACTTAGTAATTTTAAAAAATGACAAGCGCACAGGCTAACGTCTCTTCTAACGACATTATGACCTGACAGTTTCAATTGCAAACTCAATGTCACTCTTGACGCAACGGACATGTATACAGAATATTACTATGTCAATTCCATCCTTCGACGGTGAAAGTCCACCCTTGACGCGCTTTGCACAAAATGTGGAAGACGGGTTAACTTTGATTCCTGAGGGTACGGAAGCTGAATATCTTGCGATAGTATTAACGAAACTGATCGGTCCGGCACGCAGGTGCACGTTAGAGCATAAATTCGATTCTGTTAAGAAATTAGTTCAACATCTGAAAAAGAGATTCGCGCCGGGAAGAAGTTTGTCATATTTTCAAGTCGAAATCGCGAAACTAAGCATTCGCGAAGGAGAAAGTCTGCGACAGTACGTCGACAGGACTAGCCATCTCGTTTATTGTGCGCGCGGAGCTATTCGGGAAAGGTATCTGGATCACGCTGAAGATTTCGTCAAAGAAATGGAAAAGGACGTTAAGGAAAACTTCATCAATGGTTTACCGGATCGAATTTCCGGGAAAGTGTCGGCTCAGACTCAAGACATCAAAACACTTGAAGAAGCTTACGACGCCGTGCTACAGATAGATAGAAAATTAAGAAATCGGCGACAGTCGCCCTGTAATGAATCACCCTCCAGGTGGTCTCGCCGAGACCATTACGCCGAAGATACTCGTCGACACGACCGTGAAGTGTCGTACCCACTTTCTCCAAGTAGATACGACCAAAACAGGGATCGGTATACAAGAACATCTGGTTTTGAAGAGGAACGAGAAGGACGGACACGCACGACGGCCTGGACCTTGCGTCACCGGAGCCCCTCGAAATCCCCTTCTTATCGCTCCGACTCATCGTACGCAGATGATGGAGAAAAACATTATTCTATTTTAAAAAATCCCGATAAAAATCGCAAGCCGAGTTTATATTGCTGGCATTGCGGTACTGCCGGACATGGCGGAAAATCCTGTAGGAAACATCCGCGTAGTCCGAGATATCAACGAGACTCGCGAGATTCATCAGTCGAATCAAACAAGTCTTTAAACTTCGATCGCGCTCAACGTATAGGCGACACAATGAGCGGAAACAAAGAAGCTCGCCAAAGGACAGTCCGCTTCGAAGAGGAACCCTCATCAAGGAAGCACCTGCCCCACGCATCAACATCAAGGTTCCAGAATTGGAGTCAGAAACGGGAGAATTCCTAATCGATGGTGGAGCATCCGTTAATTTGGTAGTAATTAACGCCCTGGGAGAAAAAGCCGCGATAAACTCTCGGGAAGAAATCGAGTTAACCGGAATTACTACTAATCCAATTCATACTTTAGGAACAACAATTCTTCATATTCACGAAGCTCCTGCACTTTTCTATGTGGTAAAAGAGGTTGCAATAGAATCAGACGGACTTATAGGAAGCCCATTTTTAAAACAGGAAGAGGCCAAAATTTCCTATTATCATAGGACTTTGGTATTAAAAAATAAACCAACCCGACCTCTATGTTTTTCAAATTATCAGGACATACTTCAAACAAATGAACTACCGACGTCGACCAAACATCGTATCGAGCTCAGGACGTCGCAACAGATTGCTATAACAATAACAAACCCCAGGATTAAGGAAGGATATTTACCACGTATCAAGACCCTCGAGCATCTTTACATAGGGGAAGCAGTTGTAAGGAATAATAAAGGGAAGTGCTACGTTATGGCAACAAATACCAGTGATGTACCCCTAGACGTAGAGATAGAACCACAAACATTGGAGCCGTTTGAAATCTTCGGTTCATCAGACGAAGATTTTTACCCAGCTGTAGAACATCCGTCAAAATTCAAAACTAACCAAGATAGAATACAAAAAATCTTAGAAGTTCTAAACACAAAACATTTGAACAAGGAGGAACTAGATTTCGTTATCAATTTAGTTAGAGATTTTCCAGACCGATTTTATCTTCCTGGAGATAAACTTGGGAAGGCCTGCGACTTTAAACATTCTATCCATACATCCAACGATATTCCAATCAACACGAGACAATATCGCTACCCCCTCATACATCAAAAGAAAATTCAAAAACAAATCAGCGCGTTACTATCAAATGGTATAATTACGCCTTCAAAATCTCCATACAATTCACCTCTATGGATCGTCCCGAAGAAAGAAGACGAAAACGGAGTGAAACGTTGGCGTCTGGTAATAGATTTTCGCGGCCTCAATGAAATAACAATTTCTGATAAGTATCCATTGCCTCAAATCACAGAGATCTTAGATCGATTAGGAGGAGCTAAATATTTTTCAGTCTTTGACCTCGCCAGCGGATTTCATCAAATTGAGATGGATCCGAAGGATAAAGCAAAAACAGCATTCACTACTCCAAATGGACATTACGAATTTGCTCGAATGCCTTTCGGATTAAAGAATGCACCACCCACCTTTCAACGCCTGATGGATCAAGCACTCACTGGACTTCAAGGAACAGACCTCTTTGTCTACTTGGACGACATAGTGATCTACGCATCATCGTTACAGGAACACAATATCAAAGTCAAAAAATTGTTAAACCGCCTTCGAGAACATGGATTAACCCTCCAGACCAACAAGTGCCAATTCCTGCGAAAGGAAGTTGAATACCTTGGACACATTATTTCAAAGGAAGGAGTAAGACCTGACCCTAGGAAATTAAAAGCTGTTCAAGATTTTCCAACACCCACAACGCAGAAGAACATTCAACAATTCTTGGGACTTGTTGGATATTACCGAAGATTCGTACCTAATTTCACCACAAAGGCAAAACCATTAATTAACTTATTAGGAAAAGGCCATTTAAATCCAATTTAAATGGACAGAAGAACAAGACCAGAGTTTTAAGCAATTACGCAACGAACTTTGTCAACAGCCCATATTGCAATACCCTGATTTCAGTAAACCTTTCATTGTAACAACAGATGCATCTGATTTCGCAATTGGAGCTGTACTTAGCCAAGGGGAGATAGGAAACGACCTGCCGATTGCTTACGCCTCTCGCAGCCTAAATAAACCTGAGAAGAATTATTCGGCTACGGAAAAGGAATGTTTGGCCATGGTTTACGCCGTAAGATACTTCAGGCCCTACATCTACGGAACCCCGTTTACACTCGTTACAGATCACAGACCACTTGTCTGGTTACATTCTGTCAAGGACCCAACTTCTAGACTTATGAAGTGGAAGCTCCGTCTTTTAGAATACGAGTACCAGGTTGTCCATAAATCCGGAAAGACGAATAAGAACGCAGACGCATTATCGCGCAACCCCACATCTGCCTGCCTACCACTTATTCCACGAGAGCTCCAGGATCCCGACTTCAAAGTCCAGATACCGAAAACAGACGCCAACATCGAAACAATCGGACACCGCATACGACAGTTACGACGAGATAGAGAAAACCGACCCATGTACCGAGAGACAAGCAGCAGCTCAGATGAAATAGAAAAAACCGCACGTGGGAACGTTCAACATTCTCCAATAATACACAAGAACCGATCTTTTCCCAGCTTATCTCAAGAGGTAACCATGCCAGATGAACGCCAGGAAACCATAAACAGTTTTTCGCCCGCAGCAAACTCCACTCAAATCGTCCCTCTAGATAAGGACCAGACCGTCTTTGACAATCTGATATCCTTTGAGGAGCCGCTCGAAAATACTGTAATAGAAAATGCAAGAAACATTCAACTAGATTTACTCAGTATCATCGCAAGTATCATCGGAAGTCATGGAGGAACCTTTACAACCCTCAATAAACCAGCTACCTGCAGGAGCTACGACCGAAGCAAGTGTGGGACAACCACCTGACAGCAGGTCAACCGAACCTAGGGTCCCTGACCGCACGCTTGACCCTTACCCATTCTTCACTACTGAAATCGAGGATTCAAACGACCTTGACGATCTTGAAGAGATTCCATTAGACCAACCGCATAAAATTATCGTTTCTCCAAATACTTTTACCGCTGAAGAAGGACATTACGTACACTTCATTTCCGCCGATTGCAATTTAGTAAACCCCGTCGGAAAATTACTTCTGGATACTGAAATAATTAGTAAATCAAATCTTCTAGCAACACAACCAAAAAAGGGACAGGTGATAACTACAGACAATGGATTATCTAAAACCTTCAGTATAATAATTACAGAAAACTTTTTTGATAATATTAAAAGAGTAGATGTGCTCAACGGCCTGAAAAATCTTCAAACACACTTTGGATCAGAATCAGATTAAATCATTTCGGATCTCTGCCACGGGGGACCTTCACAAAATACCATCTAACGAATTCGTCAAGATTTTAGAAGAGGTTTTCATAGGAACAGGCCTGCAGATTATTCTATGCAACTGTATCATCACCACACCATCTGAAGAAGACAAACAGCACATCATCAGCGAAGCTCAGTTTAATCGGAGGACATAAAGGAGTAACGAAGACATACAAACGCATTCGATCAAAATTCCATTGTCCACAAATGCGCAACGACATTCAAGACTATATCCGAAAATGCCAGAGTTGTCAAGAACAGAAATTAGTCCGAGCAAAAACTCGTCAGCCAATGTTAAACACCGACACACCTATAGGAGCTTTTGATAAAATTTCCTTGGATACAGTGGGACCCCTACCAATCACACCCAGTGCGAACAGACATATTCTCACTATTCAAGATAACTTAACGAAATATTGTATAGCCGTAGCAATTCCTAATATTCGAGCTGCAACAATTGCAGATGCTTTCGCTAGAAATTTCATCGCGATTTACGGTACACCTCGCGCAATACTAACAGACAAAGGAACAAGCTTCATCGGAACACTTATGACCAATCTATCTGAAATATTTAAAATCAAACAAATCACAACCTCGGGATATAGACCACAAACCAATGGATGTCTGGAACGAAGTCACATCGTCCTCACCGAATACCTCAAGCATTACATGGATAATTATGAAGATTGGGATTTATTAATACCGTTCGCAATGTTCTCTTACAATACATCTGTTCACGAAGCAACAAATTTCACCCCATACGAATTAATCTTTGGAAAGCCAGCTCGAGAACCAAGTTCTTTTTCAAGTGGCGAAAAATTAAAGTCATTTGGAGACTACTTAGTAGAATTAATAACACACGTGACTAATATTCGGAATATAGCCTCAGATAATCTAAACAAAGCATCAGAACAAATTAGAACACGCCAATTTTCCGCCCACGGCAAAACGATAAACTGACCGTCCGACCTAATATGGTCCTGATCACCCTGCTTCTGAGACATACCCTGGCAAGTAGCGAGAGTCTACCTGAGGGGCACTCAATCCTTTCCAATCGCCGCCCCTGCAAACAACAACCAGCACGGAGATGCTGATTGGGGAACAGAAGGATGACCTCACAGCCACGCTGACGCTCGACCGGCTACCCGGACAACCACCACTGGATGTCATCGAGCACTGGCTACAGATCGGCTACGTAGTGCCCAGCGACGAATAAAACTTCTACACCCTGCAACACCTAGCGATAAGTACACTACACTACACTACACCCGACAATTCTCTTTTAGACTTTTCTCATAAAATGATTTTGGAGCGTTTTTCCTTCTTTTGAGAAAGCATCACGTGAATCGCGATGTTTCGTCTTGGGGAGGGAGATGTTACGTATGTGGAATTTTCCCATACGCCGCTCTCAACCGTTTTCGAGCTCGTGTCTACGAAGGGAAAACGCCCTGAAATCCTTTTTGTTTATCACACACCATTAATGGGGGTCATGATCTCGAGCATCTGGATCACGACCATGGGAACGGGAGTGACACGACGACGACCCCGAAAGATCTCCTTATATGGAAACACACACATTTTATTTAATATTTAATCGCGACACTTACATTTGTACAATAACTAATTATTGAATATACGAATGGTTTTCACGTGTAAATCGAGTCGATTACGTTAAACCCATCTCTTACCCAGCGATCCTTATAATATTAGTAGCACTCACCCACCGATACAATTTTACCGCTCGAGTTGTATCAAATATTAATTAAGAGTTACGAGGCATTACTAACATTTCCCGCGACTCCCTGATTTCGCATCGGGTTCGTTCGCAACCCTTTACCAAAACAAGCCATCTTCTCCAACCCAGTGGCTCCCCGATTTTGCATCGGGTTCGCCCACGAAAACTCACCCTTCCTACGGCTCCCTGATTTCGCATCAGGTTCGTCCGTATCCTACAGCTCCCTGATTTCGCATCAGGTTCGTCTGTAAGTCTACCAACTTCCTAACAGCTCCCTGGTTTCGCACCAGGTTCGTCTGTGAACTTCATCCTAGTGACTCCCCGATTTCACATCGGGTTCGTTCAGAACGTTTCACCCTCCTGCGGCTCCCTGATTTCGCATCAGGTTCGTCCGCGTGTGACTCCATTCCTAGAGGCTCCCTGATTTCGCATCAGGTTCGTCCTCGCCGTCAATAATCCTAGCAGCTCCCTGATTTCGCATCAGGTTCGTCCGCGCACCTAACTAACAAATTCATAAGCCGTATTCCTTGGGAAATACCCTTCTCGCCGGCCTCTCGCGTTGCCGCAGCCACGGCTCGTAACAGCGGTTTGTTGCTCCTACATTAATATCTGACATAAGCTTTCTACATTTCAGCCAAACTGAAAATAACGCCTCATACCTTTCTTCTCCGCACCATTCTCGTTCTGTAGCTTCAGTCATTTTAAACAGTTGCAGAAATTAATTAGAGCCATTGTAGCACGTGACGAATGTCCATCTAGGTATATGATTATTGGAAATACAATTCCATTTTCAATGCACCATGGGGGAATAAATTGGTCATGTATTCATAAAATGACTCTCCAGTCATCCATCCATTATCCGACCTTCCTACATTCCAATCTCTTGGCACTTTCTCAATGATGGTTAAGGGGGTAGACACGTCACGTGGTCTGGCCGATTCGGCAGGTCGGTATTACAGCAGGTTTTTTCTGCACTGAAATGGTATTACCCATAGATACGCCGCTGCCTGATGCACGCGAGAGGGAGCTGTTTGCTATTTCCGTATTCTATTCTGAATAAGGAAAGAAATTCTCAGCTGTTGCGTTGTACTTATAAAAATTTAAACGGAAAGTCGGCTGGTACTGCAAACGTAGATAATTCATTGTACATTTCAATTACTTGAAATGTACTTATGTTACAATATTCTACGTTAGCAGTAAGGAATTATAAGTAAAAAGGAAAAATAGATGAGGAGATGTCCCCAGAAAATGAAGTTTGTTAGGTTAGACATTTTTTCATTAGCAAAACATTGAGACAGAACATGAAATACACTTATAACATTGCAGAAGCAGTTATGTACAAACATTATATATAAAATTGTGTTGGATGTTGAATTGGGCTAGTAAAAATGCGCCGGCTGGATGCGCGTGATTATTATGTGGTCCCCTCCTCGAAGTGACAAAAAATATAACCTATGTATATGCTATATGACAACAGATGTTTAGTGGCTATTTCGTTCTTTTACGCTACATTTGTGAACTTTTTATCATCCTTCCAAAACATTATTATTACGTCACAACAATATCTTTAGGAAATCGGGTATGGCAATAAGGTTATATTTTCTGTCACTTCGAGGACAGAAACTCCGTTCGTGAAATCCGCTACTGAAAATGCGCAGGCTGGATGCGCGTGATTGTTATGTGTTTCCCTCCTTGAAGTGACAGAAAATATAACCTATAGGGTTAACCCCAAGGGTTGCTCAGCCCAAGTTGCCAAACCAGTCACCTGTCCTGGTTGTGGGTTGCACTCTCATCCAGGCCCTTCATGTCTTGGTCGTACAGGACATCCCTGGGTTGGCAATAGTCTCCTTAATTGCCGTTCTGGATCTCCAAGGTCTCAACCCGCCGTTAGCCAGAACATCGCATCACAGGTACAGCCATTATCTGCTATACCAACAGCAACGCTTCAGTCGATTTCGGCATTACCATCAGCCGATACGATTAGGGGTATCGTGAGCGATCTAATTGATGAGAAACTGGCGGTACTGCGTGAAGACTTTTTAGAGGGTATTAGAGCCGAGTTGAGCGAAATGAGGTTGGACATAAATTCATTGTCCGATCGCGTCAAAGCGCTCGAGGATAAGTCTACCATCTCTTCGGATCAGCAGCCCTTGTCCACGATGGATGACATCTTAGAAGAATGGAAGGACAGGGAAATGAGGTCCAAAAATATCATTATTTTTGGAATACCGGAGCCTCGAGAATCCTCTTCTGAGCAATTGAGATTAGCCGACGGAGAGGCAGCACGTGGAGTCCTGAATGAGATCTGCCCCCTTAACAACCAGGCTCTTGTAGTCCATCGTCGCGGCAAACCGGGCAAATCAACATGTAGGCCTCTCTGCGTCCGCCTCGACTCCGTTGCTGAAGCGAGAAGGATACTTCAAGGCAAACAGCGGTACAAAGGCCCATATAAGATTTCGGACGACAGGACTAAACAACAGCGCGGGACCTTATTACGGCTCAGGGAAAGGCTTCGTGACTTACACGAACAAGGGGAAACCCATATGACCATCCGTTATATTCGTGGTTTTCCGAAGATCGTTTCGGGTAAACCGCGTCAGGTCTCGTCCTAAAAAAACTAAGTCGGAACCCTTTAGTATATGTACAAAATGTCCGTGGTCTGCGCACTAAGTTAGATTTACTTATAAATTCTGTACTTGCATCAGTAGTATCGTATGACATAATCATCTTCGTTGAGACCTGGCTCACCCCCGAGATATCTTCAACTGAACTGGGGCTACATAACTATACTGTGTATAGGTGTGACAGAACCCAAAGAACAAGCCGTTTCACAAGAGGCGGCGGTGTTCTCATAGCCGTCAAAAGTTCTATACCGTCCTACCCTGTTACAGTCAGCTGTTCCGAGGTTGAACAAGTGTTTGATAGGGTCCACCTTTACGGCAATAAATACTTACTGATGGGTGCCATTTATATACCGCCAGCATCCCGGATATCACTCTATGCTAGTCACGTTGATTCTGTCGTGGAGTTATTTCATAAGTATAGTGAAGATAAGTTTTGCCTGTACGAGGATTTTAATCTTCCTCACGCGGTTTGGTTCAATGACTCGGGTCAATCGTGCTTTAGAAGGTCGGGTGTTTCATCTAATGAGTCGGCAGCCATCGATCTCCTCCTTGGTTGTGCGGGGTACTGCAACCTTACCCAAGTGAACACTGTTTTTAATGATTTTGACGCTATGCTTGATCTCATCTTTGTCAGCTGTCCAAATGTCACGGTTGATCGAGTCATTGAAGTCCTTATCGAACCGGATGTCTATCATCCACCCTTGTATGTAACGTTCATAGGACTGGCCATGGGCCGCGACCTCTCGGGTGGTAACTTCAAATTTAGGGACTTTAAGCGGGCTGATTTCCTCCGTGTACGGGAATATCTTAACGGTGTGAATTGGGATGAAGAGACTTGTGACTCTGATCCTGATGTTGCCCTTGATCGTTTATACGGCCATATCAATCATGTAATCGATGCTTATATTCCGGTCAGGACGGTTGTCCGTTCCACGTTTCCATGTTGGTTTTCTCCTGGCTTAAAGTCCCTGATCCGTCAGAAGAAAAGGGCCCATAGAATCTTTAAGCGTTCTGGTGATTTCTGTGATTACATTGTTTTTTCTAATATCCGTTCGAATTGTAAGAGCTCCCTGGCGCGCGAGCATCGTATTTATATTGACGGCGTCGAGAAAGCGGTGTGCGACAATGTATCTAGCTTCTGGAAATTTGTAAACACTAAGCGTGTTGGGCATAGAATTCCTAGCACGGTGCATCTCGACCGTGCTTCTGCCTCGTCGCATGTAACAGCTGCTAATCTTTTTGCTGAGTTCTTTGGCTCTGTTTATAGTCCTCGGGCTGGAGTGGTGCCTGCCTTGTTTCCTGGTCTATCCTCTAACAGTGATGTAAATATACATTCGATTTACATCTTTATTAGCTAAATCTATTCCAAGCTCGAGTCACTCGATACGTCAAAGGGCCCTGGATACGATGGGATCCCGCCTTTGTTTTTAAAGGAGTGTAGTTTCATTCTTGCAAGGCCCCTCTGGCATATTTTTAACTCCTCACTGACGATGGGGACTTTCCCGGCGGCGTGGAAGTCTACTTTAGTTACCCCGGTATTCAAGGCAGGTGACCGCTCCGATGTCAGAAATTATCGTCCTATATGCAAATTATCTGTCATTCCAAAGATCTTCGAGGAACTAATAACGGAGCATTTAACGCCTTGTCTTACTAATGTCATATGCGATGAGCAGTGTAACGCGGTTACGAGGTAAACGTGGTATCCGAGTAATTAGTATCTAAATCAGTCTAATCGGAAGGATGTTATGCGCGTTACAGTACAAATAATTATTTAATAATTTAAAGAATTTTGTTTGATATCGGGATTCCAAGATCTAGTCCTATACAGGCCCCGCACTGAGTTATTGTGAGGATTTAGTTAGTTTATCTTTAAATAACTTCTGCTCGAGTGTAAAGTTCAAGTGTGAATAGTTATATTTTTATTCTTTTACTAATGAGTTAGAGGGGCTGGTGAGCCAAGGGTAATCCCAGAATACTCGCTAATGCCAATATTGACTCTCCGTTACCTCCGCATTCGCCAGTTGCGAATAGAGCACATAAAATAAATCTTTTACATGAGATGACGCTCGCCAATCGTTATTCCGTATTACAATATTCAAAAAAAGAATGCGCAACTCACCCACTTTATCGATATACTTCTAAAACGTATAAATTTTGGTTGTTTGTCTTTGAACAGTACTCAATAGAACGCCTTTCCGTGCCTGGGAAAGAAAGAATCACACTCACTCTTGTTATTTAATGAATATATATATATATATATATATATATATATATATATATATATGTATATATTTAAGCGATAGAAAAAAAAGATTTAACGCACAAATAAAATATAAAAAAAACGTTTAAATGATTATAGTTACTCATGAAGTTATACAATAATTTTTAACGTGGAAATATTGAGTCCATTCACTATGAATTATGAATCTCCGTCTCGAAACGTGAAGTTTTAGTTACAGAAAAGAAATTACTTTCCACGGACACTCGTCACGCACCTCGCGACTGTACGACAAAGAGTGACTTCAGCTTCGCGCCCCCGAGAGCGCCCGGCCGCGAGGTCCGCTCAGAAAAGCTGACGCTGCAGTCCCAATCATGCCCAAGCAACCGTCGCATGATTTCGTTAGGTGTTCTCACTTTCATTCTTCCATACTTTTACTTATGCGCTACCGGCGTAGAACAGGGTACTCTCATCCTTATGCTTCTCACACTCAGATCACTCCTTTACATCGATGCGACGATTCGACGGTCAGAGATGCGCTCGATTAGGTTAAACCAGAATGCTAGATGCATTGTCAAGACACACCCCCGCCGCTTACATTTAATCAGTGTCGCGAAGTATGAGAACCACTGCTCATTTTGAACGAACTACTGAGAACCACGCTGATGCCTCAGCACAGTCCCACGTTCAGGGTACAGCGCAGCGACCAAACGTCGCGGCGACGACGACGTTCCTAGTACCGAGTATCCGTTTTCATAGATAAAATACAGTAAGCAGAAGTGCGCTCGATTAGGGATTTCCCAGAACGCTAAGCGTTGTCGAAGCACTCCGCCCACTAACAAAGGAAAAACACAACTAATCATTGATTTTAAAAATTTTGAAGTTTCGGGACGTAACAGTAGCATGGATTCGTTCCGGGCCGATCGACGTCTACTAATCTTGCGGTCTACCACTGCTTCACCTCTGCTGCACTTGATGCGGGTCTTCAAGTTGATACTGTGTATACTGACTTCCGGAAAGCCTTTGATTCGGTGAATCATTGTATCCTGCATCAAAAATTGGCTTCAATCGGGATTAGTGGTTCGCTCCTGGCTTGGATCGTTAGTGACCTTGAAGGACGTGTTCAGGTTATCAGGGTGCAGGATCGGTTATCTGATCCGGTCAATGTGACATCTGGTGTCCCTCAGGGATCGCACCTTGGTCCTCTCCTGTTCCTCCTCTTTATAAACGATCTAAGTGAGGTTTTTCGGAATAGTAGATTCCTTATGTATGCGGATGACTTGAAAAATTTTCGCACTATTAGATGTGATTCCGAAGTGAGTCTATTACAGGATGATCTCACGAGGTTCGAGCGATGGTGTACTGTCAATAGAATGCGGCTAAACACAGGGAAATGTGTGTTACTAAGAACGCATAGGGCAGTCATTGGTATTCCCTCGAATTATACTTTATGTGATTCTACATTGTCTGAGGTTGCGGAAGTCATAGACCTTGGGGTTACGTTTAGCCCTATGAGGTTCAATGACGATGATTATGGACCTGCCCTACTAAAGGCGGGATCTCCTAGCTGCGACAGGTCGCTGCGACTTGTCGCAGGTACTGGTGCAATGGGGAAAGCATGCATCTGTTCTCCTGCATGCGACTGCGATCGTCGGGTATGCGCCAGACATAGGAGCCTGACGCGAGTCTGTTTGAGTACCAGCCTAGGCTACTCGACGTGCAACACAATGCGATGAGGGTCTGTTTCCCATTATACCTAGTCGCAGGCTGGCACTGCGACCACCGGTCGCTAGACTCCTCCCGAAGGAGTCCAGCGACCAGTCGCACTGTGGGACGAAATGTAGACATCTCTGGACATGGCCGTATCTTTGTTAAAAAAACATCATATTTTGATGAGGTTTAACTTATTTTAAAGGCAAATGATCATACATTCCGACAGTGAACATAAAAATTGCAATAAATATTGTTTGCACTCTCTAGCTTTTGACAAACATCAACAAATTTTTGCAGCTTGGCACACTCTTCTTTGAGGGCGGATTTTACCCCCTGGACACTGATTTCGATAAATGTGATTCAACGAGTCGAAAAGTAGAAAGTTCAAACTTTAAAATGGTTTTGTTTCATCAATTTTGGATGAATTTTAGCAAAGTTGTGAGACTTTGAAAATTTAGCAAATTTAAAAATAGTTTTATCTGGTTTTCGGTGCAAATATAAAGGGCTTCAGGAGATGAACTATTATTTCCTGCAAAAATGTATATGAGAAAGGAAGGTAAATAGACAGTGGGACGAAACATATAAATTGCTGGACATTCAAACTTCTTGTATGTGACCTATCATATCTTTGTCAAAAGTGGCATAAATATTACACACATAAACCATTTTGTTTTTGTGATTTTTTGTTGATCTTGAACTAATAACCGATCAAAAAATAAACAGAAAACGCACATATGAGGATATTTTCCACAATCTCTTAATTTCATCGGATCCTCTGATTTCAAATATTAGATCACACATTGCAGACAAAAGATAAAGTAATTAATGTTCCCCTAAGTACTTTTGTTATTAAATAATTAAGTTAATGAAGAAAATTTAGAAGAATTAATGGACATGCAGAACACACCAGAATGTGATGTAGACACGGACAGTGAAACCGGCAAGCCTGCAAGAGGATCTAGGTACATAGAACCAGTATTTGACACGGAAATTACTACAGATATTGAAAAGTGTGTTTTGTTGTCTCAATTTATGCATAGTATTTATATAAATATTATGTTTGATCATAATTTCGACTCCCCAAATCTATTTCTAAAAAATATATTTCTTTTTAAGAAAATAAGAAAGCGATGCGATGCTTGTGTCGTTTATTTATTAAGGTTCAACTAACTTTAATAATAATAACCTTATTTTATGAATTATAGTTCACTATATCATATTTATATTCATTTCCATGAAGACATCATAAAGACATAATGAATCGGATACAAGAAAAGGAATGTCTAGATACATATTTACTCATTTCGTCCCACATGCGTACACAATTTTATTAATTCTGCTCAAGATCGCAAGTTGACGCAGCTGGTGTTTGGATTTTCTAAAACTACAATGTTTAGTGATTATATGGGTATAAAATGTTTTTTGGACAATTTTCGACATTTTTTTAAATAGACAAAAACAAATTTTTTTTGACAAGTTGAAAACAAATAAAATCATTGGGTTTTTTTCACATAAACAACTTCTTAACAATCAACCCCAATGTGTAGTATGATGGTAAAATTTTTTTTCATTATTCTAATACTAATTATTTACATTCATATTACAGCCGTCTCCAGAAGTGAACGTATTTACTGTTAAAAATTCGGGATTTAAAAAGTTTATATTTTCATAATTTTGTATCCATTAGTGCTCAAGGATAATGCTCATATAATTATATCAATAAAAAAAGGTACTTCATATTTTCGCCAATGTCTGTGAATTTGTATGCGTAGTCCGACTGTGAGTCGCACTGCGATCCGTTGTCCACAGTGGGACAGAATCCCAAGAAATAAGGACAGAAGTTAGAATTCAAAAGATATGGGAGTACGTATTTTTATATGATACCTGTAGACTACTAATATGAGTACCTAAAAAAGGTAAAAATATCATGACGCCTACTTCTGATCTAGGTATGTGTAAACACGTGTCTATGTTTGTATGTATTTTTCCTGCAGAATTTTAAATCTGGGCTCAGAGCGAGGCGAAAATTCCAATTATCTTTTACAGCCGGTAATTTAGAATTTTTAGAAGCGAAATTTCTTCATTCGTTTACGGTAGGCAATTGCTTGTTTTCGAAGCGTTCGTCGGGAAGCATTTGTGTACCTGATGTCGATCAGGGACAATCGACACCGTGCCGATTTTTGCAGGGGTTTAAACTTTCTTCGCACTGAGTTAATCCGGTAATTGCTCTGTCACCGGGCGCTACACGAGGACTTGGGACCGGCACGTACCGTTGTCCACAACCGGCTCGCGGCACCGTACGGTCAACCCTGTCGTATCTAAATTTTTTTATTACTACGGGTACGAAAGCAGTCGGCATTGTTTTCAAACATCATTACAGTAAATGAGGTACGAGTGGTAATCCTGTCATAAAAGGGGAGCGCGCGGCTCGTTTACCCGGGCCGGGAAACTGTAGCGAAACACGGTTTATTGCCCGCCGAACGTAGAGAAATTACAGTGGTCCCCGGATTATTAACATGCTTTTTTCCCCTGATCATCGGGAAAGAACTACCACCCCACAGTTTTGCTTCCTCGGTGCGAGTCAGGGCCTTCGGTCTCAGGTAGACCTCCCGTTGACTGCCGAGAGCAATAAAATGACTGGGCCAGGTAATGCAATTTGTATTCCTTATGTCAAAGTAGTTCGATTTGCATGATATTTGGTATGATTTTCATCAGAAAAATACAAGGAATCCATTGGTCTAACTTCCATATCGATACGATAATGAATAAAGAATTTCTTAATACGCTGAAATGAATATTTCACATTTTCACCCCTTGACTGCGGGGCGCCGACCTCGAATCGCTGCGGTCGGCCGAGGATTCATACCTGTTTTAGAAAAAACTAATTCTTTATTCTTTATCGTATCGATATGGAAGTGACACCAATGGATTTCTTATCTTTTTTCGATTAAAATCATACCAAACTTCGTGTAAATCGGACTATTATTAACGAAATTAGCTTGCAATTATGGAAATTTATTTTTCATGAAATTTCCTCAATTATGGTCCGAATTACGTCATTCTTGGTGTCAGTTTCATCGGCGAAACATAAGCAATCAATTGGCGTCCTTTTCGCAAAGATCTGATGAGAATTGAGGAAGTCGAAGATTTCTCACTTATTAATAGGCTCTCGGACCCCTTCGGGGATCGAAAGCCCTAAAATTCGGGGAGGCACTGCGGGGGCTTTTCCTCTCGACCGAGGGTTCACCTCGGCCACGGGGCGCCAGGCGGCATCTCTTTGTGTCCTGTGGCTCCAGGCTTACCCTGTAGCCAGCACCCTGTCGCAGGCAAGGAGATTCAGCCTAGGGCCAGTCGCTAGGTCAAGTCGCTGCGACAAGTCGCAGCGACCTGTCGCAGCTAGGAGATCCCACCTTAAGATTGGGGCTATCTACTCTTAGGGACCGTCGTGTTATTTCGGATTTACTATTCCTTTACAAAGTTTTCCATGGTCAGTTTAACTGCCAGGAGCTAGTAGCACTGATTAGTTTTCACGCTCCGCAACGGTCTCTGCGTCGAAGACCCCTTTTTGTAGAATGTGTCCCGGAATACCATTACTACTCCAATGATCCCATTAATCGTGCTATGGGTGCGTTTAATCAATGCCCAGCGGACATCGATTTATTCTCAGCCTCCCTTTCTGCGTTTAAAAATCAGCTGCTTAGGATACTGCCACCTCCTTAACTTCACACATTTGTACTGTGTTGTTGTTTGATTGTTGACTGTTATGTTTTTCTTTCTTTCCTTTTTTATCTTTTGTATTTTTTTATATTATTTCCATTGCCCAGACAGCACACAGACATCTTCAAGACATCTTAAAGACGTCTGGAGTCAGACGTTCCAGACGTCTTTCAGACGTCCGTGAACGTCGTTTTCACGTCTTATACAAGTCTTCGGCACGGCTTATGTCACGAATCAAGACGTCTTAAAGATGATTTTAAGACGTCTTACAGACATCTTTAAGATGTCTTTTCTCAGACGTCTTAAAGACGTCTTTATAAGGTCCAGGTTCGGAAAAAAAAATGTCGGTGACGAGAGGAATCGAACCTAAGACTTTCCGTTTATGAAGCAATCGTTATTCGCACCTACCCAACATACTTCCTTATAAACACTTCCAAATTTTAGCTACATATGTATTGTACTAATTGTTTATAAAAAACACGCATTACAGCGAAATATTTTACAGAATATTATTATTAAATGTCTTTATTGGACCATGACAATTACGATATAACAATAATTGTGAATAGGCGAGGTTCAGCATAAGTGCTGCTCTACAACCTAACCTAATCATCATTCGACCTCTAGACTCACTTCACACACTGTCATATAATTGTATTAAAGAAAAATTGACGAAACAAATGTACGATAATTGCGTTACTATATGTTTAATATTCCATACAAATGGTGCAAAAATTTGCAAATCCTTGCGCCGGTCCTGCCTTAGGATTGCTTTTTACGGACGCCATTCGGATGGCTTTTTACCGACGTCTTTAAGATGTCTTTTGACAGACATCTTTAAGATGTCTCTGGACAAACATCTTTAAGACGTCTTATGAGCATGTTAAAGACGTCTTGTGGATGTCTTAAAGACATCTTAAAGACGTCTTTCACACGTCCGTACGACGTCTCAAAGATGTCTTTGTCACGAATCAGGACATTCAGACGTTCAGACGTAAAACAGACTTAAAATGGACGTCTATATGATGTCGTGTGCTGTCTGGGATATACATAGGTTATATTTTCTGTCACATTGAGGAGGGGGCCACATAATAATCACGTCCATCCAGCCTGCGCATTTTCTCTAGCCCGGTCAGCATCATGGAAAGCGTACCTCCTCCACCCTGCATTTGTGGTAGATGTGTTTCTGGCATTCTCCCGATTAAATTGACAGAAAATAATTTAAATCAGACTATTTTTAACGAAACGGGCTTTCAATTCTGCAAACAATCTTTTCACGTAATTTCTTTAATTATGGTCCGAATATCATTTTGGGGGCCAATTTGATCGAGAAAACATAAGGAATCGATTGACGTCACTTTCGCAAAAATCTGATTAAAAATTGCAGAACTTCAGATTTGTCACTGCTTAGTGCGCAACATTGCATAGCCCCGCTGGTTTCGAGCATCGAAGCCCACGAAACTCAGCGAGACACATGTAACCATGTATTCATAAGAAAAAATAAACCCAATCCATCGGTGGTAACACTCTTATCAAGGTGTAATGAGAAATATGAACATTTTCATATTCAGTACTGGATGACTCAAGTCGCCGTTGAACGAGGGTCTCTCGCTGGTGCGCTATTTCGCTCGCACTCGGTTTACGTCATTCAGTCTCCTTGTCAAGCGGTTCAGGCGAGGGCCCTGATAAATCTGAATTTATTTGGGAAACCAAAGTCGCGCCATTCGTGACACCCACTGGCGAACAGATATATGTATGTACGAGAAGAAGCAATGCAATTTCCCGATGTCTTGAAGCAACATTTCAATAGGTAAATGCATGAAACTCTGGGATCAGGAATTCCCAACCAAGTGATGCATATGTAAGAACTGGCGAAATTCTACAATAGTTCGTCGTCTAAATTTTATAATTAAAGTATTTATTTGACGTGAATATAAAGTTTGTCAGTAAAGTCGTTCTCGATAGAAGGCTGACTTTCCTTCGCCGTGGATAGTCCCCTCTTGTCCTTCACGCTGACAATCATACGATTCGCTAGGTTTCGTGGGTTTCGACGCTCGGAACCAGCGGGGCCATACAATGTTGCGCACTAAGCAGTGACAAATCTGCAGTTCTGCATTTCTAATCAGATCTTTGCGAAACGTCAATCGATGCCTCATGTTTTCTCGATCAAATTGACCCCAAAAATGATATTATTTGCACCATAATTAAAGAAATTACGTGAAAATTTGTTTGCAGAATTGGAAGCCCGCTTTGTTAAAAATAGTCCGATTTAAATTATTTTCTGTCAATTTAATCGGGAGAATGCCAGGAAAACATTTGTGTCATTTTCATATTGATACGATGAAAAATAAACAAATTCTGTTTCTATATAATCGATGACACATCGCCGAACAGGGGCGAGATCTCGCGCAGCTCGGGCCACAAAGTTTCTCGTCGGTTATTCGAACTTCTAAGATCGTATTCAGATATATTGGCCGGTGAGTTTCGTAACGCGTATTCTCCCACTATACCACTTGCCTGCCTCGGCGCTCCTTTTCTCAACGTTTTCTGACTCGTTCTCACCTTCGCAGAACAAGAGTGATCCAAATGTGGTGGGGATAGCGCCAAGCTTCTGGCGTGACAGGTCAAACCAATCTGTCAGCGTAGAAATACACACATCAGAATAGGTGCGACTTAGCTCCGAAAAAATTCAGGAGCTTTATTGGCCAGAACATTGATTCATCTCGTATTGATCTATGCATAGCTTCGTAACAAACACAACTACTACGCTAACAATAAGAATAAATAACAGCTACACGACTACGTTCAGACGGAGTCGAGCAGCATTCCCGTTACCCCACCATACCCTTCGATAGCCGAGGAACTCCAACTGACAAATCCACGATCGTCAGATGGTGGTGGCTCATTTCTTCTTGATCGCTGTTCGCGAAAAACGAATCGACCGGCCAATATATCTGAATAGGATTTTAGGATAAAGATAGAATGAAAGATGAAAAATTATTCGAAGCCCAAGATGAACGGTCTTCTAATAAACAATGGAAACTAATAAATACCCGAAGCTAAATAGAATTTTAGATTTAGGGTATACACACCCTCCCCTAAGCCTCGTGTCGATCGGCCACTGGGGCCATTCGGAAGTATATTCTTTTATTTAAATAATGTCCATCTCTGCACAGAGTAAATAATTATAGTAAATAATTATAAAAAAATCGGGGTGTTAACTGTTGACCGATTTGCAGACTTTTCCTTGTTATATGTTATATACAATAGACTGAAGAATAATAATAAGAGCAATAATTGCAAATAATTGCTGTCACTTCCACATTGTGAAAATATGATCAGTATATCAATATTTCAAGTATTAGTAAAAAAGTTCCAATCTGTCCTTTTTATTTTAAATAATGTGGCCATATAATTATACCATAAATTCGAAAGTGATTTCATATGATGTATGTGTTACAGTAAAAGCGTTAATTTAGTAAATGTACACAGTTCCCAGCAGTTTCTATCGTAGTCAATATATGCCTAAAATGCATATAACCTAACCTAAAATCGTCCGAAAATGCATGCATTGACTACATCACGCTTTTACTGTGTCTCGTGTATCTAGCTAACGCTTTAGTTTTGCTATGATTCCACGTTGGTAGTCCTCCCGAGTAGGCGCCATCTCGTATCCACTAGCTCAACTAAATTTGTCACGTGACTTGCTCTGTATTATCGCCAATATGGCGGAAGGAACTCGTATTTGGGAATGCGTTTCACGAGAATACGCTTTTCGTCCTTATATGAGCAGATTTTGAGCTGGGTGAGGTCTCATTCGAAAGAGGAAGGTTCAGTGCAGCGCGCTCTGGTCATCGTTTGAGTCACAAAACTCTTTTAGTGACCTAAAAATACTTGGATTCATGCGAATGTATTTTGTCGATTTTTGCTCTACTTTGAACACTCATATTATTAGATATCAACACAATTGGGGCCTTTACACGGACGTTCTTTTTGGACACTTTTGCGCGCCACGCGCCAGTTGGGCACGCATTTGGCGTGGCGTGCCGGAACGTCGGAAGGAGCGCGCAGGCCAGAAGATCGTACCCGTCACTACTTAGAGACAGCGAGTTCGGGCTCCCATTTCTACGTCGATTCTACATGCTTTTCCCAGGAACCAGCGCAGTCTTGTATTGTGTATTACCTGTTCCATGTATATTATCGATCTGCGAAACAATCGGGAAGACACGATCGCGATATACGTAGGTTCGCGAAAAGTATACGAATTCCTCGATATACCTGGCTTATAGAGGATATCATAAATGCTTTTACTGTAGGGCACACTGAAACATCTGTTTTTACGAAGCTACATTTGGTTTACCTGAAGGTGCTATAAATTATGGAAATGGTTTATTACTCGGTTATAACGACTGTATTGCGATCTGCATTCTTCTTGCAGACGAAAAGTTTCCACCTCATCGGAAGGTCTTGCTAGTATCTTGTGCGCGGTTAGAAGCGTGGCGCGCCGGAATTGCACGTTCTTGCGTGCGAGTAGAACCGTTGTCAGGCGTGGCGCGTCCAAAAAGAGTGTGGCGCGCTTGAATTTTCGTCGCACGCAACCCTCGACTCAAGAGGCAACCCTACCGATAAGCCGTGCCTCGATGGGTTTCAAGGACTTCGACCCTCGAGCCCAGGGGGGCCGTACAATTGATGCCCCCTAAGAAGTGACGAAACAAAAATTCTACATTTTTCATCGGATCTTGACGAAAGTGGTGTGAATCGTTTCCTTATGTTTTCCTGATGAAAATGGTCTAAAAACGACACAAATCGGATCGTAATTAAGGAATCTTCATAATAAATTGATTTCCAAAATTTCGTTAAATATAGTTCGATTTACATGAAATTTGGTATAATTTTCATTTGAAAAACATAAGAAATGCATCGGTATCACTTCCATATCGATACGATAAAGAATAAAGAATACAGCTTTTCTGTAACAGGTATGAATCCTCGGCCAACCGCAGCGAATCGAGGTCGGCGACCCACAGTCGAGGGTGAAATATTCATTACAGCGTGTTAAGAGATTCATTATTCGTCATCGTATCGATCTGAAAATAACACTAATGGATTCGTGGCGTTCTCCCAATTAAAATTATAACAAATGTCATGCAAATCGGACTACTTTTACACAAGCAATACAAATTATAAAAGGGGTAGGGATTTCTTAAACGCACTCTCTTATCGTATCGATTCCTGGCTCATCGCGGAGTCCGACGAGAGTGCATCTTATCCGAAAGCATGATTAGATCGATGTAGACTCTGTGATCCGTAGGGTGATCGAAGTAATTGTGAAAATTTTGTTTTATGAGGGCTGCTCGGATTTGGTGGTCCGAACGCCGATCAGAATGAGCAAAGAACATTGCTGATTAGCCAAATTTTCCTTGGTGAGGAGGGACCATCCTCCCCCTCTCGATAACGTAGAGGTGTAAAAGTAGACATCTGCTTACCAAAACTAGCCAGATTGATCGGTCAGAGTCTCGCCCAGGGTCGCGGTTTATAACCGTATTGTCCCGCGGGTCTGCTGGGGGAACCCGCCGAAGGAGCAATATACGGATTTACTCAGGAAGCAATTCGAAATCGCTGAAAAACGGCACGATGTCCATTTCCCCTTTTCGACATCTGGCAGACAAATGTTTGCCGACGAAACCTTAGAAAACAAGCAATTAACTACTTAGGTAGTTGTAAACCAGGGTTGGCTAACTGGTGGCTCGCGAGTCACCGGGGGTCCCTCCGCCTTGCTGCCACGGCCCCCTCCATACCGACCAGGCCCTGACGATCGCAATCGAAAAGAGAAGAAAGGAAGCAGGAATCGACTGCGATTGACAGGGTCTGGTAGGGTTGCCATCCGTACTTTAAAATAAAGTATCTTACATTATTATAGGTAAATGTACTCTATACTTTTGAATGACAATAAAGTACGCGAAAATACTTTATTTCACAATTAATGATATTACGTGAAACGTAATGGAATATTATTATCTTGTATCTCTTCCTTCCACTTCAGCATTTACTGAGAAAGTTTTCTCTGTCATGAATGTGAAGTGGCGGGATGAAAGAAACAAAGCCTCTCTCAATCTAATAAGAAACGAATTATTTATATATTTCAATATGAACATTGACTGCAATGATGCCATGGTGAACGCGTGTAATTTGAAAAGAGGATGGCGCAGGCGAGACCACGCGCAAACTACCCCTTCTGGCCCCGAGTGCCCCCGCAATGTGTTTTGACGCTGATCGCGAGTAATCGCGTGTGATTTTTTAGTACAACAACGCGTGGGTGGAGCTGTATATGTAGATCAATTTTTTATAAAAATATATCAGCAGTAGATTGCTGATAAGCGCGGCGGATTGATTGCAAGGTGTGCAATAACAACGCGTATTTCTACATACTTATAATGAAACTCAATTTAGTTTATCAATGGCTGAAAGAAAAATTATATGTACCCTGCTCCCAGGACTATATACATATTTCTCTCCTTTAACCATGACTGTTGAGACTTGGGATATTTAAGTTTATTCCCTGCGCCTGGCGAACCCCTTGGGCGGCAATTCCAATTGCCATAATCCTGGGACTCTCCGCGATGCCTCCACTGGTGGGCGTTTTAATTTTTATTACTGGCCTACACCTTACGAACCCCTGGAGAATGGTCACCAGTACCTTCTGTCACACCTTGACCAATTATATTTTGGCATAACCACCTCCACCCCGAATTTCAGCTATGGAGGGAGGAACCAATGTTTACATTTTAAGGGAAAACACGGAGCCGAGGCAGAATCAAACGAAAAGTCAAAGTGTTCGGACATTAGACAGTGAGTTGCGAGTGTACCGTGCTGTTTTAACACATAAGAAAATGGCAGACTCCTGGAGTAAAAAATTGACAGGCGATCTTATTGATATGTACAGGCAAATGCCTTGCCTGTGGAAAATAAAAAAAAAAATGTATATTTCAATAGGAATTTAAAAACGGAATCCTACAATAGGCTCATCAACTTAGTGAAGCCACACTTTCCGGAAGCGGATAGAGACTTCATTCGGAAAAGATTACAAAGTCTCCGTGGAACTTTCCGGAAGGAAATGAATAAAGTGACGCAGTCCAAACGTTCCGGCAAGGGGGCGGACGAGGTATACGTACCAACCTTATGGTACTACGAGAAAATGTTGTTCACGTTGGATCAGGAGACCCCAAGCGCAAGTACGTCGAATATTGACACTGATGCAGGACCATCTTTCCTGGAGGAATCTTCTGAGGTGGACGGAAACCTCACATCAACGAATAATTTAGACGATGCAGCGGCATCAACAAATAATTTAGAAGATGCAGAGGCATTAATAATTGAAAACGACCCTGCTGAAAGTGAAACCCAGCCTGATCGAGTAAGTTTATTTGTTTATTTTATTATTATTACTAATACGGGCCAAAAGTACCAAATATGTAGTAAAATCATTGAATGTAGGGCTGAAAGTAAAGAAGAAACAGAATTTCTAATGAATAATATTTTATTGACAATTTTGCAATGGACACAATTGATTACAATTGATTACTCCATACATAAATTTCATCATATTGAACAGTAATATTAACGCATGCGCAGGTTGACTTAATGTGCAAGGTGTTAAAAAAGTAATATTCACTGGTTTGGTGGGTGAATGTACACCTGTGCACCGGTAGAGATTTGTAAACAAATTTTGCTATGAAATTATTTATTACATTGGAAGCTAATGTTTCAACGATTCGATTGTGTACAGTTTCACGTAGAGGCATGGGTCTACCACTATGCCGCATTGATAGTTTCTATACGAATGGTGGGGTCTGGCACAGTGGCCTAGTGGGCCTAACAAGGTCAATGCCCTTTGCACTATCTTCTGTCCCTTTAAACGTCGCATTGTGTTTCTTTACGTTTGGAAGTACGTACTGTACTCTACGTTCAACTCTACCTTGTAATAGACAATTTCGTAGCAAAATTTGTTTACAAATCTCTACCGGTCCACAGGTGTACATTCACACACCAAACCAGTGCATATTACTTGTTTAACATTCTGTACAGTGTACACAAATGATTATTATTATCTATATAATAGTATTAATATATATATAATATTATTTAATACATTTAATTCGCTTGTACAAGAATTGAGAGAAAGGTACATAAAAGAAAAGGAGGCGTACAACTTAGAAACATCTCCTTCTTAGACACACGCTACACATAATATCCTGTTATGGCCCAGTCTATTAACCCTCGGTTGTCACACTACGTCAAATTAACCCTGCGTTTTTTTAAGCAAAAAACCTTTTTGTCGAAACTCTTATTGCTTCAAACTTTTTTTTATGCATGTTGATACTTTAAATGTCAATTTTCAACGATGGGCATATATTCTATAATGTTCAAACATTATCTCAGAATTTTTTAGACTTAATTTAACAAATAGTTTTTAAATAACAACTGATTGAAAATTGACAGGGTCAAATTGACCCAGTGTGACAACGACGTTCGAAAAAGTATGTGTGACAACCGAGGGTTAAGGAAGGAGTCGTGGCCACCTGTGACGTCTGAAAACACAAGTATTTTGGGTTTTTTTGCAAAGACTGGAAAACTTTTTTATTTATATAACCGGCTGCGTATTCGAAAGTATATATTTTAAAGCTCTTGTATTTTTATTTGCAATGCTATATATAAATAAATAAATAAAGGATTTATAGGCGATCTCCCGACAAGGTTTTTTTATTTAAGCACTTAGGGTTCGCACAAATTTAGTTAGTATATTAAATTATCTAGTGCTTAAACCTTCATTATCCCGAAAAATTACTATGCTACAAATTCGCGGCTGCTTCATAGTAAAAGTATCGACTTTCGCCACAGAATCGCTCAATTTTATTAAAGTTATTAGAGTTCCTAAATTTATGTAGTTTATTGATTTTCTTTCCATCTGTAAAATAAAAACTACTTAACGAAATTTAAAAAGCCACGATTGAGCACTAGATAATTTAATATGCTGACTAAATTTGGTCAAATTTTTTATTTCTGATGAACCAGATCAAACCTACAGACACGATCACCCTAAAGTGCTTAAATAAAAAAAGCTGTCGGGAGATCGCCGATAATTCCTTTATTTATATATATAAACATATGTATATTGCAGTGCAAATAATAATACAAGAACTCTAAAATATATATTTCCGAATATACAACCATTTATTTAAAAAAGTCTTCAAGTCTTTGCAAAAAAATTCTTGTGTTTTCAGACATGATAGATAGGCGTCACCCCTTAAGGGTACCTTCCGTTCTAAAAGTTGATTTTTTAAATTTAATTTTTCAAATGTTAATGTTAAATGTCTTAAATCCTGAATAGGGTAAAGGCACCAGTAGTCGACCATGTATCAGTAATCGACCACTTTCAGAAAAACATGAGAAATAAGATGTTTAGCAGTGACGATCTTTTGAATAAAGTGCAGTTCTCTAACTGCATTCTGTTCAAAAGATCGTCACTTCTAAAAACCTTATTTCTCATGTTTTTCTGAAAGTGGTCGACTACTGATACATGGTCGACTACTGGTGCCTTTACCCTACAATGCAAATAGTCCCATTAAATTATATATAGTAGTTTTCCTTCAATTAATTCCTAAAGATCTCCTTCTTTTTGGGCTCCAGACCGGAAGGTTCCCATAATACAACAAAGATTTACGCTCTACCTGCATTCAACATATCTTCCTGCCACGGAATACTTCCTTCTCCTACAAAATATTCTTTGTACCGGTCCCTATTTTGTTTGGCAGAGTTGTTGATATTCCTGGGAATGGCGAGTTGCAAATTATCCAACTGCACTGCATTGATTTGACAATCTCCCTCCATCTGCATACTACTGTTGTTCGCAATGAACGTTTTACTTCGCCTTCGCAAAAAATTATGCAGAACGCATGTAGCCAACACCACATTGCATATATTTTCAACTTTCATATTTATGGGTGTATGCAGCACTCGAAATCGCGAAGACAATATGCCAAATGCATTCTCAACGACATTCCTTGCTCGCGACAATCTGTAGTTAAAGATTCGTTTGTCGTGGTCTAGTTCTCTTTGAGAATAAGGTTTTAAAAAATTATTCGTTAACGCAAACGCTTCATCGCCTAAAAAGGCAAAGTTTAGGTTATTCACGGTTTCGTGATTTTCTGGTAAATTCAATTGACCGTTCTTTAATCGTCGCAAAAATTCTGTGTGTTCAATGACACCCCCATCCGATATTCTACCATTTTTTCCAACGTCGACAAAAATAAATTCATAATTAGAATCCACTAACGCCATTAATACAATACTGTAGTAATTCTTATAATTATAATAAAACGCTCCAGATTCTGGTGGTGGAACAATGCGAATGTGCTTTCCATCCACAGCACCTCCGCAGTTTACGAAATCCCATCTGTTTTTAAAACCTTCCGCTACGTTTTTCCACTCGTCCTTGGTATTCGGGAACTATGACAAAAAAATACAATACAAAAATAAAAAAATTAAATAGGTAACGCGCACAGATATGATTTGACAGGGAAACGTTTGTGGTGTGACCTGCGCACCGCACAAGTTTCATGAACAACAGACAGGCATACAGACAGATACGAACTTATTGTTATTGAATTTCTTTGCTATTTCTTATTTTATTATTTTTTTTTTGTTTGAAGGAAGAAGAAATGCCCGTCAGAAACAATGCCCCAAATACGGCCACTAGAAAAAATGGGAAGAAAAGAAAGCCGGAACAAGACGCGAGCGAATTTTTTCGGACATGCACCGAAGCGTTGAAGGCGCCATCAACCAGCAAAGTGGATGTCACTGAATTTGAGGCCATTGGCATAAAAGTAGCAAAACAATTGCAGAGAATGGATATGGATCAGGCCATTTATGCGGAGTCCATAATAACCGCCGTCTTAAGACGGGGTCTATTTAAAACTCTGCACCCACGCACAGATTTGTGCGACAACAATTGCACTGTGATTGCCATGGCCAACTGCAGTGGAAGCACCGCAGGATCCAATTCATCCCATACAGAAGGAAGCTAGGGGATCTAGTTTCATTAATATTAACTTTAGCGTTTAAACTTTAAGGACTTTTAAAATGTTGAAAATAAGTAAAATTTAATTATTTACATATATGATACGGAATAATAAGGTGACGAGGAACTACTTTTTGCTCTATATACGTTGGCGGACGAACGAAAGTTTACAACGTTTAAAATCGCATAACTTTTTTAGAATTGGTCCAAACGACATGAGTTTTTTTTTAGAATCTAGAAGGATTAGTTTGCTAAGTGGCGTGTTTCGTCGTTTTGAAGAAAAATGCAATTGGTCAGAATAGCAAATAAATAGTAAAGGGTTTATTTTTAAACCCGTTTGTAGATTGAAGTAAGTTGTATTCATACAGAAAATTTCATTAAAATCGGTTAGCGTTGCTCTGAGCTATAAACGCTTAAAGATCGCAGAATAAGGTCGAGAATCGCTAATTTCGACAATTCCCGCTAATTTCGACAATTCCCGCGATTCTCGACCTTATTCTGCGATCTTTAAGCGTTTATAGCTCAGAGCAACGCTAACCGATTTTAATGAAATTTTCTGTATGTATACAACTTACTTCCATCTACAAACGGGTTTAAAAATAAACCCTTTACTATTTATTTGCTATTCTGACCAATTGCATTTTTCTTCAAAACGACGAAACACGCCACTTAGCAAACTAATCCTTCTAGATTCTAAAAAAAACTCATGTCGTTTGGACCAATTCTAAAAAAGTTATGCGATTTTAAACGTTGTAAACTTTCGTTCGTCCGCCAATGTATATGGTGTCTATCACTTTGTAACATATATATTTTACTTATTCTTTTTCTTATGTACATAGTTTATTCTAAGTTAAATTGGTGGTGGGTTATTACATTATAATAAACAAACCTTTTGTAATATAAATAGAACAGACGCTATGGTGCACGCCGCACAGAAACTTTTCCAACGGAGCGCCTCTAGTAAACCATTATTGTTATTCCATATATATGTATTAATAATTTGTAACCCTTACCTTTAAGAACTCAGTCCGTAGGACCTGATACAGTGCTTTGCAAGTCTCGGGAATTATCTTGGATAATGAAGGAGCTGATATCCCCGTACTAAATTTTAAATCTTCGTAAGAACGTCCAGTTGCCAAAAATCGCAAAGTGGCGATGAGACGTTGCTCTGCAGTGATGCTCTGTCTCATGACTGTATCCTGTTTCGTGATTCTGTTTCGAACTAATTTCAATAGTTCATCAAACGCTTGAGAATCCATCCTCAAATAATTTCTGTAATCATCTGGGTGATCGTCTCTCAGTTCTCGAACAAGGGCTAGATCGTTCGAATTTGCGCGGTATTGCTTTACCCATAAGCGCTTCCTTCTTCTGTCTCTTCTCCGCTCTGCTTCTGCTAAATATACAGCAGCAGCAGCAGCAGCAGCAATAGCCAAGTTCCGACGACGGTTATCGTTTATCGCCAACATCACACAGTTTTTGGAACCACTGTCTCACACAGACTTGGCTGTCAACACGCACGTCACTGATACTTCAGGTGGTTCGGTGTAACGAACACACGTAACCCCACCCAACAATTAACAATTAAAAGCAACAATTAAAAGTAACAATTAACAAGTACAATTAACAAGAACAATTAACAGTACCAATTAACGGTAACAATTAACAGTAGAAATTAATAGTAACAAGTAATAGTAACAATTAATAGTAACAAATAACAGTAAAAATGAAATAATGCGTGCGCGATACGTGAAGTCTGAAAGCCGGTTCGAGAACAAGTGACCGCTCCGTAAATTTTCGCCGGTTAAAAAGGGACGACTAGACAGAGTTAGAGATAGCGAACAAGAAAGATAGTGAGCCAGAAACGGGGATGAAAGGGGAAAAACCGAGAAAAACATAGAGAGAGTAAAAAAGAGAAAGCGTGGGACAAGGAAAGTGTTCTTCGCTTCGTAAACGCCTGGCCGCCAAATGTTTCTGACGATGACCAGGCCTGTGCGAACCCTTGAAACCAGGTATGTATGTAGATGGAAGAAGAAACGGCAGAAAGTAATAAAGAGGTACAGACAGGGTGTCCGCGGGAACAGTCTACAGTTGGATATTTCCTAACATATTCCAGATAGAAAAACAATGTTTATATGGGATTGCATGGTTCAATGGGGCAAATTCATTAGGCCAGACGATTTTTTTCTTACATTATTATTTTAAAAGATACGATGGTCAAGTTCTGTCTTTTAAATCTGCGGATATTAACCACCCGCATAGTTGTCAGTCAAATCAGTTTTGACCCTTTCTTAAATCGCGTTCACTTCTTAGAACGTGTATTGAAATTCACGGATCGTAGTAAATTATGTCTGTACCTACCTATCACATATTCTTTGCGTAAAATCTAAACATTCGGATAGTTAGTTAAAAAATTAAATATGCATATCTTAATACACGTGAAACCGTATATTTCGATACACGTGAATTTCAGTACACGGGTACACGTGTATCGAAATATACGGTTTCACGTATATTAAGATATTCATATTTAATTTTTTAACTAACTATCCGAATGTTTAGATTTTACGCAAATAATTTGCGATAGATAGGTACAGACATAACTTACTAGCAGATGAAAATAAATAACATCATGATTTTGGTTAATAAGGTTTAATCTATTAATCGTATATTAATCTATTTGAGACAAACAACAACGACTGATTTTATGCTAACGGTGCGCATATGAGTTTTGTATGGCGCTCTATTTGAAGCACTATAACTCTGGATATAACCACTATTTTTGCATACAATTTTTTTTCATATTCCCTAAAGATTGACAAATGAAGCCACAAAGCTGAAAGTAAATATATTTAATTTTTTGGTTTGAAAAAATTCTCATTCACTTTCTACCGCTTGTAGCGGCTCGCAGAGTCTTGGCTGCCAGGCGCGCCGCGCGCCTCAGAATTTTCCGCAATTTACTCCTGGCGCGGTATTGGAAAAATTAGCAGCGCGGTCGCAGTAGAAATGGTCGTTCGGTTCAGCGGAATAAAACTCCGCCCTATCGAGGGACCACGTGTAAATCTTTCTCGTTCGGTTTGAAAGCGACAAGCTGGGCTACGGTGCCTGTTAAGACTTCATGATCTATCGTTGTCGAAGTGTAAATAATGTCTCGGAATAAATCAGCAAGTTTCATGTAATACGTAACAACAGAGTAGGTAGGCAGCCTCATTTTTCACAGGTAGTGCATGCGCCGCAGAAAAGGTTAGATAAGAGACAGAAAAGGTAGTTGAAACCAAGAGTGTGGCGTGGCGCGTGGAATATCCAACATGTTGGATATTCCACGCGCCACGCCACACTCTTGGTTTCAAGTGCCGCTTTCCTTTTCTAACTACCTTTTCTGTCTCTTATCTAACCTTTTCTGAAGTAGAGGTTTGCGCGCCACACTCTTTTTGGACGCGCCACGCCTGACAACGGTTCTACTCGCACGCAAGAACGTGCAATTCCGGCGCGCCACGCTTCTAACCGCGCACAAGATGCTAGCAAGACCTTCCGATGAGGTGGAAACTTTTCGTCTGCAAGAAGAATGCAGATCGCAATACAGTCGTTATAACCGAGTAATAAACCATTTCCATAATTTATAGCACCTTCAGGTAAACCAAATGTAGCTTCGTAAAAACAGATGTTTCAGTGTGCCCTACAGTAAAAGCATTTATGATATCCTCTATAAGCCAGGTATATCGAGGAATTCGTATACTTTTCGCGAACCTACGTATATCGCGATCGTGTCTTCCCGATTGTTTCGCAGATCGATAATATACATGGAACAGGTAATACACAATACAAGACTGCGCTGGTTCCTGGGAAAAGCATGTAGAATCGACGTAGAAATGGGAGCCCGAACTCGCTGTCTCTAAGTAGTGACGGGTACGATCTTCTGGCCTGCGCGCTCCTTCCGACGTTCCGGCACGCCACGCCAAATGCGTGCCCAACTGGCGCGTGGCGC